>CAJNOP010000365.1:45906-166192 GCA_905250075.1 Rotaria sp. Silwood1
TTCAATATATTGATCAAATGACACTGTCAATTTAACTAAATTACTAATTGATTTGTTGGTCATATGAGCAAAATCATTTGTTAGCGACATGACTTCGTAAAATTGCAACGCGTATATCTTGGGATGATGAACTTCCCAAGAGCTAATTTTTATATGTTATGTGTAAGGTAAGTTACTCTAGATACTCTGAAAAAATCAGCCCAAGAGGCTTTTATGGAGAAGAGTTATTACTACAAAACTAGCGTTAGCGACGTGACACAAAAAAGGACATCAACTTCCACGTCATGCATTTCAATTTAAAAAAGCTTCGAACTAGTATAACATTTTTGAAAACTAAATAGTACATTCTGTAGACGACTCATAAGGGTGTAAAATCCCTACCCGAAGTTTTTTTGAAGTACGCATACATTTTCCAAAAAATTCGATTTACTTTTCGTTAGCGACGTGACTGAGTACAAATATGCAAACGAAAAAATGCTCTTATAATTGAATGAAAAGTTCAAAACAAATTTAAAATGGTACGAATTCTTCCTCAGGATCTTAAGATGATAATAAGACAAAAGTTTTCTTTGTGGAGCTTGGTAGGATCTGTAGAGGATCAGTTTTATGAGGAAAAGTTTTTGAGTCCGATCTTGCTGAAAATTTTATCATAGATGTGGCTCGATCCCTAGAGTTTATCATGAAATTTTTAGATTTTTTCTTCATACGGCTGAAGAGATATTCACTAATTACTTGTTAATTAATTAAATGATTAATTAATTAATTTTAATTAAGTAGCATCTGAAAGAGCCAACATTTTTACATATGTCTATACTAAAAAAACTTATTCAGAAAAAAACACTTGTGTCAAAAATCAAAGTCAAATGAAAGGGGTATGTCCTGTTTTGCCCATATAGATGCACTGAGTAATACCTATCCATTTCAAATTCTACTCTATGGAACAGATTATTTGATTGATATTTGTAGATCAAGTATTATGATTATCCAATGAATTTATTTAAGAACAAAACAGTTTACAAGTATTAAAAATTGGTAAAAAAAAAAAAAAACTTTTGTTTTTACATTGAGAAATTAACAAGTGCAAAAACACTTAATTTTTCTTGTTGAATGATAACTTTTAAAAACCATATTATCATTCATATGATTTTTTCCATTAGTTAAGTCAATATGACCAGCTTCATTGGAAGTAATATGACTTGCATTATCATTATTAATTGAAAATATACGACCAATACTTGTATCAATAATAGAATTATCCATATGATTTTATGTATTAATTGGGTGTGGGTGTGGGTGTGGGCGGGTGTGGGTGTGGGCGTGGGTGTGAGTAAAACCAACACCCACACCCGCGCCCACCCCCCCACCCATGCCCACCCACCCCCCACACACACCCACCCACCCTCCACGCCCATCCACCCCCCACACTCACACCCACACCCACCCTAAGCGAGATCCAACTAAGATAGAATCTGATACGTTTGAAATTTAAGAACAGAATAAGAATAAAAATTAACTGAATTACGTCATTTTTTTTTGATTGTACTTAAGAAAATAACAAAATCAAACACCATTATCGCTAGATGTCGCCAGATAGCGAACACATGTTTCATTTTTGTGTTCAAATAATCAATTCGATGCATTCGATATTATACGTGGTCAGAGTAGAATAAGCAATATTAATTCTTTTCATTATAACATGCAATGCAAAAGTCTTGGCAAAAATATCAAACTCTGTTAGACCGTCTTGATAACTTTCAAACCCATGAATTTTTTTTTGTTGGAAAGAGCAATGTCTGAACTAAAAATTTTGTACCAGATGTATTCCTCCAGAACGAACCTGAAACAGAGGAAAAGCCAAAAGCCAACACCTCTGAAAAAAGTTCCTGCAACATTTTTGCAACTTGAAAAGTTTGTATTGTTCAATTATTTTTGACTGCATGGATCAAATTTGAACAAAAAATACACGAAAATATAGCATATCCAAAGCTCTATCGATAACAACTTTGGTAAAATTTTTTGGATCTATTCTTGACTCTTTAATCAAAACAGTTTGAAACATGAAATTTTTGCAAAATTGACCCTTTTGCAAGATCCATCAGTGTACCAGAACATCAGCCACCATCTCCAAAAATCATCCATGAACTGAATTCTTTTTGCGTTACCTGGTCGAACTATATCTCATTGTAAAATTTAAGCAGAAGGAAAACAATTGAAAAGATATGTTTTATCATTGTAAAGCGGTCAGGTAGTAAGATCGACCAAATTACTTAGACTTCTTCAGAAAAAAACTTTATTTTGGTACAAATACCAAGAGTAAATTTAAATTTCAATACGCCATCAGAAAGAGTACTCTCCTTACACTAGAAAAATCATCACTAAATATGTTTTCTCATTTCTCTTCTGATTGAAAGAAACTAACAGAAAATAGAAAATGATGTTCATCGATAGTGAAGTTGCAAGAACTTTTTTTCCGAGATGTTGATTTTTGACTTTTCCTCTGTTTCAGGTTCGTTCTGGAGAAATATATCTGGTACAAAATTTGTAGTTTAGACATTGCTCTTTCCAACAAAAAAATTTCATGGGTTTGAAAATCATCAGGACGGTCTAACAGAGTTTGATATTTTTGCCAAGACTTTTGCATCGCATGTTATTTGGCAGTTCATAATCTCATATAATTCATATGTAGCCGTCATGCTCCTAGAACCATGTCTTCGTCAAACTCTCGATCAGTTTTTCCATTGCTTCAATGTCTGAAACTGCTCTGTAAAGAATATTTTAAAGAATTAAACCTTAATATCTTGATAGCCATTACGACAAATGTTTCTGCAGAGAATGTTATGATCCTTCGGACGTAAACACGAAACGTGGACCTTGGTGCAAACAACTTCATGATTGGGTTCCCTTCGATCTTAGTGTAAATCAAGCGCATCAAAAATAATGGAATATATTTAGAGAATGGGAACCAGCTACTACGGAACATCACCAATCGACTGGTATCAAACTTGAACAATCAATTTTTGCCACTCGATGGCGACAAACTTAACGATGGAACTACATTCAATAGTGATCATCCAGATCTGACCCATTGGACCACTTCACTTTCGCTCATATGCGCTAGTCGACCAAAATTTACTGCTCGTTCATATTTCAAGGCAAGAAACGGAACAAACTACAATGTTCAAGTTATCCTACAATGCAAACAAAAATCGGATAATATACCGTTCAAGGAGATGCAAAAGCATTTCATAAGACTGAATGGACAACAGTACACTGAAGTACCTTAATTCCTTATGAATTGCTTGTACGATTACAGACATAGCATATGTAATTATTATTGATAGATCGTCTAAGTTATTATATAAATGAATGATCCAGCTGTTAATGACCGTACATTGTATAACCCATTTTTTGTGTATTAGATTTTTGAACGATTATAAGTAGTTTTCTAATAAATTGAGGTTAACTGTAAACTAGAGATTTTCATCTTTATCTACTAACATAGACATTTTCTTATCATCTTATTTATTTTTTACACCTATGAAACCATTGTCAATCACACAATCTTATAACACTAACTTTAAAAAGTCTGCTGTTGGTGTCATTAGTCTTATATAAGAGAATGCAATCTGCTTTGCCAAAATATTCGATAAATATTTTGTAAGTTATATCGTATGACGTTCTTCATTGTTACTTCGCAAAAACAGGTCGAGTATAATCCACCTATTTGCTCTATGTAAAGTATAAAATAACAAATTACAAGGTTTCGATTATTTATATCTATAGACTTTTAACAAGCACATAGTCATAAGTAAGAAATACACCTCATTCTACAATGTCATTACTTTCTTCATCAACATCGAATCGAAGAAGAATGATACAATCGAAGATGAGTTTAGAGAATATATTCCATTGTACACATACTATAGCAACAGTTTGGTTTAGTTGAACTACTTGATCATTCAAAACTGTAGCTTATCCTTAAAGATAATTGAAATCAACGATAATGTGTGTTATATAAACATGTTCGTCATCTCCTTCTTCTGCAATAATAGCAATAGTTATCATCAATTGAATTACAATAATCGTAAAAGTATGTAAGAAAAATTTATTGAAAACAAAATATATGTTAGATTTAATACAATCAAATCAATTGATTTTAAAAAAATAAAATAAAGCAGTCAAGCTATTGGAATTTAGTCTTTCTTACCTTTGATAACTTGTGATTGCATTATTGTTGTTCTTCTTCGTCGTAAGAAATTATAAGTCAACAGAGCAATGACTAAAACAGATTGACAGATAAGAGGGTGGGTGATGGTGCTGGTTTCTGTCTTTATTCGCTTCCATCCACACCCACACTCACACCCACACCCCTTTTTCAGTCAGAACCATTTTAAAGGGTTCTACGTTTTACTTGATAGTAGAACCCTCAAAAAGGTGCTGAAAAACTCCGTTTTTTCTTTCAAAGCATCAAAGACCATTAATAATCAGATAGCGATTTTTCCTTCGAAAATTGTGGTATTTGATGACTTTCTTCGTTTTCTTATCCAGCATAACCTACACAGTTTGCCAACGCTGCTTTTCGCTTGCCGTTCGACAACAGAAGAGTATAATAACTTGATAGTGTCACTGTGTCGATGAATGTCCGATACACAACAATTGCTTTTATATCTTCACGTTGAAAACCTACTAAAATTTAATGACTGTGCTGATCTCTATAACGAGATAATTATTTATACACGACTGATAACTACACTTATTTTTAACATCGCGACAATTTATAGTGTTATTGATATCAAGCATCGGTTTACGAACGATGGTATTCAAGATAAATTGATAATTGTTAATACGCAACTTTATATGTAGTGTTGCTTTCATTCTTTTACAGATGAGATCGATCGATATCATACATAGTCACTTGGATTGCTTTAATCATGACGATAGTATCACTAACAATTTTCCAGACTATATATAAACACTTGAAGCTATGGTGGGTATAGGTGTGCTCCTCGGGTTTCAATGTGTGTTCAGGCATGAATCTTCTTTTAGGATACGCGCACATCTCCCATAGATATCCGTACACACACACTTCACATCTGCCCTCAAGTATGAAGACCAAATGCGCACGCAACCGATCATAAATCAATGTATAAACTGTTTTGTTGCACAGATCTTTTTTTATATTTGACAGAAAAGTTAAATGTAAAATCTTTCGAAATTTTGAATAAACAAAGAAAAAAGGCACACAAACTGTGAAAACAAATCATGGAAAAACATGCGTTTTTTTTTCTTGGTTAAGCACGTTTCTCACATATACGAGCAAAATACCCAATATGTAAGAGGCACTTAATATTTGTTAACATAGAAACAAAAACAAAAAAAAGAAAACTTAACTATCTGTACATAATCACTTTTTTTAAGCTTTGGAAAAAAGACGTTAAAAGAACAAAACTAAAAATCTTCATATTAACCAAATATCACTGATAAAGAAATATCGAAAACAAAAAAAAATTGTTCATGATTCTCATGCTGTTCGAGCATTACGCATTAATGGTTTATGAACCATTGCTGGTGGTTCACATTCATTTGTTTGTGTTGTGAGATGATTAGAATTCAAATCCCAACATGTTGCACAATAATATTTCATACATTTAAGTGAACGACAAAAATATTGTCCCATATTTGAACACCATTGTCCATTATTACCTGTACATGGTACATTATCAGATACATATGGATCAATTTGAATCTAATAGAAACAAGGATAAGAATAAAAGAAGTATTCATAGATATACAACATACCACTTTACAAAATTTATCACATTCAATCATTAAATAATTAGCTGTGACAGCTGCATAATAACTATGTGCATTGACGAAAACTACACGACCAGAACCTATAAAAAAAATTAAAAAAAGAAACTTGATATATGAAGAATGTCATTATTAGAATTTATTCGATCTATTTCTTTTAACTACCAGATTTTTACCTACTAAACAAATCCATGAAATAAAAGCCTTTTCTAGAGAGATCGATGTAAAAGATCTATTAGAAACCTACATATACACCCACGTCATATTCACAGTTTCTTGCATAAGAGAAAAGTCAACTTAAGCAATCAGCCAATAGAATAATATAAAATTTTACAAGAAGATCATCGAAATGAGTTTTATCTCGATAATATTCGACGAAAAAAGGAAAATGGAAAGTTACCAATCGGATATTTATTTCTATCAGTATCAATAGCTGCATATTCAACATCACCAAATAATTCGTGACATATACGAGCTAATGCATATGCTGTCATCATTCCATGTAAAGCACCAACAAATACTGTTCGATTGATACATTCAGTTGAATTAAGTCGTTGTTCCCAATTACCATAACCATTTGATGTATAATCACCTTCAGCTATCCATTGAGAATCTTCCTATATAACAGAAATTTTTTTTTTTTAATTTTCAAATTGAAACAATTGCTTACCACAAACCATGGAATAATTTGGATCTAGAAAGATGAAGAAAATTGGTCTATGTTATATTTAAAAAAAAAAAGAAAAACCATTATTCTTACACTTTTTCTTCTTGAATTCGCACGTTGACTGTATACATCAAGATAATATTCACATCGTCCATCATCTAATGTTCGATCAGTTTTTGTTGAACATGTATGTAATATCTTATGAACAGATTCTTCATTTTCATATACAGCATAAACAAAACCAACTGTAACTAATTTATTCAAAATAAAAGATAAGCAAACTATTAGTACAAACTCAGTAACCTTAAAATATGAAACGCGATCTAGCTGGTTTCGGGGTAGTGGACAAAAGTTTAACAACAAAGCTGATTTTTTAGTAATGTTAAATATCTAGCTCAAATGGAGATTTCTATCTAATAAATTCCGTATCCAGATTTCATATGGCAAGGTTCCTAAAAAAACTGAGCACAGTAATTTTTAGTTGCCCGAAGCTATTTTTTAATCATACCATTAATGAAAGATTATCGAAAAAAGACGATTTTCAATAGAATTTTCAATAAATTTCGTTGTTGTGATACATTTAAATTTTCAAGACAAGGTTGTAAAAAACTGCGATGACCTCTTATTAACGGTATTATTAAAAAATAACTTCGGCCTAGCTAGAAAACTACATTATCTAATTAAAATCATTTTCTGGACTTGAACTGATCGCTTAACATTATACAAAGAAAAAAAACTATACATATGTTTCTTACTATGATTTGATAAATGTTTATGCATTGGTACATTATCTTTGTTAGGCCATTCAAGTCGAACTGAACCAAAGTTTTCCAAACGTTCTTGTAAATCTCCTATTAATTTTTATATTGATCAATAGAAATTTTATAGAAGAGAAAAACAAGCTATATCTACTTGGATTAAGATCATGTGGAATACCACCAAGAAATATCTTGCAAGATAATGCTGGTGGTCGAATAGAAAATATTCGTGGTCGAACTGGTAATGGTGCTGTCCAAATCAAACCTGGTTGAACTTTTCCAAAATGTCCTAGAAAAAAAAATCATTAATATAAGATTTATCAAAAGTAATAAACACTTGCGTGTTGCTTGACGACGTTCTTCAGCAGCTGCACGTTTTAAACGATTCTCTTGACTATTGGTAACTTTTGTCTAAAATTCAAAAAAAGATGTTTTTATGTTTTACTTCAAAAGAAAAACTAATCCAACATACAAAGCGATCAACAATAGAAGTTTCTTGATTTGATGAAGTAGAAATATGAATTGATGGCGTACTTCCTACTCCATCCGTTACTATTGATGATGAACGATAAGATCGAGCTGATAATGGTCTATCGATAAAAAAAAAATTCATTCGATTGATTTATATTTTTATTCATATACATACGGAAGTAAAGGTGTTGATGCCGTATTTCGATAATCATGATTTGAATCATACATTATATCATTACTTGAAGTTAATGGTGTTGGATAAGTTGATTGATAATATTGTATTCCTCGAGTTGGTGTTTGAGTTTGTTGAGTACATGTATTTTTATTATCATTATCATTTTCCAAAGCTAAATAAAAATATTGAAAATGAATATTAAAAAAACAAAAAAAATTTATACAAACTTATATCCATTAATGGTGCTATCTGTGTTGATTGATATGTTAATGGACTACCAATTCTTTCTAAATATTCTTGAATTAATATATCAATAGCTGGTTTTTGTGATTCTTGATTTGAAATATAATCTAATAATCGATCGATTGCTGGCTTTTCTATATAAATAACAAAACAAAATGTATTGGTATCTTTTTAAAAGAAAAACAGAATTACTAACCAAATTGATATTCCGGAGATATTTGATCGTAATAACCTATTCGTTCATCATCTTTATAATACTAATATTATAAAATAAATTAAAATTATTATTTTTTTTTTTCAAATATATACTTACAGAAGAATCACGAGATATGTGAGTCATTTGGACAAAATAAAATCGATTGTTAAAATACAAAACAAGAATAGTATATCTAATGTAATATATGTGTAACAGATGCAAAATAAAAGTTAAAATGACAATGCTATAACTACTGATCAGATAATATACCCATTTCATACATATGTATACACAGAATGTAAAAGAGAGAAAAAAACGAAAGCACGCCTTATTTGTTTTTCGCGTTATAAGTTTTCAATAGTCTTTCCCGAATAGATTAGATCTTTCCCAGAGGAGAATGTCAAGTAGAAGAATAGAAAAGAAAGAAAAAAGATAGTTATGTCGTAAGATGTGTCATGCGATTCACTATAATTATAGTAGTACGCTAAAAGTATGATAGTGTATATATAGTGTGTTTATCGTTTCTTTGATATAGAAACATAAATTGGATTCGAACCAATAAATTATTGATAACATGATAACGAGTCCGACAGAATAAAAAAGTCTCTCAGCATATTCTTAATGTTTCTGCTATTTGTTATCGTTTCGAATTGAACTTTTTTCCCAGAGATGCAACATGTAATTCACTATAAAACCATGGGAATGTGTTAGATGAAGAAACAACTTTTAAGCATTATTTTAGTTTGTAACTCAATATATTCAATATAGGTTAATTTTGCTGATTTATGTCTAAATAAATTTTTTACTCCTGTTAAGGTTAAATCAATAAGAGAAAATTTGGTTAACGTGAGTCTTGTATCTAGAGACTAGACTTCTTTTCTATAGTCGTTAAAGTAATCTTATCCTTTTTGAAGCATTTAAACAATTGTTTATCAGACTAAAAAAGCATGTTACATATTTTAGAAAAAACTCGTTAGAAAACTAGTTTCAATGTTTAAAAAAGTTGAATTAGTCTATACAATGAAATCTGTATTCAAGTCTAGGACCGAAAGTTGTTTTTATAAAAGTATATATCTTCAAACGTTTTTCACTTGAAATGAGTCATTTAAATTAACAGAACAAAATTCTTTTACTCAATATAAAACTATTGCTGAAATAAATATTTCAGTATTAAAAACCTTTAATCATTTTTCTATTTATCATGACGTGTTCTGATCTGTGTCTAACTGAAGCTTAACGAAATCAAAATATGAATAAATCTTCTTTATCGACCAACTGAGTTTCTCTAAATTAATGATATGTGATTGTATTTGTGACATACGAACTAATATACGCCGTGCTAAATTATATTGAGTTTACTAAGATATCTTGATGAGACTAGCAAAAGTCTAAAAGAATTCGTTCCCATGGACCTTTGAAGCCGAATTAGGATCGTTTTATTGAATTTTCAACTCAGCTTTAGGTATATATCGAAAATAAAAAAAAAACACAAATTTCAACCTGAAAGTTTTCTCATAGGTAGACTCAATAATTCATATTTTATCTCTAAAGTTTCAGCTGAAACTTTCAGAATATCTTATGGATCATATGAGTTGCTATACGAGCAAAATTTCAGGTCAAAATTCTGTTTTTTTTTCGGGTTATAAATGGTTCGAAACTTTTTCTAGGTTTGCCAAGATTTATTTGTTGTGCAAAGAAATTTTGTTTGACTACATGTAAAAAAAACAATAGTAAGAGCTAGATTATCAAATTCCAAATGATGTCGGTATATTTTTTAAGAACAAATAGAATGAAAAGATTGAACAGGATTATATACTAACAACTAAATAGATATGATTCATCGTTCAATGAAAAGTTCTCATCGCCATTATGAACTTTTGTAATACACTTGATTAAACTATCCATTTATTTTTTATAACCAAGCACGAAATAGAAAATGATTTACGATTGAATTTATCACAATAACCGATAAATGTTATGAAATAAATGGATATAGACTTTTGAAGATGAATAAATTATTATAAAGAAAAAAAAGTTTATTTGCAAACATTTAACTATATTTTTTTTTAAATATTATTAATATCAATAATCTATTAATAAATGAATTTCACAAATTTCAGTTCAAATGTTACATCTTGCTTTTACGTTTCTTTTATACACATTCATGTATTGAATGAAATATGCCCTTATTCTCCATGACGTCATGATTAGTACAGTATCGGTCACTTGCTCTCTAGACTAATTTCAGTCGGCGGCGAATTACACAAATTGCTCATATCGATAAGGATGTATCTTTTTTTTTTTGAATATGCACTTCGAGTTAAACGGGCATTTGGCTTGTTACTATCACTGATCATTATCGACGAGAATCGTTTATTTTTTCTTACTAATATAATTTCCGCCGATTATGCGAAAATATTCTATTCATAACGCACGTTCTTTTTTTCTTTCGACAAGTAGTTAACACGGTTCACTATCGCATGACATATATCTTCAATAAATGACGCCATATTTCATCCCATCCAGGTTCTATCCCATGTTGTCTTTCTCTCTCACTCTCTCTCTCGATATTTCTATTTATTTTCTGTAACATTCTCTCTCGATTTTTTTCCTAATGGAAATCCATACAACTAGAAAAGAATTCGAAAGACGAACAGAGAGAGAGAGAGAAATAGAGATTCATAGCGTCTCTTTATTTTCACCGGTTTTCATTCATTTTATCATTCATTTATAATTTTTAAACGTTTTTACGCGACAGATACGTTCCTATCTATTCATTCTTTCTCTTTCTGTTATTTTACTCTTAAACTAATTCATACATATAATGTATCGTTATTCACCTACTAGTAGTAAAAATCTTATCAAAGCAGCTTCATCACTACTCATGGAAAATTCCAATATTCATTCACGTGAAACAGCATTTGATCCACTTAATTATGAATTTGATGCTGAAACAATGGTTGAACCATTTACTTATTTTCAGTGAGTAAATTAATTTAAAAAAAAAACAAAGCAATAAATAAACTTAGATCTTTTGCTCTTTTTTTTTTTTAATTGAAGTAATGGTCCAACGGAATCTCGTCGAAAAATACATGAATTTTCATCATCATCGTCATTAACACATTTTTCATGGTTACCAACGGCTAATAGTAGTGTTATGTCATCACCAGATGAAAGTCCACAAAGTCATTTTTCACCTGCTCTAAATGAACAAATCAATGGTATAATTCAATTAAAAACTCAACAAAATATTTCTCAACAACAACAAAAACAACCATCTGTCTATACAAAAACAATATGTAGACATTGTAAAAGTCATAATATGCCTGAATGTCTTTATACATGTAAGATTCTTTTTTATTTTTAAATTTAAGATAATTTGTATTATTTATCTATTTTTTTTTTTTATTTTACCAATAGCTCATACAATGTATGACGAAACAGGTGCTATATTTTGTCCCGTATTAAAAAAATGTCATTGTGCTACATGTATTCGTGTTACAAATCCAAATATAATACGTGATGATGATTCTGATGATGATAATAATATACGTTTACCTATGATTGCTAATGAATATAGTCATTTAAACGGTACATATCCACGACAAAATTCTTATCGTATGATTAACACCAACAGTTTTTGATGAATATGTATATAAATATATATCCAAAACATAAAAAAAAAACAATCTTTCTGTTTGTTGCTCGCTTTCTTTTTCTTTTTTTTGGATTTAAATATGTGCGTGTGTTTTTTTAAACTCACATGGCGCATTCGTTTGTATAACTAATGTACAGGCAGTATGGTGCATGTGGGTTTTTTTTGTTTTGTTTGCTTTCTTTTTGCGTGAGAAATACCATATAGGAATAGAAAATGTTCAGTTTTCTAGTTCGTATGGTATTGTTATGTGTGTGATCTTTGTTTTGCTTCTTAACATTTAGGATTTCATTTTCAAACATTACTTTTTCTTTTTTATGTCGTTTATTATTTTTTCTTTTTTTTTTGATGAGTGTCTGTGTTTATTGTTCTAGTACTTGATGTTCTTAAACATTTTCTTCAGACTTTAAGGTCTTTTATGGTTTTTATCAACGCTACAGACACTTATATATATGAAATAAATAAAAACAAAAAAAAACTTTACAAATAAAATTTAAGATTTATTTGATTAGAAGAAAATGTTTAAAAAAGCAATTTGAAGATTTAAACTAGAAAATTCTGTTGAAATTATGAGTTCAATCCTAATTTTCTCAATTGATTCGTATCAATATTGAGCACTGTAGATATGAAAAGCTCTTGAAACATATTTCAAATTCAGTGAAGACAATACTTCATTATAGAACAAACATTTCCAAAGGTATAGAATAGAACAAACTACATTGTCTGTCAAAAGTGCATGACTTTTGACCTATATATATGCGTACATACGTATACAAAACGAAAAAGAAAACGAATTCATTTTGATGAAAATACAACTGTTAATCAAATATATATGTAGATAAGATTATGAGAAAGTTTTAGCAAAAGTAATAGAAAAAAAAAAGGAAATTCACTTTGTCACTCTCTGGTCTCATGATAGAAATTTTAGCAATGCTGTATGAAAATAGAAATGAGTATATATTTTTTGATATTAATAAAGAATACCAATAACATATTTATTTTATTAAATCACATAAAAAAATACACGTATAATTCAATAACATGATTACAAAAAAGAAAAAAAAGAAAATTAAACATAACTTTTATATAAACGATGTACTGAAAGAAATTGTGGAGTAGCTGGAGGTATAAAAGGTGGTGGTGGAGATGGTGCAGATAATACTAATGAAGGTAAACTATATGATGATGATGATGAATAAATAGGATAATGAGTCGAACGTATAGATAATTCAGATTTAATAGGAAAAAGATGTAATGAATTTTTTTTTTCAGTAAATAATTTTTTATTATTTTTTTTATATAAAATATCATTTCCATATGTATTTGAATCATTTCGAGGAATAATTGATGATAAATATTTTGTTTTAAGATAATTTTTATGACGAATTTGTTTTCGTTGATGATTTGATTTTGTTAAAAGAATAATAATTGATATTGAAAGAATAAAAACAACTAATGACATTGGTGTAATAATATAAAATAATAAAAGTTTATTATTTAACTGTTCATCTAAATAAAGAAAAATATAGATATCTGCACGAAAATGTAAATCTTTTCATATTTAACTTACCTTGAACTAAATTTGGTAATGACCAGTCATTTAGTAAAGATTGATTATTAAAATCTTCTTCTGTATTATTGATTGATATTGAACGAATACTATCATCGGATGCGCAATGATGTCGAACTATTGTTCTAAATATATAAAAGAAAAAGTAGAATATTTTCATATATATAAAACAAAAAATTTACTCTATAGGTAATTTTTTTCGTATTAAACAATCTTTTGTCCAACATACAAAACAAAGTTTTTCATTACATTGAATTAATTTAATAACTAAATATCCTAAATGATTTGTTATAATAATCACATAAGAATTATTATCACTAAAAAAAAACATAAATTAACTTTTAAATCAATAATGTCACATACGTTTTTTGATAAGCAATTGATTTAATTGAATAACGCATATTTATTGGTAATGTTAATTCTTCAAATACATTTGTTTGAAATGTTTTATCAGCAAATGCTGTTAATAAACGACCATTACCTAAATATAAATACTATTAGTACAATCTCTACGGGACTAAAATATGAAAAATGATGTAGTTGCTCTTGCTAATCATAAGGAGAATATTTTTTTAGACTCATTTTTTCATCATCTTTTTACTTAATCCTTCAGAAATGTAATAAGGAAATAATAATGAAACGTTTTTAATATAGGATCTATGGTGTGAAAAGAGGAGGAGGAGGAAAGTATTGCTAATTGTACTTGTGCCAATAATTAAACAATAATGATCAATATCATATTGTATAACATTAATTGCTGTAAATATATACGATGACATTGTTTCCATTAATAATGGATTTGATAAATAGGATAGAAATTGTCGTTCTGATTCTACCATATCACGATCAATTGTTGATGAAATTTTTTGACTACAATTTATTATTAAATCATTTAATTCACTATTAATTATTAATGTTCTTCTATTAGTTTTTTTTGATGGAGCAGTAAATACATGATAGAATTGTTTATCAAGTACATATAAACATACAGCTGAAGCTGTAATAGATGAACTAGAATTAGAAAAAAATAGAAAATAAAAATTAATCAAAAAATATTAATTTTTATACTTATTCGTAGTAAATGTTGCAAAAAGTAATGTTGAACCATTTGACATATGAATTGGATCGACTAGAGCAGCTTGAAAAAAATCAAAAGAATAACTAATTAATAATTTTTTCTTTTATTAATTTATTACTTAAAATATGAAAGACAAATGAACGTGATGAATCAAACATATCAGTTGAACAATTAAGAATTGCTTTACGTACAATTTCAGTTCGATTAGCACAAGTCATTACTAATCGTGATATACGATTCTTAAGAAAAGAAACAGAAAAAAATTTTATTTAAATTAAAATAAATCTTACTGTTTCAATTCGTTCAGAAGTTTCAATAACTCCAAAAACTGCTTTACCATCATATTTAAAACCACCAATAAAATAAGAATCTAAATATACATAATTATATATATAAATAAACATATTATTCATGATTTATTTTACTTTGTCTTAAAGCATAAAGTAATGTTTTTCCTTGAGTAGTACGTATTGTTGGTATATAATCACCTTGATAACCAGCTGTTATAATATTTGTATTAAAATTTAACATAATATAAGAACTTTCAGAATCCATTGGAGGATGTGGATCACGTATAAGAATATGTTCATTAATAAATGACATTGATTGTAAATCAAATGTTCGTACCATAGGTCGATGTGCATATGTACAATAAACATTCATCTTTATATTATCAGGTAAAATTCGAACATGTACAACATCATTGTAACATTTATCCTTGAAACGAAAAGGTTTTTGTTTTTTTTTTATTAATAATTAAATTTATACTTTTGTATTCCATTCTTGAAGACATTCATCCATTGTTATTTGATCAATAGGCCAATGATAAGAAAATATTTCAACCTGATTCATTATTTTAACAAGAAAAATCTGTTCTGTTTTCTTCTTATTTTCAAAATATACTTACATTTGAATTATTTGAATCAGGTTTTAATAAAATAAGTGTTTCACGTGTACCATATATAGCATAAGTATTATACCACATAAAAAATTTCATATTCGATATAATCTTATGATTTTGATGATGAGAATCTAGTGAATTAATAATTAAGAAATGAACGAATGATTTAAAATTTATTTTAATATTTACTTAATTCATAGGATGATTGTTGAATAAATGTTAATGTTTTATGCCAGCCATGACATGGATTGATAAATGTGATTATTAAAAAAAATATCAATAAAGAAATCACAAAGATTCGAACTGTTCGTTGATCATCAAGGTTCATACTTCATTTGAATGATATCAAATAATTTTTATGAACAATTTTTCATTAACTAAGAATCAAGATACAAAAAAGAAAAACAAAAGATAAAAAAAAAAAAACGATAAGTGCTATATTTATTTAATCGAAGGATATATATTAACAAAATGAGTACGTTTGTATTGAATAGAACAAGTATTTTGCTTCTCTAAATTCATCATAATACAAACAGCATGCCGCCGTTCATCATCTTTTATTCAAGTGTATGTTTTCTTTTTCTTTTATTCTGATATACATTTATAAGTTCAATCATATCGATAAGATCATATAGTGAATATCTTACCAATAGGCACGTTATTCCGAATAAAAGAAAAGAAAAACGCCAATTATTACTTAGAAGTACACTGGTCAATAATCATGTTCAAATGACCCACCCTGTTGTCTGATGATCTAGCATCATTTTGTAAATGAAGAATATATGGCTTCCTATATGCATCGATCAATCTTAGACGTGACTTATTACTTTTCTTTTTTTTTTCCCTCTTATTTAGTAAATCAACAAGGTAATATAAAGAGACCAGATGGAGACGAATGCATTGTCTGCAGATTTATGGATGCTATTGCCTAGCAGCAGCCAGTTTTTCTCTCTAATTATCTTTCTTTTTCTCTCTCTCTCTCTCTGTCCGTATCTCTCTTTTTCTATGTCCGTTTTTTCTGTCATCGTCAAGTACTAAGATAATTTGCATCATCTCATAGAGTACTAACCAATAATTTGCTCAATACTAGTTTTTAATCGATGTTCAAGTGGAAGTCTAACATGGTACAAAACCCTACTCTTATTCTATATATACGTATGATTTCGGAGATGCATGTTCAAGTATACACTTATGCATATAAAATCGATGAGAACATACATAAAAAAAAAAGAACGGGAGACAGAACATCGTTCACTGAATTAATAATTTGTGCAGACAACGTACTATTAGTATGTTGAATCTCAGGGGGTATTCAGTAAAATAAAAAATGGATGTATTCTCACTAGAGAATCACATACAAATTTTTTTCGATCGGATAATCTCTTTATAAAGTTGTAAAATAGACACACAAACAAACAAAAAACATATATAATCATTGTAAATTAAGCATATCTTATTTATAATGATGCTTACCTTTTCTTTATACTTTCTTCTTCATTAAAATCGATCAGAATCATATGTATATCGTATGCTTTAGTGACATTGGCTCTTGTAGAATGAAGAGAATGTATGCATAAACAAGAGCGAACAGAGTACGAGAGAGAAAAAGTGAGAGATTAATTGCTTACAACTGGTACAATATATACATGCTACGATGAGAGATAAATAGAGCAATTGTAAGTATGGTCAACTGTGATTGAAAGCCAAGAACACTTCATCACTTGACAGGATGTCTGACAATATAGACAAACATGCAAACGTTTGACAAAATTGTGCCTACGTGTGATACAAGAAAATTTTTTTTTCTTCTCGAACCCTATCTATGTCATTTTCTCATTCCTGACATATTTGGGGCCACTTTCAAGTGCTTCATCATGTCTTTTCTTATCAACATCAAGCATCGACAAAACAATCTAATGACGTAACTTACAGAATTCAGGATATTAGTGGTAATAGTGGCATCATCATTTAAAGCGATAGTTACTAACTTTTTTTCTTTTGAATGTTATTCTAGTTATATTATAAGTACGAAGGCTGTATTTAGTTCTTTTCTATTGCATGCTAAGGTTAAAGGAAAAAAGAACAGGAAAAAAAAAGAGTTGAATAATTGAAGTTCATCAGTTTAATAGTAATGCCCTATCTTCCGGATGAACGAACACTAACATGTAAATAACCATATACTTATATACACACACATCGAGATGCATACATCCTCACATCATCTATCTATCAGGTCTAATCCAACAAGAAGCATTGCACAATATACCATATCATTAAGCCCTTCAAGAAGAAAAAAAACCGGAGAGAAGAAAACGAACGCATCATGTTAAATTAACAATAATTTTCCATCAACGCCTCATTTGTACAATTAGTTTCTTCTTTATACGAATCAATCCAATGGTCCATACTAAATGGTCACGTCACATTGACAATCAATTTACGTAAATATCTATGCGTGTTAAAACGTATATTCTTTTTTGTCCTATAAATTGACATTTGAGCTACATCATAGTTAACAAAAAGAAGAAAAAAAGGAGAAAATAACCTGAAAAGAAAGAAAGGAAGTGATTGTCACCTTTCGATGATTTTTTGTAATGATGATGTAACATACAAGAATATATACATATCATTCAGATGGACTTCTTTTCTTTTCTTTTTTTCTTCTTCTTCTATACAATGATTGATTGCATATATAATACACCCTTTATTACGAAATTATTGATTGTGGTGTAGCAAGTTCACTTTCATTCATTTCATCTTTTTTTTCACTATATAAAATTAAATTACTTGAACCTTCTTCTAAGTCTTCATCTAAAATTTTTTCAACTGAAAATTCATAGATTTCATTCTTATGTACATTGGTTATTTTAATCCTATATATATAAATTTATTAAATAACAAATAAATAATTCGAAAATAAGGTATATATATTTTTTTTTTTCTGTTACCATTCACAATGCCATGAGATTGTTTTACCACCGTCATGCCATAGACGAATTTTTTTAATTTCACCACAATAAGATAAATCATTTATATAAAATTCATCTATTTGACCTTTACGAAATGGTTGTGTATTATTTGATGATTTATCTAATAGAATAGGTCCATAGACATTATTTGATATTGTACAAAATAATTGTAAATAAACATTAATTGAAATATCAGATTCATTATTCATATTTTTAGTACCAGTTAATATCTGAATTATATATGTTGGCATTTTAGCATAACCAGGTTCTTGATTTATTAATGAACGAATAACAGTTCGTTTATCCATAGCATGTGGACCAAGCCAACGATTTATTGGAAATCTTTTAGTAAAATTAGAAAAAGTACAAGAAATAATTTTAGATTTTCTCTTCGGAAAAGATAATTGAAAATCCAGTATTACTTTACAACTTTTCAAGCTACTATTACTTTCATAGATTTTACTTCCTTTAGGATGTCGATTTAGACGTGGGGTATTAGTGAGATTGATTTAATATCTCGCAGACATATGAATAGTACGTGATACAATAACGACAAGTTCCGGAAAGGTTAACTCGATCTTCCGAAGGACATCGCTTTCATATTAAATAAGAACATTGAAATGGCACATTCTGAACATTTTTAAAAAGAAAAATCAGATTTTATTTACTTATAAGTTTTGGTTATCATCGTGCGTGATAAAAAATCCCAAGCAGAAGTTGAATCAATAATTTCAATCGTATCACATAACCATGATTGCCATTCAGCGACTTCAAGACGTAATTCAATTGAATTAATCTGTTTGAAAATTTAATTAAATTAACTTTGAGTAAAAAACAAACAATTTAATTACTTCTCCGAGTCGTTTGTTACTTTTAAGTTCAATAATATCTTCTCCTCCAGCATGAAATAATCCATGCATTAATCGTCCTGAACCCAATATAGCATCATTTAATGAAGAATGTTCACCAAAAATTGATAATAAAATTTTTCCTCGTAAACTTGTTTGTACTGGTAGAACAGCTTGAGTTTTTATTGTCACAGAATAAATCCAACCTATATAATAAAACTGTTAGTACGAAATCTTATGAAAGTAGAAAAAGACCATGAAACACAATGCAATTGTTTAAATGAAGAAATTTACAAACATTTATTATAGTTTGTGAATACAATAGCACTTTAAATTAATCATACACTGAAACGATGGCTTTGTTTTTCTGATATCTCAAGATGATTTTAGCAGTTAGAGTATAACCCTGCTTTCATAAAATATGTCTGTTATTTATGTCATGTATTTATTCTGACAAGCTAGAGGGTACTAAAATGCGTGAAAGAAATTTACTATAGTAGGTCATGCAAAAAATCAGAATATCTTTCTTTCTATGAAGACGTACCAATATCATCTTCACGTTGTCCAAAAATATTCACTGGATTATCATATATATTTTCTGTAAACCATTGTTCAACATCAAATCTAATTATATTTTAAAATAAATACGAAAAAAAAGCTAAGAGAATAATTACCGATAGGATAAACCACTAATTTGATCAGTAATAGTTATTCGTTCACAAAACCAAGGGAATGTACCATTAAAATATATTTGTAATACTTTTAACTACAAAAGAATATGAACATCGATGATTATAATTAATTATAAAGAAAAATTATGTATTCGAATACTTCTAACATTGGTGTAATACTAATATCAAATCGATCTTCTTGACCAGGTTGAAATATTGACCGTACGGAATTATTTATTCGTTTTAATGGTATACGAGCAGAATCATTCACAGGATCAATTAATACTATTGATACGGCAGATAATTCATTAGTTTCTTCCGTATGTAAAGGTGTTTGTGTACCAGTTTTAATACGTATTGCATAGTTGGGAATGGAATCAAATCCATTTTCTATGAATAAAATCTTTTATTTTATTCTTTGCTTGTTAATACAAATTAATGAACAAATAAAAATTTTAGCACCGAAACGTCAAGTATGCAAAAAAAACAAAACAACAAAGGTAAGAGGTATAGACGGGAATGAAGAGAAGATTAATGCTTAGAGATGAAATCGACCAGATAATTCATTTTGTTCGCGTGCTTATCGTTTTGACTTCCGTTAAAACTAATTAATATATGTTTATACCTGATTTTCTTATTGATACATCTGCTGGAATATGTAAAACTTTTGAATTCGTTCCTAAGTCTTTATTTAAATATTTTTCAATTGTAAAACTAAATAGATGAATAGTTCATAAAATTTATTTTTGTTAATATTGAGATTTTTGTTTTTTTTTACTGAAATGATTTATTTGTTGTTACATCTATTATATTAATCCAATTAATATGCCAAAAATCTTCTTTTTTTCCATTATGATATATATCAATTGAAGTTATTTGACCAACAACAGATATCATTTGTCCTATTTCAAATGTATCTGTTTGATTACATTTAAGATAATATAATTGTTCTAATGGAATACGTAATGGTATTTCATTTGATACACCTGAATCACCATATAGTTTTAATAATAAATATACCGAACCAAAACGAAAATTTAATGAAGCACCTTGATATCCTGTTCGAACTCGAATAAAATAAACAATACCAGATTTAAAACCAGATTTCCATGTTGTTATTTTTTTATTTGTTATATCTGTTTTTATTGTTGCTTCAATAATATCATTTATTGGAAATCTATTATAGAAAAAAATAAATTATTAAACATATCTAATTTTGCATCTTACATAACAATATCATCGGTTGATAAATTTTGAATTTCAATAGATTCACAAGCCCATTGAGTATTATCATTATCAAGTAATTGAAGATCTATTTTATTTAACTATTTTTAAATAAATATATACATATATATATATATGATTTGTAATTCTGAAAAAATTTTTACTCCATTAATATATTCATTTCCTCGATAGAAAGATTCATTAATAGATCCAAATATTAATGGACGATGATGTTCAAGAGGAAAAAATGATGTCGATTCATCACCAATTAATCGTATTAAAATTTCAGCATTTCGTGTTATATTTGTTAATACATTTGTTTGAGTTCTATATAATATTCTATAGATTGGATCTATACAATACAATAAAAAAAAAACTGTTAGAACAATCCCTACTGAATTAAAATGTGAAACACGATTTCCTAAAAAATATGTCACGATTTGGAAGCTCCAAATTCACGTTTTTGAAGTATGGACCTGATCTCAATTCACAGAAAACTTTCAAAGCCTCGTTCGATTCGCAATCGATAGAATCCGTAGCAATCCCAGCAGGCTCTATCACGCAGCTCCCTCTACTCATAGCAGAGATGTCCATCGCGCCGCTGCCGCTGTCGCCGTGGCGGTGGCGGCGCGGCAGCGGCAGATTTTTTCCAAAAACTATCGCGGCGCGGGAGAGATTTTTATTTTGCCGTCGCGGCAGCGGCGCGGTAGCTTTTTTTAACAGGCCATCACGTCGCGGGAGCGGCGCGGCAGCTTCGTTTGATTTTGGTTGCGGCGCGGCAGCGGCAGATTTTGAGCCGCGATGGACATCTCTGACTCATAGTCTGTGAAGAGAGGATGAAAATTTCTACTCTATATACTTCAATACTCATTTTAGATCGTGTTCTACAAAATTGTTTTTCTAGATTAAAAATGAATAAGTCCTTTGCCTGATTCTTGAACTTGCTCATCGATTAATTCAGTTTGTATACGATCAAGTTCTTGATCTAGAAATAGAAAAGAAAAAAAGAATTGAACATATATAATGAAAAACATTTTAATTGTATTTTTACTTAAAATATTGGGATCCATATTTTTAATTATGCCTAATTTATATTTGCCATAAGTTACATTATTATTTATTTTAGTACCATAATATTGATTATTTAAATAATCATAAATAATTATATATTCACATATCCATTTTGTATTTTGATGATTTTCATTAAAATAAATTGAAATTTCTTTTAACTAATAATATATATTATTAAATATTTTTATTTATTTTAATTTTATCTAATTATATACTTCTCCTAGAGAACAAATACCATAGAGAAAAAATTTTGAAATTTTTTCAGCTTCAAATGAATAATCATTATCATTTTCAATTAATGAAATTAATTTTGATTGATTTTTATCACCTTTTATTTGAATATTAACAAGACTATCTTTAATATTTGTTTCTTCATTCGTTCGAATAATTAATTGATATGATGGATATGCAGCATCATCACGTGGTCCTGGTAATGAAAGTGTTACACGACCAATATCAACTTCAAGATCAATATATGATGGAAATAATGAATCAATTTTTTGTAGATCAACACCCATTGGAAAACTTAACATATTAAATAAGATATTATTTTATTCATAGAATTTTACAAAAAAAATATTTACTTACTGAACTGTTTTTGAATTATTTATATTTTTAATATCAATATATTCACATGTCCATGGAGCAAGATCTTCTGTATTCCAAATACGCATGATATCCGGCTAAACTTGATAAATAAGAATTGTCTTTTTTTTTTTTGAAATAAAAATTGTTAATCATTACCATGCCTGTATCAGGTATTGTAAATGTAAATTCATCAATTTCTAATGATTGAAATAAATCTATTCGATCAGTAAGTTCATTTAAATGAATAGTAGGTGAACTTCCAAATTGACCAGCAAAAAAAACATAAATTGAAGGTGTTAACATTGGATTTGTTATTGTTCGAATACCAGTTTTTATTGTTATTAGAAATGTTGTTAGTAATTTAGTTGATGCTGGTTGAATTAAAGTTGTTTTACTTGTTATATTCAATGTATTAATAAAATCTGATTCATGATGATCACCACACCAACGATTGATTATATAACTTACAAAAAAAAAATATATTTGATGAGAATACTATTTATTTTCCGATTCAGTTTATATTTATCTCATCAATCGAATAAAAATACAATTTGAATAGCTAAAAAAAATTCTCTAAAATGATTTGTGAATCTATAAACTTCAATAGAACAGCTTGGATGAGGATGTCTGGAAACCTTAGATGCTCAAAAAAAACACACAGGTTTTCTGGACATCTTTATCGAAGTAGTTTTATTAGAGTTTTTAGGTCCACTAATTCTCATATAGAAACTTTCTAGGAGATACATTCGTATAATTAAAATGATTCAAATCCAAATTGAAAAACTTTTTTTTTTTTTTGGTTTGTCTATAAAAAGCTTTTTTACTGTTCATCGACATAATGACTATGATTATAATTATTCTTTCGTGTTTTTTTCATACAACTTTACCCTTAGTAATGCATATGACTGTATGTCTTTGTGTGTAGTCGAATTCTATATGTTGACTAATCCACAACATAAATATGTGTTGAGAAGTCGAACTATTGCCCTACATTCTATAGTCATGACTTTTTAAGTAACTTCATTGAACTTGAACATTTAATTTATATCGTGAATTTGTTATGTTTCTTTTTTATAAACAAAATAATGTTAGACAGTAACAGTTTGTTTAAATTGACTTATTTCTTAATATGTTTGATTTATGATTGAGACAGTATGTATAGAAAAAGAAGAAAAACGCACTATGCGAACAAATTTATTATTCATCTGCTATATACACGTGATCTGATTAGAACTATTTTGCATTTCTGTTGTTTCTTTTTATTTGTCTATTTTCTCCTTTTTATAGTTGACCTATATCTTAATTTAATATAGAATGTTCGATATTGCGTAGTCCCATAGACAATATGGAGTGCAACTTCTGTCTCCATATATTCTTATTACGTGATTAAAAAAAAGAAGAAGACGATAGTCGTTATCATTTATAAACAAATGTTTATTCACTTAGCAAAGATAAGTAAATAATCAGATTATATTTGGTTCGAGTAGTTCTGAATGATTACAATGTAATTAGAAGACCTTTTACATATTGAGAAAAACAAACACTGTACTCGTTAGCCTTTGTCTATCTTATTCTCAATAGTTAATGAGGAAAAAAATATATTATCGTCATCGGAAAATATATTCTCTTATTAGGAATAATAATTCAATAGAAATATTAACTTAGATTTGATATTAAAAACCGTATCATGAACATAGATCATTTCACAAAACCATTTACAATTACTATTGACATTTGAACAGCTAATATTCACAGCACGAATCTATTAATATGATTTCAAATAAATTTTTTTATTAAGAAAAACATCAAAAAAAAATCTAACTTTTCCTAATCTTTTCGTTGGAATATAAAATGTATCAAGTTGTCCAGTACGAAATGGTTTCGTATCATCATCACATGTTAATAACATCCATTCAATAGAAGATTCTTCACCAATAAGAGTTAAAATTATATCTGCTGTTTCATTTAATGTACTAAAACCTGATTTAATTTGAACTATATAAACAATTTGTGATTCTTCTATTTAAATAAAAAAAAATAACAATTATTTAAAACATTTTTAAAATATCTATTTACGACAATTAAAATCAATAATTTCATTGTATATTTCATATTTTCCTTGTAATCTTTAAGTTAAAAAAATTAACCTATCTAGACAATCATATTTTCTTTTTTTAACTTACCGAATACATGCTTTTGTATCTGGTACAAATATTTCAATAATATCAAAATTGAATTTTGCTTCTTCACTTGCATGAAACATCGTTAAACCTATTATCTGAAAAAGAAGAAGCACAATCTCTGCAAGATTAAAATATGGAACACGTTGTAGCCTACAATAGAGAAGTAGTAACTAGACATTATTCATAGACAGTCCATCATAGTCTGTAGCAGAGATGAGCAAAGTCGCACCGCGCCTCCCCGCGCCGTTGCTCACGCCTACGCTACACTAGTCTGAGCTTTGATGAGCGCATGCTTAGAGCATCCCGGTATTCGGTGGAGTTTGAGAAACTGATTGGTAGAGCAAAGAGAAAGAGAGATGTTCGTAGCGCCTAGGCGCGAGCAGTGGCGCGGGGAAGCGCGGGGAGGCGCGGTGCGATTTTGCTCATCTCTGGTCTGTAGCGTGGAAGAAGAGCGGTGATGCTAGAATTTTTGGTGAGAAAAGTTGAACTTACGTTAGTCTCCTGTAACAGGGTCTGGTATATGCCAGCTCGGAGCATGGGTATGGGATCGAAAAATCGTTTCTGTGCAGGACACTAGCTGAGATCAAATGTGGCACAACCACCTGAAGTTGTCTATGGTGGAAAATAGAGTTCATTAGGTTGGATCTAGATCCAACTATGAAAATTTTGAACCTAACAGGTTCTAGGAAGCAGAAGAGTATAGATTTCTACTCTAACACTGCTGTTAGATCGTGTTTCACAAAAAGTATAATTCTAAAATCTGTGTGACAATTTTTTTTTTCTTGTCTTACTTTTCCAATATCTGATGCAAGTAATAAAAATTTATCTTTATGTTTTGGTTTAAATGGTATTGTATTCCATGATGAATTATGTAATGAAAGCATTGTTGTTAAACCTCGTTCACCACGAAGAACAATTTTTATTGTATGTTTTTCTGATAAATTATTTTCTGATGTTAAAATTGATATGATATAATGTTTAGCTAAATAAATAATCGAAGATTTACAAATTTCAAAAAAAATCTTTTTTTTTTCTTTTCAAATACAATGATGTGCTATTGATGAGAGAACATTTTTTTCAAGTATGAATGAATAAAAATCCATATCATTAATTGATTTTGGTAATTCATTATCATATTGAAAACTTTAAAGGAAAAAGAAAAATTATTTTTTTTCAATATTTAAATCAATTGAATATCAAAAGTATACTATAAATGTTGACCTTGAAAAACATTAAGAATAACAATTTCTTTTCCTATACAATAATCGATTAATTTTCGATTATATCCAAGTGTAATAGAATTTAACTAGAATTATCAATTTTAATTCATATAAAAAAAAACAAAGAGAATCATAATCTATACTGGCATTGTACAAGCTGTTGACAGAGCTAAAACTGAAACAAAATCAGCTCGAATAGTAATTGTTTCTTCTATGGGATTTGTTATAGTATTTTGACAATTAAATTTAAATTCAATTGGTAATGTTATTTCTTTTGTAATTAAATCAGAAGAAGTTATCCATAAAATAAATGATGATTCTTTGAATACAAATAATTATTTCATACGTTCCTTTTTTTTTGTTAAATTCTATTTTTTTTAATTTACTTGATTGAACTTGATTGAATAATGTTGATGTTATAGGCATATCTAATAGTCGAATATGTCCATTTAATGTTTGACCATTTTCAATCCATTGTTGAATATTAACTCTAAAATTAAGACATTAAAACTATTCTATTCGATATTTACTTACTCATAATAATGTTTACGATAGATATATATTGTTGAAATAAAATAAGCACCATCATTTTGCTTATTTTCAAGCTTTAGTTGATATTCATGTAATAGACCAACATCGAGCATAGTTAAATCGAAATTATTTGGTCGAGTACGAATTTCTAATGGTATTATTTTATTATATTTCATATTGATTCGATGTGCTGATGTTCGACCATATCCTATATACAAGAATTATTAGATTCTTTATCATCTTTATAGAATTCATTAATGATGTGATTATGCAAAATAAAAATATGTACTAAAGAATTTTCATTTATTAGATGTACGTTAAAATACTCTAGATAATCTGAAAAAATCAGCGCTATAAATCTCTATTCAAAGAAGCTATGAGTAAAAGACTAGTGCTAACATCGTGATACAAGAAAGGACACTAGTCTTTACTTCACACCGTTTAGTTTTGAAAACTCTGAATTGAGTCATTATTGTTGAGAACTATAAAGTATATTCTGTAGACAACTTCTAAAACTCCTATCTATGAGTATACCTAGATTTTTCAAAAAATCCATTTACTTATCATCAGCGACATGAGAAAATACAAATACCCAAACGAAAAAAATACTTTTATAAACAAATAAAAAGTTCAAAATCAGTGTCTAACGGTAAAAATTTTTCTCTCTTATAGAATAGTCAACTGAAAGAGCCAAAATTTTTCTTATATATCTACGCTAAAAGAACCTATGTTGAAAAATAACCTTTGCGAAGAATCAAAGAGACATGAAAGGTAGATATGTGTCGTTTGCCAAAATAGCTTAATATGTAGAACTGAATTATATAACAGAAAGTTTTTTGTATTTTTTTCATTTTATGATTAGACTAATGGTCAGAGATAGAATATCTTTCATTTTTATGTCAAAGTATTTACTTCCGATAAGATCGATAGATAACATTGATCCATCAACATTTCCTTTTGCTTGTGAAATTTCAATAAGTAACATATATTTGACATTATCTAATATTCGAATAAAGATTATTTAATATATGAATTAGAAACATTTACCTCGTTTTGGTGGTTCAATATTTTCAATCATTTCTATGTATTTAAAATTAAACTATAAAAAGCTTTAAAGTTTTTATTTACTTTTAGGTACATAACCTGGTAGTTGATTTGGAGTTAAAATTAATCGTGTTCGTCCATCACCCATATTCGAATGAAGCCAACGTTGTACATCAAATCTAAATTGAATTCAAAACAAAAAAATAAACTTTAAAAAAGAAATACTTACCTTTGTAAATATGATTTTCTTGGAATACTAATTTCTATCCATTTAATATATAATCCTACATCTTTATTCGATAATAATTCAATTTCAATTGCTATAATCTATTGAAAAATAAAACTTTATTTAATTATATATATATATACTTTATAATCATAAAATAAAATTTATTAACTTCGCCAACATCTTTATATACAAAATTCATTTGTATTCGATCATCTCGTGTTATTTCAATAGGAAATATAGGTGATAAACAATGTCGTCCATGAAATCGAATAATACATTGTATATCTTCTTGCCATTCAATTTTTTCATATTCAATTGTTATTGAACAACCAAGTGATGTTTCCAATAAACGACAATGTAAGAGAGATGCTAAAAAGAAAATATAAGAAAAAAGAAAACTCAAAAGATAATCAACCATACAATTGCTTAAATCTTTTGTCATTAAAATCATTCGTATATAATAATATTACAAGAAAAAAAAAGAAAACACAAAACAAAATTATTTCATTTCGTAACTATAAAAAAATGAAAAATAAATGATGCCGTGACCCGGGATCGAACCAGGGACCTTCAGATCTTCAGTCTGACGCTCTCCCAACTGAGCTATCCCGGCGAATGGATTATAGAAAATTAAATAATTTATTTTGATTATTGGCGCCTAACAACATTGTTTTAATTAACAATGATAAATAATACTTTATTTAATCGTGTTTATCTTCTATTCATCTTATTAAATACTCAATGTTTAACTTTAAAACTTCGTTCTATTCAATTAAATATGTATATGACAACATCATTTGATTTTTGTATGCGTTATTTAACAAGAAATTCTATGACTGGTTGTTCATCACATAAATCAGGTAATCGTGGTCGATTAATTGATATTTCATCATTAAATCAACTTCTATCATATAAATATTCATATCCAATTATTGTTCTTGTACCTTCAAGAAAAGATATACTTGATTTTGCTATATTTCATGCTCCAATGATTGTTGGTATACTTATTGATGGAAAAATTATGAATACAACTAATAATCATCATTTTACAGAAGTGAATAATTGTCCAGAAAATTTAATTGATTTATCAATATCAACAAATTGTTCAATAAGAAAAAATAAATATGGTATTGATTTTCGTGGAATATCTATTGATAAACCAATATTTTTATTAACTAATCAAACAATAGTTGATGATTTAAGAAAAATTAGTTATTTATATAATCAACAACAAATATCTAAAGGAAAATATATTAATGTACAGTTAAGTTTCTTTTGATTGATCATGAAAATAAATAGAAATTTTTGTTTTTCTATAGTATGAAATCCTATGCATATGGTATTAAAAATGCTCAAATTTGTAATCGTCGATCAAAATCAACTTATTTTGGTAAAATTTTTTTTATCAGAAATTAAATCTTAAATCTCGAAAGATACGAATCTCAGATGATGAATAAGAAAGAAAAATAAGATGTAATATTTTTAGATATCAATTCTCTGTTGAATCAAAATTTAGTGTACATTTTGTAAACCTTAAAGAATTATATCTACTATAAAAAGAGTTTCTCCTTATGTGGTTTGCTTCGAAAGATATCGAACGATTTTAATGAATGTTTGCTATTAGAATCTTATTTTTGCAACTTGACCATATTTTTGTGAAACTTTTCTCAAATAAAAATACAGCTGTCAGACAATACGAGCTGTATATATATATCAATGATGAAGTTTGCTTAGATTTTTCAAAAATTTAAAACGAATCAAACCGAATTGATCCTATTTTTGGTATATCTGAGACTACGATTAGGAATGAATTCCTATTTTATTAAAATAAGTATATGCACAAGATTAGAAATAGAAAATTTTGTAAATAAAGAAAAATTCAGATTATAAAACTATTGATATTTTCAATTTAGGTGAGGCATATTTTAAACATTATTCTATTAAATGTCGAAGTCCAATGATAAATATTGTTTGGAGTATATTCAATGCAATTTCAATAAAAAATACTCGTCCTCCAAAATCTGTTATTATATTTTATACTAAATTTGATTTCTTTTCTATTTTTCAACCAACAAGTAAGAAGATTTGTTTTAGTTTTTTTTTCTAATTTGGTTTCTTTATCAATTAGATGCTGGTGCTCAATCAACAGCATTTGGTGTAGTTACATTATTTGGTTTAGCTTGGCTATTAGGTAGAATTAATCTAAGTCAATTATTAATTTCAAATAATAATAATAAAGATATTGTTTTTTTGTTTATTAATGGTGAAAATTGGAATTATTATGGAACATTAGAATTAAGTAAAATTATTTTAGAAAAACGATTTCCATATAAAATAGATAAATCATCTAATGAAGATAATTTACATCCTATTGAATCTGAACATATTGATATTATGATTAATATTGATCAATTAGGTATTAATCATAATCATACATATATTTTGTATGATAATACTCATCCATTTCTTGAAAAATTCAAGTAAGACTAGAAACGAAAAAGAAATTTATACGTTTTACTATTTGTTGATTACATGAAAAATATATTTTACAAAATAGTCGTAAGAGGAGAGGAAATGAAAAAAGATTAATAGAACAAAGGACGACATATATTATGTGGGTTAGCAAAATCATAACTCTACTCATTTTCTAAATAGAATATCATATTGAATAAAATCAACTAGGTTGAGTCTAGAATTTGGATGAGGAGAAGAATTACACTCATATTCTCAATGGAAAGTCAAATCTCATATAAGAAAAATGATAATTAAAATATATTATTTTATTTTTTAGAGAAGTTTCTTCAACTTCAATTACGTTTGAACAAATATCCAATAGACTCAATTCTTTGAATGATTTTCGTTTATTAAATATTAGTACATTGGCAATTTTAACAAATGCTTATGAAAATATGAATCCATTCTATAATAGTTATCAAGATACTTTAATACATATAAAAGATTATTCATCTATCGAATATCATATATATATATTATTAAAAACTATATGTAGTTATTTTAATTTACTAATATGTGTAAATGAGTTATCAATAGATATAAAACAAATTTTAAATGATCGAATTCAAGCATTATTTGATTGTTTTCTTCGATCGAATTGTTCTAATCTAATATTGAAAACAAATGAAACAAGTATATTTTATTTTAAAGAAATTTTAAATAATATGAAAGAAAAATTTTCATTTCTACAACCTGTTTTACATCAATCGGATGTTAAAAAATATATAAATAATCATTTTTTTGATGCATCATCTTATATTCATGATATTTTATTAAATTGGATAGCAATACGTACGACTAATATAAGTGAAATTCTATGTAATGAAATAGGAGATATTTTTCAATATAAAATTTATCAAAAATCAACAGAAACATGTTTATATGGTTCAGTTAATTCAATTAATTTAATACGAAATATTGATGAATTAATTGATGATCGAATAATTTTTACATCAAATTATGATGAACCTGAATTACTTGTCTATATGATAGATGAAACTAAAAAAGATATTATTATGCTTATATGTGGTATTATACTTTTCATATGTGGATTTATTCTAACATATTTTCTTAAAAATTTATTATCTGTCATAGTAAATAATGAAGATACTTTTTGATGAAAAGATAATGTTTAAACTATTTGTTTTTTTTTTTTTTTTTTCGAAAATAAAAATAGAAAAGTAATTATATATTATTCTCTAATAGAATGAATTAAATGTAGAATGCTAACAAGACTGTCACGTCTGTTAGATAGAGTTTTGCAAAATGGATTCATGATTATAGTCTCATCCATCGAAAGTGTTCGAATTCTTCTACGACAGTTGCTCTTACTTTTTATCGATTCATTTATGAAAAATATGCAACTTAAGTCGTCACTGTGGACTGAAGTCTAGCGTTACTATATGCTGAAAAGGCAAACTTTAAATATGAGAAATATTTTCCCTCAAGCCTTTATTTAAAAGAAAAAGTTTTTTTTATACTTTGGGCCAGGAATCAAATTCATACGCTGTCAATCTTCGTGCCAAGTTCATAGGTTTAGAAGAAATTGAAGCTATCGTGGTATAAAATTCATGTTGTTTAGTTATTTCTTCAGCTACTTTTAGTCCTTTACTTTTGTATTATTACGACAAGTCTTCTTGAACATGAGTATTTAATGACTAGGCATATGAATCCTATAAACACTGCATTAAGTATACAATTACAAGTCAAAAATATAATTTTATGGCTCAATACAAAATGCTCATCATTTTCTTTGTCTTAGTTGTCTACGTCAATTAATTTCAAGCGACGAATGTGAACGTGACAATCCTAATTTGGCTTTTTTCAAATATGATAAGAATAAACCACAACGAATGTCGTTTTTGAGAGATGTTGATCCAAATATGGAAAACAGAGAAGAATGATGCATACGTCATTGGTTTGCAAGTACGATTCAAGTGGCACCGACGTGTGTTTATTATCCACATCATCCTGAATGGGTCGGTGAGATCTTCTTTCATGAAGTTGTTTGAAATCATCGTTATACTTTAGATAAATAAACTGTAATGTATTTTTGAATGTAGTTTAACAATATTGAAATGTTAATCTTGTAACTCGAATAAATATGTTCATCTGTTAATATAACTACAAGATTTTAATTGTTCAAATACATATCCAGATTTAGGTTAACTGAGAATGTACATTCATTTTTGTTTGATTGCATACTATAAGATGAGCAATATCAGCAGAACTGATTTCATCATGTAACATGAAACACTGAGAACACTAAATGCGAAATCCATTGATATGTGATGATAACAATAATATTAAATATCCTAGGAAATTACGATTTGAATCAAATAACAAATTGTTTTAATATTAATGGTAGAGTTATTTTTGTGCTAACTGTCGACTTGGATAAGTAATTTAGATAGTAGAATAATATTTTTAAGCAATCAATCGTATCTTTATTATGATCCATAAAAGAATTATTCTCTAATAAATATACAAAATCAATGTAAGTTTTTTTTGTAATACTTTTTTCAGATATAGACTTATAAAATAATCGACTTGTTTTTTGGATAAAACACACACAATAATTCTAATTCATCTAGAGTTATTGCACAATGTTCTCTGCTATGATTCGATTTCTCTATCGATAATAAGATTGTCTCTTTGCTCTTGGTTTCTGATACAGAATCCATAAGACCTTGTAACCGATAAAAAAAAGGGTGTGGGTATGTGTATTCATTGATACAAGTAAATGCCCACAACCCAAATACTTATTTCAGTGAATGCTTTCGGCTCTATTGAGATTTTAGTATCATACGGAACCGATGAAAGAAGTCTAGATAGAAGGTTGCTATTACTGTGAATAACTGTCTTTTTTAAATGAAAAATCAATCAACTCTAGCATAAGATACAAAAACTATTTTTTTTGCATCAACGTTCTTCCATAAGCCCATGTAAGCGCTACAAAACTAAATTGACATTCGGTTCAAACATATGTTCCTGAAATTGAATGAATTTGTCGAATGCTTCATATTATAGTTGATGTTTAACAATAACAGAAATATGAAATAAGTAATAATCTTCAAAATGAATATATATACAAACAATAGATTGAATAAAATATTCTCTGAATCAATATATTTCAAGTACTTGTCTGTTGAAATCTTTCTTACTTTTTCAAATAGCTCTACAACATAAATTTCATCATAATTTATCAATAAATATAGAGAATATGATTGAATAACAAGTAAATGATTTTTGAAAATATTATTATTCATTTGTTTTATTGAATTTAATGCCTTTTTTTTTATTATTATCCATATAAATTCATATTACGATAAGACAACAAATAATAGAATTTATAAACAAAACACTTTAGTTTCATTTAACAAACGAAAAACATTTTTCTTTTCGCACACACTATAGACTAGATATATATATATATATAATAAATGTTAATACAAAAAGCAAGAAATCAGCAACAATAACCACCGGGTAAAACAAAAAATTTTCTGTTTTTTTTCAAACTATATATTATAAAATTCCTGTATTTGTTGATCGATTAGTTATTCGATCACCATTAAATATTGGTTGTTTTTCATCAACATAAAAAGGATCATCAATATAATCATCTGTTTTATTATTTGAATTATTCATAATTACTGTTGGTATAGATATTTCAATTTCATCTGATAAAACATCTTCTAATAATCGATCATGATTATTATTTTCTTGTGTTGGTAAATGACGATAAATAGCATTTGTTGGATGAATTTCTAAACCAATTTGTTCATGTAGACGATGATGTGAAAATAAATGTTTTAAACGCATTATTTTTGAATTATATCGAATAAAACCATATATAAGAATAATTAAAATTCCACATATAAATATTATCATTATCCATTTACGCCATTCTAATCGTATTCGTATATGACAATATTCACCAGTAAAACCATAAAGACAACTAGATATATATATATATATTAATAATTGCTAAAGATATTAAAAACAAAAATGATAAACTTACCGACAAAATGCTTTATTATTTTCTATAAAACATTGTCCATTATTTTTACAATTCATTATTTGACATATATCATTTTGACATCGTTTACCATTAAAACCATTCGGACAACTAAATAAATTGTAATGAAAAAAAAAACAAAAGTTCTCTAAAATTAATAAATTAATTTACTTGCAAATAAGATCATTTCCATTTAATGTACATTGACCATTATTTTGACAATGATTTTGACATAAATTTATCTGACATTGAGTACCAGTAAATGGCAACGAACATCTTAAAAAGAAAATAACAATTAACACAATCTATGTTGGAAAATATAATATAGCTGCTCTAGAATAGAATATCCCGATACAGTTGCAGTGAATTTAGATTAATACGCGTTTGTTTGACTAGTCTGAAAATTATTTTAGACAAAACTTTTATGTTTCTATCAAAAAAAACTACACATTCTACTTAAAATTTTTAATAAATTTTGTTTTTACACAGGATATCTCAAAGTATATTTATCACTATATAAATTCAATGAAAGAGTATATGTCACAAAGATGGACAAAATCGCACCGCGCCTCCTCGCGCCACTGCTCGCGCCTAGGCGCTACGCACATCTCTCTTTCTCTTTGCTCTACCAATCAGTTTCTCAAACTCCACCGAATACCGGGATGCTCTAAGCATGCGCTCATCGAAGCTCAGACTAGTGTAGCGTAGGCGTGAGCAACGGCGCGGGGAGGCGCGGTGCGACTTTGTCCATCTCTGATATGTCATAACATATTGATAATAAAAATTAAAAAAAACTATTCATTTAATCAAATACTTACGAACATGTTGTTGAATTATCATAATCATTAATAATTAAAAGACCATTATTATAACATTGATATGTTTTATTATTAATTTCTCTACAAATACATGTTTGTGTTTGAATATGATATATTAATGAATGAGTTATTTCATCACATGATGGTTCAAGAAATGATGTTCGAGAACATTGATCATTATCTAATGGTGATATAATACGATCACATGGAACTTCTATAAAAAAAATAAAATTTTTATTCAATTAAAAAAACAAAAAAAAAATAAATTTTACCTAATTCACCAAGATCATTTTTAAGTATTGTACATAAATATGGTGTTTTTCGTCGTATTGATTCTGATAAATAACACATACATGGTGGTTGAGAATCATTACCAATATGTAAACAACCAACATTTATTAAATTTGTTAATCGACACATTTCACAATCATCACCAGTATATGTTCGATTTGAACATACACATTGACCATTTGAACATATACCACGACTATGACAAGATGAACCACATAAATTTAATTCTATTGATAAAAGAACAAACAAAAAGTAAATGGATTTAAAATTGATAGAGTTTGTTTTTTTTTCTTTGAAACTTACGTCTTGGTATAATACAAAGTGGTTGATAAGAAGGTGTTGAAATACATACACGACCATTTGAACATGTATAATCAAAACAAACTTGTTTAACCACTATATATAAAAAAAATATTTTAAAATTAAATCTTTCAAAGTTTAAAAACTAAAGTTTAGATAGATGTCAATAAGCGAAAAGACCATCTTACGAAGAAACGTTTTCAACTGTCAAATCACTTTTGAGTTCAGACCCTGTGCATAAAATATATCCCATTGGGATATGAAAAATCCCAACAGGATATGTGCTGTTAGGGCTTCTGTCCAGAGTTATAAGCAGTTTACTGAAGTTTTAGTCTCTGACATAATAAACACCAACAAATCGAATGGAGGTATTTCGACCTGAGATTTTGTCCACGGAGTAGGATACCGTGAATATTTCAGCTCAAAAGAACGTTTTCTTCCCGGGATATCGAACTCCCAAAAATCACTCATATACCACGGAAGATGCTAGAATTTTCTGTTTTTTGGTAGTTAAATATCTCGGGAAGAAAACATTCTGTTGAACTGAAATTTTCAAGGTATCCTACTCATAATTAGATCTGTCTGTGGGCAAAATCTCAGGTCGAAATACTGCCATTCGATTTGTTGATATTATTTCAGTAAACTGCCTATAGCTTTGGACAGAAGGCCTAAGAACACATATTCTGTTGGGATTTTTCATATCCCAATGGGATTTACTTTATGCACAGAGTCCGAACTCAAAAGCCATTTGACAGTTGAAAATATTCTCTCGTTAATTCATCTATATTTCGTCTCGACATTATTTTCGAGTCTTTCAAATATTCATTCATGATTCTAAATTGTAGATAATTACTATTAAAATTTATTCAAATGTTTTTGAAAAATGAAAATTAACTTACTATTTGAGGTATCTAGTTTAGGATATTTAAATTCATGTATATATCGAACAATCATTGGCATTTTAAATTTTCGATATTGATCAGTGACAATTTTACCAAATTTTTCTACCCACATTTCATCATATGTTGAATCAGTTGAATTGAATATCATAACAACAAGTGTATTATCATGAAGATCAATTGAATAAGGTCGTACATCTATTTCAAAAATTCATACAAAAAAAACTAAATTTTTTTTTTTTTTTACTTTTAAAATGATAAACATTTATTTTCCATGGTTGACTTGAATCAATAGCATAACTTTCAATTTCACCATTTGATAATATAATATATAAACGTGGATGACGATAATCAATTGTCATACTTAATACTGGTTGATAAAGACTAATAAATATTTCAAGATTTGATCCATCAAGTAAACTTCGATAAATAAGTGAATGTTGAGAATCATAATATGCACTTATATATAGATATCTATCAAACAAAAAAACGTTTATTTAAAAATGAAAATTTTTATTTTACCCTTGTAATGGATGTACATTAATAGATGAAATTGTTTTCATATTTGAAAATGTTAATCGATTTAAAAATATTAATTGTGTATAATCATTATTAGCATATAAGATTTCAATACCATTTGATGATGATGATGATAAATCATCATAGAGTGCATAGACAATACGATGAATCCAATCAACTTCCAATGAAGTAAAATAAAAAAATGATGATGACCAAATCTATTTAAAACAAAACAAAAAAAACTTAAATATCAAAAAAATATTTTCAAATTAAAAACCTGTGTAGCATTATTTTGTAAATGATTATTTAATGAAAGAATATGATTTAATTTTTGTTGCCATATATAACCACGTCCATTACGTTGTTCTGTATATAATAAATACCAACCATCATCAGTTGGTATTAATATTGCATCAATTACATGATGTGAAGGATTAATAGGCTAGAATATTTCAATTAAATATATTTTAATAATTCACAAAATTATTCTATATATATAATAATAATCTTACAGCAAATATTGAACCATATTGATTAAGATTAAATGATGTACGACGATTTAATATCATATCAATTGTTCGATTACTTTTTATTATACATGATATATAATTATTAGTATTCTATAATGAAATAGAAAAAAGAGTTGAGATAATTTTTAATGTTAACATATTAGAGATGTTTTTTTAACCTTTTGCATTTCATATCCTTGATCACATTGACAATCAGATATTTGTACTGTAGATTTTTTCTTTAAACATAAATCTATATCATCATTTTTTTGTGATATATTTGCATGTGTACATGTACCATAAGACCAATTACATAGATTATTTTCTAATATACAACTTCTAAATATATACTTTAAAAGAATAACTGTTGTTTTTTTTTTCTTTCAATTTTTACCCATTTTGTATTTTAATATAACCAATTTTACATTGACAAATAGGTAAACGATTAATTATTTCACAAAAACTCGATGTTGAATCACAATTTGTACAATTTTCTATTCATATAAAAAAAAAAAATCCTTAAAAATATTTATCTTCATTTGATTTATTAACTTACGACAACGCCATTTATGTTCATCATCTCCTAATGGACATTGTGATATACCATCACATAATTCATGTAATGGTATACATAATGGTATATAATCATATTGTTCATGTCGTTGTTGTGTACAACGATATCCATTCATACATGTATAATCTTTAATTATTGATAATGGTGAAATATTATTTTTATCATCACAATTTTCTTCATCAGATGAATCTGAACAATCAAGATCACCACTTTAAATAATTGAAAATAAAAAATAATAATATAGAGAAAATAAATATTTTTTCAATTAAACTTACTCGCAAACAAATGTTCGATTAATACAAAAATTACTTGTTTTACATCGAAATAAATCTGATGATTCACAAGTTATATGAATTTCTGTTATTGATGTTGTTGTTGTTGTTATATTATTAAAATGATTTAATACAAAATCTTGAAATAGAATAAAATAAGTTTGAAAAAAAAACAAATAGAATTAGTGAATTCTTACTGCATGCTTGTGATGTTTCATCTTCACTAATACCATTTGTTCGATCTATAGCTGGACAATCATCAAAATTATCACAAACTTTTTCTAATGAAATACATTTTCCCGATGATGGACATTTAAAATATTCATAAGGACATGTAACATTTATACAATCGAATGGTTCATCAGCACCATCATCTAGAATATTATTATTTCAATAAATAATGATTACTATCTTTGCTTGGAAAAGACAAAAAAGTTAAAGAATAAGAACATATGATTTACAATTTTATCACACAGCGAGTGTCACTTGAAGTAGTTCTGTAGTCAGTAAACATGAACACTTTCATCTATAATTATAATGTTCAGTGTGTGTCTGTCTGTTACTGAGTCAAAGGTCAAATAAGGCTATAAGAGGGAAGACCCAAGGGCTATTATATTCGGACATCCATAGATCCTTAAGGACCACCCTATGGGTGCATCCATAGGTCTTCAAGTGCTATTATATGGGAGTACCCTTAGGCCCTCAACAGCTGTCCTATGGAGGTACGCATAGGTCTTCTCAAGGACTATTATATTGGAGCACTCATAGACCCTGAAGGGAGTAAGGCCACATGGAGATAATGCTATCAGGGCTACAAAGAACATAATGCTGTGAGGCTGAAGGCTAATGGACTATAAAAATAAGTGTAATATAAGAGTATGAGGCTGTAGGGCTATCTATTTATATACATAATATCGAGTGTCTGTATGTCTGTTATCCGATGAAAAGTTAAACATCTGAGGTTATATGTCAAAGGAGAAAACAGCCGTGCAGTATGCACAGAAATTCGCTAGTTAAAATATATGATCCGTCAATCAATATGAAGAAACTCATTTCTGTATCATAATGCTTTTTGGAAATGTTCGTTCGACTCTCTGAACATCTTTGAAGGTTAGATTTAATGTTTTCGTATGATTTTTTATAAAGAATTGAACAGTGCATCGTTTGATATCAAGCGTAATTCTTTTTTTACCTTAAAAAGAACTCAAAATATTCATCACTGATTACTAATCTCTATACATTAGTTAAAGCTATCAAAACTAAAATGAATTTCAAAAAAATTATATAGAAATATTAAATAAATTAATACTTACAACAATACGGATGTTCATCACAACGATGACTAATCGATACACATTTTCCATCACAAAAAAACTCTATATCCGAACATAAATTTGGATATTTTTCTAAAATACAAATTATTATAAAAATCTTGTTTTTTTTTATTTATCTTTGAACAAAAATTTTTCTTACTTGTACAAGTACTTAAACTAGGCCATTCACAAAAATGTCCACAAATAATATCATGTTCATCTTCACCATTTAAACAATCTGTTATATTATTACATAAATCAGCATTTGTTATACATTTATTATTTGTTGAACAAGAAAATGATGATTTCGTACATGTTAAATCTAAATTAAATTAAACAAAAAAACTATTCAAACAATAAAAAACAAAAAAAATGTTTTTTATTAACAAACTTTGACAATTATTTTCATCTTCATTAAAAATACAATCTTTATATCCATCACAATGTTGATAAAATGGAATGCATTTTTTTGATATTTGACAATTAAAAAAATGTCTAAGAAATAAAACAAAACAAAAAAATTTATCCAACATTCGAATTCAAAAATGATTTCGCTATTATCAAATATCTAAGTGTTCACTTCTCGGAAGAACAGAATTGAATAGAATATTTAAATCAGAACTAGGACGATCACTTATTTATTAGGAGTGATGTGTAATGTCAACTTCAATTTATCAGTTTAAAACGATATGAATTAGATATAGATGCATCTCTTCTAATGCGAAGAGATGTTTCATTAAATAACTTACTCAGCACATTTAGGTTTACATGATCGACCATCATCAGCTAAACTATATTGATTTGTACAACCACAAATAATTTCTGTTTGATTAATTGAATTTGAAAAACATAATTGTTCACATTGTTTACATTGATTTTCTATTACTATAATAAATACGTTTTATTTTTGTAAATTTATTTTCACAAAAATAATTTCGAAATTTACCTTTCTTTTCATTTAAATCAATAATAATAAAATCATTCATATGAATTGAATATCGAAGATAATATAAATTATGTAAAGAATTTAATGACCATGTACCTTGTCCAAATCGAGATGATTTATCTATGAAATTTATATGAGATTATAAATTTCTTCTTTTTTTTTTGTTTTATAATAATAAAACTTACTATGAAAAGTTTGTACAACTCGATTAAGATCAAAAATAAAACCAGGACCAAGTAATGTTGTACCAATAGCATGTTTTGGATTTATTCGAAATTCACTACGATTTATATTATCAACATCTAAGAAAGTTTTATACATTTTATCTATAAATAATATTTTGAAAAAAAAAAAAAGAAAAGAATTTTAATTTATTAAAGATTCTGTTTGTTTGTTTTTTTTTCTTTACCAGCAAATATTTTAAATGAATGAAAACGATGTATTGCTTGATATTGTATATGTAAAATATCTCCATGCATATTTAATGTATATATTTTATCAAGACCATTATAAAAATATAAATGATGTGCTAATCGATCAAATGTTAATAATGGTCGAAGATAATTAACATTATCAATATCATTTATTGTTTTTAATGTAAATAATAATTTTAAATTTGTACCATCCATACCAATACGTACAATATGATGAGCACGAGATTTAACTATAGCTGTATAGAATAGTAAACTAAAAAAAAAATGAAAGTTTTTAAAATAATCAAACGGTTTATTTTTTTAATATATATGAGAATATTTAAACGCTATAGTTACGAGGCGATATTGTTACAAAGGGATAATAAATTTTTTTTTTGAATAAAATGGATATATTTAAAAGAATTCAATTGATAAACATCATACATTTTGAATCAACCAGTGAATGAACTAAAAAAATATTTTCTTATCTGATTTTCATTACTAACGATGAAAGACTCTCAACTAATACTGAATATTCTGATAAAAATTTTGGACTTATACTTTATTGCTGTGAAGATACGGCATTCTCATGATATTTTTCATATCAATGCCGTGGTTTCCCATCGATAAAAAAAAGATATCTGTTTTTGTAAGAGGAATATTAAATCTATCGGTGTATATGTGCAACATACTTTCACCATCATTTTCTCACTCATAATTGTCTCTGTACAAAATTTCTAATCGAAATATCAAAAAACCAATTGTCCTGGAGATTCGGAAAGAAAATGTAAGTGTGGTTCTTCTCTTCACTCTCCTATCGGTACACCCTTTGGCATTAGTTTTTTTTTTCTTGCTTAACTTTTCGATACTGAAATTTTCTTCTGTTTAAGTATACATATCGTAATCTCTACTTAAAAATGATTAATCAGTTAAGTAACTTTTCATGTATGACTATTTTTATTCATACCCTTTTTCTGGATATAAAACGATACGTTGTGGTAAATAATCACTAATTGTTTGATGAAGAAGAATATAACAAAAACTTCCATTAAGACGACAAACATCAATACTTTGTAAACGTGTATTAACAAAATAAATATTTCTATGTAACCAATCAATAGCTAATGATTGAATTGATGTATAATCTCGACCATCAATAACTAACTAGAAAAAGATAAAATAATTTCATATTATTAATAATTAAAACAAAAAAAATCTGTTTTATACTTCTTTTTGAAATATTGATTGATTTAAATTAATTCGAAATATTCCACGAGTCTTTGGACAAGACATAATAACAGGTCGTATAGGTACTGAACATTCAACAAAATATATATAATTTTCAATAGGATCATAATCAATTAGATAAGCATTATTTGTTAATGCTATTAATGTATTATTATTATTAATTGACCATTCTTTTATTTTTCCTAATTCATTTTCATATGTCATATTTAATTTATGTATTCCATTATCAAATAAACCAAATAAAAATGCTAAAAAAAGAAAAACTCCGATAGAAGAAAGCAAAAACAAAAAAAAACCGATTATTACCTGGTGTAACTACATTTGTTCGAAATGTACATGTATGTTTATCAGATTTTAATTGATAATTTTCATTACATGCACAACGATATGATCCAAGTGTATTTATACAATAATGATCACAAACAAGTCTTTCTCGACATTCATTTATATCTTCACATATACCAGTTGTTTCATTCATTCGATAACCTGATTGACAAACACAACGTTTATTAAAATAACCTCGACAATATTGATTTTCTTCTACACATGTATTATTAATTGAACATGATCGTTCAATTAATGATGATGGTGAAGGACCTTTTTTTAAAAAAAAAATATTTCTCTAATAAAAAATCATTTTTATGTTTTACATTCATTATCATCATTATTATGATCGATTAATATTGAATTACATTCATGTTTTAAATAACATTCAACATTTTTTGGTAAACATTTATCTGTTAAACCACAACGATAAAATAATTTTTGACTAACATAATCTTCAATTGGACAACTACATGACATTTCATCACTACGATCATGACATTGTGTTATTGTATCACATAGATTTGATTTTGGTATACATAATTTTGTTGATTTACATGCAAATTGATCATAAGTACAAAAACGAGGAAAACCTTTTAAAAGCAAAAAAAAATATTTTAATAATAATTTCTCAACAATTAAATTATAAAACAGATTTTACTAATTAAAAAAGAAAATTGTTTATTTTTAGAACACATTGCTTTAGCATCATTTTACATAATAATATTTCCTTTAAGCTTACCACCTGTTGTGGCTAACTACTATTTGAATCCATATGTGATCAGCTTTTTTTCATCTTCTTTGTTTTTACAGCCGGCAGAATCTCTCTATTCCTTTCGTTCAAGGTTTCTTCTTTATGTAGGCATGTGGTCTTTACAGGAATCATACTATCCTATATTACTGTCTTCTTTACTATACAGTTAACATGCTATCGATTAAATAGTCATCAAGGATTTGTCGAAGGTCATTTCATGAATAGCGGTACTAAAGTTTGAATAGTGTAATCACTCAGGCATGGCGGCTTTTTTTTTTTTACTAAATTATCCAGAAATATAATAAAGACATAGTAATGCAAAGTTATTGATATATGGTTGTTAATTGTATATTTCAACACTTCCCTATTAGATGTTGTTTTAAAAAATATTCTCTAAAATATATATTTTAACATACGACATGTTATTGATGATTCATCACTGTTATCAACACAATCCTAAATAAAAATAAAAAATTTAGCAAAATATAATTCTATTAAATAAAATATTTATACTTGTATTCCATCACAAACAGCATATGATGGTATACATTGATTTTTTGATTGACAAGTAAATTCATCAGATGAACATCTAACTATTATTGTTGGACAATCTATTTGAAGAATGAAATTTTAATTATTTTTGTAATATTATTATTTTTAATATTTCTTTACCTAACTCATCAGATGCATATGGATCAAGACAATCATTTATTCCATTACATAGCCAAATTTTTGGTATACAACGATTTGTTATTTTACAATGATATTCATCTCGAGAACAACTTATTAATGGATTTCGTTGTGTACATTGTTCATCAATAGCATTACGACAATCAATAACACCATCACAAACCGAAGACCTTTGAAAAAAAAAACATAATTGTCTATCAGAAAAATTATGTTAAGTACTAAAAGATTTTTATTTTTTTTTTTTGAATGATAAATTTTATTCTTTGATATTTAATAATGATGTACTTGAGAGAGAGATTCGATTCATATCTTTTTCGAGTTTTACAAAGGTCAAACTTAAGTTTGACTTCAATGCAGATTTCTATCTCTGATTTATATTATTAAATCAAATTATTTTTTTAATATGCAATTTAGATTCATATTTCATATTTCAATCTAGACAAATTATTACAATGAATAGTGCACATCATCATTTTTTTTTTCATACGCTTATTAAATTATTGTCATTGAGGGGCGTAACAACTAACGGAAAGCGTGACGCTCTAGTTCTTTTGCAAAATTTTTAACGCTACGCTCTTTTTTTCCGAGACTCAACAACCTTGCCCCTTCTCCTCTCTTTCTATCTTCAATGTTGAGTTATATTTCTGTTGTTATATATCTATGAATATATATATATATATGAAATGCAAATCAAATGTTTAATTTAATAAGTTCAAGTATATGCCGCCTTAAGGAATATGAAATTCTTTACTAGATTAGTGTTCATGATATGTCTATATTTTTCAATAAAGAAAAATTATAAACACATGAAAAGCACAAGAAAATAAGCTAATAAACAAGCTTAGTTAATTTTGAAATAAAGAAAACTAAATCAATTAAATTCATATTGGCAGAATAAGCTGATTTATATATATATATGTAGAATTTATAATAGAAACTAGATGTCGAATGATATAAATCTAAGAATAGATATTCTTATTAATGCACAAATCTCATTTAAACTTAAAAGCTTTTTTTTCTTCCTATGTCATGGTCATCAAAGAGAAACTCTTATAACATCCTCATATACAATTTGATTAATTATTTATTTTATATTTGAAATTACTTAGGAATATAATAGCAAATATTTATCTATAGATTTTTAAGACAGGAAAAGATCATTATCTATTTCCTTTGTAGAATGTGTCATAGTTTTTCTTTTTCTTATATATAACTCATTATGATCTAGAAGAAAATGTCTACTTATTATTTAAATTAAAATACCTGAAGTAAAAATAAAACTATCAATTATATTTATTTAATTTTACAAAGTATTTCTATTAAGATTTTTATCATTTGTAAAGTTTCAAAAAAAAAAAAAACAAATTTTTCTTTGTTTTTTTTTTTTTATAAATTTCCTATCGATATAAATGAACACTTAGGAATGATATATAAATATGCTTTAATCATTAAAACTACTTTTATGCATAGACTAATTGAAGATGAAGGCGTCTGTGAAGTGTTAAAAGTGCTACAATGTCAAAAATGGATAATTATCCCTAAAGGCATACATGTCTACTACTAACGAACGAAATCGAAAATTAATGTGACTATTAACAATTGATATGTAAAATGTTTTTTTTTTGCAAGAATAAAAAGTTGTAAACTCCATAATATAAACGTATATGTAAGTAAAGATTAATCCCTAGAGGCGTACATATAAAACAAAATGAATATTTACCGTTTAATACAAATTTGTATAGGTTGTGTATATTCAAATCGAATACCATGATCAATAAGACGTGTACTATGAAGTATATCTTGTTCACAATTAATAGAATATTTTGTATTACAAAGATCATTATTAATAATTGCTGTTGAACAATTTACTTCATCTGTTTTATCTTGACAATTATATTCTCCATTACAAACAAATGCATAAGGTAAACATTGTATAATATCACAACGAAATAAATATGATGGACAAATAATTGAATCACCTTAATTAAAATAATATATATATATATATTATATAAAAACAAAATAATAATAAATCATAATAACTTACTAAATTTTTTGACATCATCAAATGAAATTTCTTGTTTTTCAGCATAACATATTAATAAATTTATAATTAATATTAATCGCATCATTTTCTTTTGTCTATATTTTTTTTTATTTTTCTGTAAACTAAGAAGTTAGAAACAAAATATGTATATACGAAAATCAATCAATCTGCAGGCGGTACTTTTCTGTCGTCACAACTGTTACTCAGAATAGTAGTACTAATGAATACTAAGTTCATTCTTTTCTCTTTTTTTTTTTTTTTTTCCTCTTATTCTCTTCTGTGCTCACAGTTGATGAGTCCACTCTTTTCGTCCATGTTTTTTTTTTCTCTTCTTTCTTACAAACTAGCGGTCGCAATGTGCACAAGCTGTTCAATGTAGATTAGAATATGAAGAACAGAAAAGAATAAGACAGAAAGAAAGAAAAAAAAAGAGAGAGAGAGAGAAAGAAAAAAACGACCATTGATGTTGTTGTCGAGTGTCCATCTACCGAACACCCGACACTGATTATTCTTTGTTATTAACACATGCTTGACTTTGTTCGGGTTTAATCAAGCAACATCGAGTAATAGAAGATTCTTTTGTCGGTAATGGGAAAGAATAGGAAATTATCGTTCGTAGATCGAAACGAAGACATTTCACTAGTGTCAACTCTCGTCTAATCAGACAAATAGGAATGAAAGAAAATTCCAATAATATTTATCATTTACATAAATATATATTTACTATTCATGTGAAAATGAGCATATTGAGGAGCGAGAAGCAGTGAAAGAAAAAAAAAAAAAAGAATAATCTAGTACATTTTCTTTTTTTTTTTTACGATCATTTTTTCGTTGAAATTATCTCTTGAATACAGTATACATGCAGACGCTTGTCTTTGCTTTCAAGGAAATCTGATAAGCAAAAAAAAAAAAAGAGAAAAAGAAAGAAGAGCTATGTAAAAGACTATTAAGGAATAATAGAAAAGAAGCATAAACAGTTGTTTTGATAATCTGCAAAGTAACAATGTTGCCTGGCGAATAACTATTAGAGATCTTTTTATTTCTATTCTATGTTAGAAATGCTATTAGAATGAATCGAAACTTGCAATAAGAAAACAAAAATAATAAAAGAAATCAACGAACATGAACAGAAGGGGGAACAACAGACATCGATAACAACGGAATGTATGAAAAGCATATGAAGTATATGTCTGTTACAATAACATTGTATAGCAAACTTGTCCTTAACTCGTTTGCACTCTAATATAATATATGATAAGAAGAACATGAAGATTTTGGGGTTTTCTTTTAACCTCATATTGAGTTCAGTTTTTATTATCGCTCATCTCTTATATAAGTATTAGAACCCAGGTCTATGGATACGGCTATTCGTATTTTCACCGCAAAATTTGCTTCATACGACACCGTAAACGGACCGTATTTTCTCGTAATCATGGGCACAGTAATACGGCACCGTATATGAGACCGTATATGGGGCGTAATCTCATTATGATAAGGCCGTATTTCTGTGCCCGATATTACGGCCGTTTATGCGTTGTAAGGTAACCGTATCGTTCGATCTGGGAAGATATAATTATGAAAACTAAAGCTTAGTTTGTCTTTAAATAAATACTTAATAATAAAATATTAATTACGTTCAACATCCTACAATTAATTGTTAGTATAAATATAGAATAAAATCATAGTTGATTATGTCATAATTTTATTAAAATATTGCAAAAAGAAAAAATAAAAATGTCTTATTGAACTAATAAGGCATGATCAAATAGTTGTGATTCAACATGTTTTGAATATATTAAAATAAGTAATTTTTACGTAAGAACATTAAAAAAAAGAATATAATACATTTATATATTCTGTTCACCAACGTTCACGCAATATTGCTGGTGGTTGTGTACGTGATAAATGACGATATAAACTTTGTACATAAGTAAAAACAACTTTCCAATCTGGTTTAGCACCCATGAGTATCATATCATCTATATCAATTAATGGTTCTATGCCAGCACGTTCTCTGAGAAAAAAAAAAAGAAAATACAAATAATTGCAACATAAAACAAAGCAAAAAGAAAGATTAAATGACATACAAAGCAACAGTAAAAGCTAATTCAAAATTTTGACGAGGATCATCGGCAGTTAATGTATCAAAATTAAATTCATCAGGAAAATATCGATGAATAAGTGCACAAAATGCTAAACCATCACTCCATGATGAAGAAAAATTTTTAATATTAATACCCTAATATTAATATAGAAAATATTTACAAACAAAAATCTTAAAGATTTACTTTATAAAATTGTGTAAGTTCTTGACACCAACGTAAAATTGTATCTTTAATCATACTTGGATTTTGAGGACTAAAATTAATATCATATGTACTATTTCATATAATCATCGTTGGCATTGAAATAGAGGTAAAGAAAAATGTGACTAGCACTGAGATTGCAAAAGGTCTTAGCTTATTTGACTAATCAAAGGCCAAATATTTTGTTCGTTAGAATGCAAGTAAACATCTCGATGAGACTGATAGAGAATTATTTCTACTAATGGATCGCAGATGATTATTTCATTAGACAAGATAAATAGAAAGACAAAAAAAGAATACATTTATTTTACCTAATCTTTGGTCTTATTGTAGAATTTGGTATGACATTATCACCAGCAAGATCTAGTGTAAAAATTGATTTTTCTACAAAAACATAAAATTTTTTATTTTATATAAAATTACCTGTTCGTGATAAACGTCGAAGTGCTGTTGCTTGTAATTTTTCTTTTTTATCATATTCTCGTATAAGATCTGATGGTTTAACTGTTGAATGTGATACACGACGTCTTGCCCAAATAGGTGTTGTTGTATCATGTTCTTCTATATCAGATGATAATGGTTTATTTCTATTATTAATAGATTGTTGACGATAATTAGTTGAATAATAATCATTATCAAGATTTGTAATTATTGTACTTGAACGTTTTCTTGTTGATTTAACATTACCTAATATTGGATCATATTCAACTTCAACTTCAACAATATCTTTTGCTAATTTATATAATAAAATATATTTGAAAAAAAAAAAGAAAGATTTAAATTTTAAAATAAACTTACTATCATCATCTCTATTAACATATGAAATTTCATTTAAACTTGAACGTACACAATCATCAACAAATCCTTTAATATTTTGTTCAATAGCTGTTTTTGGATTATTTTCATTATTTGCACGATGAAAATCTAAAGAATAATTTGATTGATATAATGATGATGGTGTTTCATTATCTTCTTTTTCACTGATTACTGATATTTGTCGTATTATTGGTCTAGATTTATTTTCTTCTTTAATACTTTTTAATGAAAATTGTGTATCATATTCAGATGATGGTGATTGAACAATATCTGGAAAAAAAAACATGTTTTCTTATAAAATTAATTTTCTTTTTTTATTATTCGTTTTGTTTTGATAAATATAAAAAATGTGAATAAATTCTGCGGACAGGGGCATTGATTCATATTTCTTGATGCGCCTATACGTAGAACTTCATCACAAATTTTTTTTTTGTTTTTTTACTTCAAATAATTTTTTTTTTGTTTGTTATTTAAATACATACCTTTACTAGAATTCGATTGTAGAAGTAGAGATACTATTTGTTTTCTACCACAATGAATACATTGAAATGAAATATCATGTCTTTGTTCGGATTGATTTTTTGTTATATTGTTATATTGATTTGCTTGCTGTTGTTGTTGTTGTTGAAACTGATCGCGTAAAGATCGTACATTTGTATTCGTCTGTGACATCGTGATAAAAATGAATAAATGATTGAATTCATCATATTTAACTTCTTTTTTTTCTCGGATACGAAAAAAAAGAAGTAAATTTTTTGTAAATGACAACGATTTACTATGCTTACTTTCTCTATCACTTGTTGAATATTTGAGAGCTATTAACATTTTTACTTTTTTATGTTCGTTTGGACTTTTCTTTTTTTCCTTTTTATTGGAAAAAAAAATTAAGTATAAGTATGTACACATGTTAATAATGACAAACGTCAAACCAAACCATCATAAAAGTTATAATCTAGCTAGATTGTTTAGTTGTTGACATTTACTGATATATCACCTTTAAAATATTGATTCATACAAGTAGAATTATTCATATGAATTGATTTTAATGTTATGTTTTATCGTATAATTTCAGTTTGCTTTTGACATCATAAAAGTTAACGAAGATTTTAAGGACATCCAGTTTTAGAAGAAAAATTTCAAGACTAATAGATCTTGACGAGTAGAATCAAAATACGTGTATCTCTTCTAAGACATAACAGGATTAAAATGTATTCTTAGACAGTTTATAGTATATCTGAAAAAGTTACAGTTCGATGGAATATTTGTAAACTGTAGAAACGAGACTGTTATTGTACTTCTTTTTTTTTTATGAAAAAGTTATTTTTTAAAGAAAAACATAAAACAATGTACAATTTTTGTTAATTTGATTTCTATTCGAACTAACAAAGACAAATCTTTATGACGTTCATAAATAAAATATGAATCAATCATTCTATTCTAATATTCAACAACGGAAGTCAATATTAATCTTATATTTTAATCAAAAATTGCAACCATGATTATTTTTATTTCTTGTTTGCTTGGCAAAAAAAGAAAAAAAGAAATTGAAGTTATTTGCCACTAAAAATAATTAAGTTATGCTTTTCATGTTTTAAGATAGATATTAGAAATTGTAAAAACTTGTTCTTTTTTTATCACCTTTAAAGAATGAACTCATCAGAAATTTCATGGCAGATAAATCTTAATGAGCAGAGCGAAATTAATCATAGGCTGAATGTATCACTGCATGAAAAATCTTGGGATCATAAGGACAAAAAAAAAAACTAACATCCTCCTTTCTCATACGATTACAATTTTTCTTTATAGATACTAGACGCTATTTGATCCGTATACATTTTTTCTGCTTTCTTTTTGTCTTCTTCTATTCATATAAAAGCACCAAATGTCTAAGAGAAACCACCAAATATACGTGGGTTTTTTTTGTAATTTCTGATAAAAGTCAGCAGCCTATGATATTTTAAAACAAATAAAAAGATGATTTTTCTATCATTTCTTGACAACAACAAAACAAATCTGTAAACTCTCATGTTTTTCTATCTATCCGCTTTTATACTTATATATTAATCCATAAATATTTACTTAGAACATGCAACAAAGATTCTCGTGTAAAAATTTTTTAGAAACAAAAATTTCAATGAAATTATTATATTTTAAAATTTAATTGTTCTACAATCATCATTAATTCAATATTATTTTTTTGTAAAATAATCTCTTACATATAATTCCCATTATTTATCTTTCATTCATCAACCGTTCACATGGACGGTATGAAACATCATACAATTCCATATAAGATCATTAAATACATCAAAGAGATCAAAACAAAAACAAAAAAAAAGGAATATCAGAGTAAAATCGCATACATACAAATGAATTTCTGTCTGACTGATAATTCCACAAAGCAGAATAAAAGAGCAAAAAAAAAATAAATATAAATTCCTATTCGATTTAACCAAACACAAACCAACAACAAACAGCGAACAAAAAAAAAAACGAAGGCATATAGTTTTTTTTGTCTATTCGAAGCAGAACACTCTATGTGCATTTTCTGTTGTTAAGAGTAAAAAAAAGATTACACGTTTTTTGTTTATATACACACAAGAAAAAAAAAACAAATAAAAAAAAACCGAAAAAATGAATGTCTAGCGCAAAAAAAAATTTTTTTACCGATTTTGTTAAACAAAAAGACAAACAAACATACACACACACAAAGTTACCGGTTCAAACGAAAAACAAAATAAAACACACCGATTTGACTAATACAAACGAAGAACAAAAAAAGAATTGAAAGTATTAATTTAGATTGAATGGTCCTTGTACTTTGAGAAACTAAAATTAGACAAAAAATAAAAACATTAATCAATAAATGAATATAAATTTTGGTTTTTAATATACTTGTATCACGAGTGATGGTCCACCGGCCACAATTTCTTGTGGTAAACTTCTTAATGGACAATTTTCAATACTCATTATTTGTAAATTTGTACATAATGCTAATTCATATGGTAATACATCCAAATTTGGATTATCATTAACATAAAGTTGTTCAAGTTTTTCTAATTGACCTATATCTTCAGGTAATAATGTTAAATTATTTTCACCAACATTTAAATGTGTAAGATTTGTTAAAGATCTTTAGATATATATATATATATATACTTTATATAAAAGAAAATAAAAAACAAATTACCCTATTGAACGTGGTAATTGTGTTAATTGATTTGATGCAATAATTAATCTTGTTAATTCTCGTAAATATCCTAGATTATTTTTTTTTTTAATATAAAATGTCGATTAATAGATTATAGATAATTATTTACCTATTTCCTGAGGTAATGAATCAAGTTTATTTTCTTCAAGATCTAAATGTCGTAATTTTCTTAATTGCCCCAATGATGGAGGAATTCTCTATAATAGAATAACAACATATATATTAATCAACAGATTGTTAGATATGTTATCTTAATATTAAAAACAAAACAAGGAACAAATTGATTCCTGCATTTTTACATGGATATATAAATATGTTAGAATATATAAAAAGGTCTTTTAGATAATTAGCAAATGCTTAAAGATATTTTTATTCATATCATAGATCGATCTCAAGAGGTCTCAGATAAACGATATTGGAATACGAAAGAGACTCATTCCATAGAAAAAATACGCCAACGTGTTTAATACATACTTTTAATTGATTATTCGACATAATAAGTACTTCTAAATTTTGTAAATTTTTAATATCTTCTGGTATAACAGTTAATTGATTTGTTGCCAAATTAAGTTCAACTAATGCTGTCCAAGAGCCAATGTCTATAGAACAAAAAAAAACAATCAGAACATAGTTTAATTCGAATTCTCTTGTGTAAAAAAAAAAGAAATATAATCTAACTGATAAAACTTTATTTAATTATATATATTTATATTTATTTGTATATATATATATATATTATTAGATATTTTATGGTGTCTGGTTGTTAATGAATATTAAGTTCGATAACTAGAATTTTTTACATTTATTTTTTTTTCTTATGACATTTCTTTAAGTCACAATCTATAATAGACACAATAGTTGTAGAGATCTAAATATCTACAATTCTTTGCGTACATTGTGACATGTTATAATTAATATCTTCTGTTCACTATGAAATAAACTAAAAGAAAATTTTTCTTGTTAATAATAAATGTGATTCTATTGTATGTCTCTAGAAATTTTCTTAGCAGTGTATTAGATTAGTTCAAAAAATATTCATTATTATCTTTTTATTTTATAATATATTCAAATAATAATAATATGTATGCATTATTTAACATTGATAAAAGATCGCTATATTGAACAATATCGTATCTAAGAAAAGAATCTCGGAGAAATATTTTCTGCTCTGTTCGTCATTAATGCATGAGAACAAAGTTTATATACATCATTATTATGAAGATTATTTAACCATCTATAATTAGAATACCTTTTTTTTTTCTTTTTCTCTCATCTTCTTTTTTTTTTATAAGTAAAGAATTTGATGATATATCATACCTAAAGGTAATGATGTCAATGAGTTTTCTCTCATATTTAATTTTGATAAATATTTTGCTAAAGAAAATATTGAAAATGGAATTTTATCAATTGTATTACATTCCATATTAATTGAATGTACAGATGTAAATTGTGTTGGACCACCTAATGGAAATGAATTAAAATTATTTCTTGCTAATGATATTGTATTTAAATGAATTAAACTTGATAAAAGTCCTTCCTATTTATAAATAAAAATAATTTTGAAATAAAAAATAAAAAAGAACAACTAACCGGTAATTGTGAAACATTATTTCCTTCAATATTAAATTCATCAAGTTTTAAACAATTTGCTAATGAAGATGGAATGGCCGAAAGACGATTATATCTGATCAATAGTCGACTAAGATTTTTAAGATTGCCTATTAATTCAGGTAAATCAACCAATTCATTATGAGTTAAATCTAATGTTGTTAATTGAGCACAATTTCCTAAGAAAAATTTTAAATTATATATATATATATATATTGTTGTTTTTTTATTTAATAAAATAAATTTTTTTTCTAACAAACCTATTTCATTTGGTAAATGTTCAAGATGATTATGTGCAACATCAAGTGTTAAAAGTTGTATAAGATTTCCAACAGTAATAGGTAATAAACGTATACGATTTTCTCTTAAACTTAACATTTGTAAATTCTAATAAATTTACAAAAAAAAAACAAAGTTTTAAATTATTTGTTTTCGTAAAAAAAAAAACTTACAACTAAATTTTTTATCATATCTGATACTTCTTTTATTCTATTAAAACGTAAATAAAGTGTTGTTAAACTTGTTATACGATAAATAACATCAGGAATCTAACAAAAAAAAGAATAACATTTTAAATAAAGAATTAATTAACAAAAAAAATAAAATTCATTTTTCTTACATCATTAAATTTATTATGTCGTAAATCAAGTACTTTTAATTGTACAAGACGATCCATTGTATCAGGTAATGTTGTTAATGAATTTTCACTTAATGCTAAAACTTTTAAATTAACTAAATTACCAATTTCAGGTGGTAATTGTTGTATACGATTACTATATAAATATAGTTCTCGAACATGAATTAACTAATTAAGAAAAAAACTTATTTTAATTTTACAAAAAAAAAAAAAAATTAATAATATATAAAATTCTTACATCTTTAATTGTATTTGGTAGAATAGTAACACTACTTTTACTTAAATCAAATCGTTCACTTTGTTCATCACGACAATTTTGTATTTCTCGATTAATATCCTATGAAAAAAAAAATAATATTTATTTTTAATTAATTATCAATCAAATCTTAAATATCTTTTGTTTTTGTTTTTTTTATTTATAAAGTCTTAGATAAATAGATATATAAGATCGACTTACGGTTTGTTTAGCATTTGCAGCTATACGTGATGTCAATGATTTGAATGGATGAATATCTCTTAACATTGTTATTAGAATTTTCTTTTTTTCTTTCTGAATATTAAGAATTAATTTATGAAAAATGACCAATATATATATATATCTTGCTAACAAATGACCTCGCTAAATACTTAATCGTTGATAACTACTCAATAGATCAATCCTAGTAACATAAACAACTAAGTTTTGTTCGTTTGCGTTTATTTTTCTCTCTCTCTCTGTCTATTTTGCCGACAAATAGATATGTAGATGGATGGATAGTTAGAAAGAATAAGAAAGCAGACAACTCAAGTAATAGCACATAACGGAGAAAGAACGACGAGAAAGAACAGAGAGAACGAGACATATAGAGAAAAAAATATCTACTTGTATCATTCAGGAAAAAGATGCAGAAAACAAAAAAAAACCATTCTCTCTACTTTGCTATTTTCTCTTCTGTTTTTTTTTATGTTAAGATGAAGCGATGACAGATAGAAAAATATATGTGCGTCATAGATTTTGTTCTATTACTGTTAATCTTTTGTTGTGCCCGAATATATTTCTCGTTCAAAACATCTTTAAAGAAAAATTTGCATATATCTAGTACAGGTTTACAATGCGTGCAATATATTTAGCGGAAAAATCGGAAGTAGAAGAAAATAAATGAGATTCGATGATGCTGACATATTTTTCCTTTTTTCCTATTTACACCGTAATAAAGTAAAAACAAAGCGTCTTATGCAAATAAATAATAAACTTGTACTATGACATATAAGTTATTGATGGGCTCATTATTAATATTATCAGAACAAAAAACAAAAACTTTGTTTTCTTTTTTGTTTTTCATGATCAACATACGTACCACTTCGGCTCGGATACGACCACTACGCCCTTCTTTTTTGTTCACAGATTTAATGCCAGCCTAATGATAATTAATATTTTGTAGAATAAAAAACAAAAAAACAAAAAATCTATTTATATATATATATTATCCTTACAAATGTGACTTGACTGGAGGAACTTGCTGCTGTAGCTTCTTTGTCTTTTGAAAGTTTGGGCAGACTCATAATCAATCTAGAATAAGACAGAAAAATGGTTTTTGTTATCGATCGATCAAGATAAATATATATACATTTTCTTTTTCTCCTTAAAAGTTTGATTAGCAAATGAATTGTTCTGTTTGAATGAATAATAGTACAAGCTTTTAACAGAACAACAATTAGTGAATCAATCTTACATCATCTATGAGACAAGCAATCGATTGATTATTCATCATATATCAAAGTACACATTCACCACCAGCTGACAATACATAAACGTCGAGACAAAAAAAGAAAAAAAGAAAATAAAAGTAGAAATTGAAAAAATAACATTCTTGTTTTTTTGTTATATTAAAGTACTTAATTCTTTATCTTTCTATTCTTTTACTATTTCGTTGATGTAATAATAAATATTCCATATATATAGTTACTAGATTGTTCGATATTATGCATTCGAAAGACATAGATACGAATAATAATAATCATAATCATAATCATAATAATGATAAATGACAATCACCCATATATATATCTATGATATGCAACCTACTTTTGATAATTATCAATGTCACTAATACGACTATCCAGCTGTTGATAAGCCATCATTCACTTTTGTATGTTTTCGAATAAACTCTTCAGTGATTAGAAGTCTACGCATACATACATATATATATCTATGTATCTATATCATTTGATTACATGATTCTATCGTCAACTTCATAAAATATATTTCCTTTTATAAGTACATGACAATGACATCGTTCTTTTCATATACTCTACCATCATTAAGTAATATTAACAAAGAAGGAAAATCTTGAAAAAAAAAAAAAAAAAAAACTTTTTTTTTTTTCTTTCTCATTATGTTGTGGATCATAATATTTTGTCTATTTGAGTATCATCATCAATAATACAAGCAAAAAAGAAAAAAAAATGGCATGTGCATATACAAAAATGTCAAAAGAAAAATAAACAGATGATGATAGAAAATATTGATCTGACGTATATATATATATAACGAACTTTTGGTTTTTTTTTGTCTTCTATTTTTAATTAGAAAGAAATAAGTGCAAAAGAAAAAATATTTCATTTATTTTACCTTAATCGAACATTAATTAAATCATCGATATTTGTTTTCTTTTTGCTTTGCATATTGATTTATATGTTGATTAATTATTAACAAAATATCGTATGGATTAAATATTAACTATTTATTACTCTTACAAAAAAAAAGGATATTCGAGTACGACAAATAATCTAGAAAATGTTGAGTGTATTTTTGATAATGATTTTGATGGATAGTTTTTACTGGCTGTAGGCATTTTTTGGTCAATCAACTGATACATTTCATCATGCTTGATGATTGACAAAAATTTTACTTGAGGAGAAGACAAGAAATCGAACGTATTACTTTTCGAACTAGAAAAGATTTTTGTTAAATGATTTAATTATTTATTTCTTAATAGAATACAATTATTTTTTTTTTTGTTAGAAAAATTTATACTAAATATGTAATCTATGTTCTAACGAGAGTGAAATTTTAATCTTACCTTATTTTTTATTTTTAGAGATTTAATTTATTTAAATGATTTCTATGATTATTAATTAATTGAAAAAATGTAACCATGCTAAATTAAGAACAAAAAAAAAAAAAGATATTCTTTTCTAACAAATTAATATTTAGTTGTACATTATTTACTAACAAAAATAGATTTCATGCATGAATTCTTGTTTTTAATGAAACAATGATGAATTTTCTGAACTTAATTGAGTACAAATTATTTAATATATTATTTTGTAATATGAGTTGAAAGATACTGAGTTTTACACTAATATTATTTCTAATAACTAAACATTTATATGAACTCGAAGTTTTTTTCTCGTTTATAAAACTCGAATACTTACTATATTCATAGATTTTACTATTTTCTCAGAAAGAGAATGTCTTTCCCAATGGAGTACTATTTAAACAACTATAAAAAGAAACATGTCATCGAACAAATTATGAATACGGAATTATACTTAAAATAGAAACCTTACATTTTATGATTGTCAATTTCTTTCTGTCAAACCACATCTACGTTAATAAATACAACATGCTCAAGTATTATTATTCTATAAATTAATTTGATGCTAAAAAAGATTTCTTCTTTTTTTTTTTTTTTTTTGTTAATTCATAATTTAAATGACTCCTAAAAATGGATTCACATAATAAAATAAACTTCAAAGTACTTTAATAGCCAAAAAAAAATCAGAATATGTCATAGAACTGCAAAATATTCTCATTTTAACGATTGATTCTCAAATGATTATAGTCATAAATACTAAAATATTTATTAATGTAAAGTATCGATAAGTACAAATTTAAACCATATGTTTTTTTGGCCTTTTTTTTCTCATGGTTATTTCAGAGAGTCAATTCTTAGAATGTAATGTATCTATTCAAAATTGTACAATTCCGATTTAATTTTGAGATCTGTTGTTTTTTTTGCATTAGACAAAAAATTTAAGATTGATTTAGGAAAGATCATTCTGAAGGAATTGGTGTATGTTTGCTTACAAAAGTATATACCCAATATTGAGAATTACTGGAATTTTAACAATACTAGTGATCGGTTTTTAATGCTCTTTATTTTTAGATTTTGTCTAATGCAAAAAATAGGTCTCAAAATGAAGTTGGAATCAGTCGAAAAACAAAAACAAAATGCGAATGTTCGATCGATTTCATGGAGATACCATGTTATAGAAACTGATATATCGATCGCTTCTAAAAATGTTTTTTTTTGTTTGACTTATTCGAATACTTTTTCTTATTTTAATAAAAACCAAGTTAGAAAAATCAAAGAAGCCTATAAAAACATAAATTCTCATTAGGATAGATATTTTCCTTAAGTTTTACTGGTCAATGGTAAAGAAACCAAGAATTAATTGTTTCAATAAAATGACCAAACACTATAAAACGGATTCGTCTTGTATCAAATAGCATCCTCAATACACAAAACAAGTTTTTATTAAAGTTCGATCCTTTAATATCGTCGCTGATTTTTTTTTGCTCGAATAATCTAACTTGCAATTCTTCTAAAGTCGAAATTTCGATGAAAATTTGTTGTAAATATTGTGCGTATTATTCAATGCAGATTGTTTTTTTTTTACTTACTAATTCTCAAAATAATATTAGTTTCATTTGAAATAATAGCTTTGAATACAAAATCCATTTTTATGATATTTTTCCTATCACATTGAGAAAAACAATTTGTTTTTTTGTAACTCTATGGACGAGTAAAACCAAAAGAAAATGTCAAACCTAATGAAATTTGATGCTTATAATATATTTCATTTTTTTCCTACAAAAAAGAAATTTCTCGAATATATCACAAAATAATTTGACAAGCGTTATCCATCCACAACAACAAAAAAAGATCTTTACTAATATTTTGAATCATTGGCACCTTAATTTTTATACTAATTTTCTTAAATTATACTATGTAGACTTCACTCAAAGTTCAACATATCTTACCTACTCAATCAAACGTGTGTACTTGATAGAAGTGGTGTTACGCTTTGTTATTTTTTTTGTATGCTAGGCTGAGTACATTCAAATGTTTTATCACTGATAGACAATGGAACAAAAAAAATATTTTTTTTTTCTACCTTTTGGAAGTTCTTATTGAACTTTGACAGAAATGTAAAGTATTGTTATTATTTAAAGTGACTAGCCGCTTCTTTTTCTCAAGAGTGGAATTAAGAGTTGTTCATAATAAAAAAAAAAATGTAGAGACTCTGAACTCTTCTTTACCAAAAATAGAAGTTACGAAAGTATAGCCGAATCAATTATTTTTCTAACGTTCGATATAATTTTTTTTTTCTTAAGAAAAAATATTAAATATGTCCAGTTCTATTTTTCCTTATGTTAGAACTTGATCTGAATTCACTTCTATAGTAAAAAATTTTAAATATTTTTCAATACATTTTATCATCCAACAATACGAAATCTTGTTTATTACACTATGAAAAAAAACAACAAAACCATAAAACGCAAGACTCTATAAGTTATGTTGTGATATAACAGTATTAATTATGTATATAATTATCTTGATCTTATTAGAATATTGTATTAAAAATATGAATACTAAAAAACCTATCTCAAATAGATTGAACTCAATCTAATGTTACAACTCGTACTTGCAGAAAATTTTTAACATATGTGTTTAATGTCAAAATATTTATCAAACCATTTAACTTAGTATATATGTGTATGCAAACTTATTTTTCAATTATTCAGACAAATATGCGAAATAATGTATGAGTCTTATCAATGTATTTATTTGTCATATACTTCTATATCTATAAAAAAGTACATCACGTACATGGATATATTCTCTGTAAGTTCTTGTAAGATGATTAGAATTTCGATAAATACTGAATGTAAATGAAAAAAAAAAAAACTTTTATCTAAGAATACTACTATCGAAATATTTCTATGTTGACATGCAAAATCATTTTACTATTTTTATCTAAATGTTAGTTCATATAAGAATTAAGACTTGTTTTTTCTTTCGATATGTCATTGTTTATTCCTTGTTAAAATAGATTTGTTCTCCTATAAACATGCAACACTTAACATAAAAACAAAAACAAAAAAAAACTTCTTTATTAATTGTTAACATTTATATCGAAAAATTCAATAGTTTCAATTGTACGATTGAATTCAAATAGATAGAAAGAAGCTTATCAAATAAAAGAAGTCATTTAAGTTCAAATTTTATATCTAGAAAAAAAGAAAATATTTCTTACATACACATACAAGAATTCTCATATATTAACATGTCAATACATTGTTTAGATTCTTAACATACAAAAATATTAAACATATATGTAAATATGAATATAGTATAGTAGTATATATTTTATATTTTCATAATTATAAATGATTAAAATATTATTTTTGCTTCTAACTTTTTCTATCTAATTAATTTATTAAAATAATCATTATCAAATGATCTTATCATGAAACAAAATTAATTATATTTATATATTATTCAATTTTCTAAGCTTTTAATATAAAAAATTAAAACAAAAAAGAAAGATACAAACTATTATTCTATTGTATAGATTAATCCGAAAGATTATTTTAACAAAAACAAAAGAAAAACTACATACATAAACTAATTAGATAAGAATATCAAAAAAAACCTATATATACATACTAAATAAAAGACAAACATATGGATATAAATATATAACAAGTATCTGCTTTAATTTTCAGACGTAATATAACCTAAGGGTTATATTGTATCTGTTCGCATTGTCAAAAAAAAAAAGAAAGTGAATGAAAGCTAAAATCTATATAAAAGCACCTGAGGACAATACACATATGCTAACCTTAATAATACTATAAAGTTATTAATAACAATAACAAGTGCAAACTAGATAAGGTATAACTACTGTCTATAGTATATCTTGGACATTATATTAAGAATTTGATACGAAAGAGATTTACTCTATATGATGAAATATAATACATATCCTTAGAATCCACTTATTTTCTATGTCGATATATTCTTTATATAAAATTGATTAAAAAATTATAATAACAATACGTTCAGTAGAGATTCAAATGCCAAAAAAAAAAAAAAAAAGAAACAAGAAATTCAAACAACCTACCACAATATTATATATTGTTAATAGAAAATAGTAATAATATATATGTGTGTGTGTGCGTTATTTTGTTTATAAGAAAGAAATGATGATAATAATCAAGTCACGGATTGATGAACAATAGAACGATTGAAGAATAGATATTATACGAGAAAAAAAAATATCAATAGTGATGACAATGTCAACATCAAGAACATCGTCATTCTCGCATTTTTTTTTTACTTAAGCAATAGGGTCTCTGCTGTTTTGATAACACCATGGTATTTTATTTCTCATTGCTGTACTAGCATACACATGCACACATACAAGATCGATTGCTTGCTCGCTTCTCTTCTTTGCCATTCACTTCTTTCTTTCTATACTATTTGCTGCTCCTGTTACTGCTGGTGCTATTGCTTGCTTCTTCCTTTTGCGCGCGCTTTCTCTCTCTCTCTCTCCCTTTCTCTTATGCACTTCTGTATCTTGCCTCATGAGTACGCTACTCAACGAGAGACATACACAAGTAACAAGCTGTCCCTCGATATAAACAGAACCCTGGATTTCATAAAGTATTTTCTGTTTCCTCACTTGTTTTTTTATCTTTCTTTCCTCTCGTCACATATGCGTAAGACTACAAAAGAACAGAAAAGAAAAGGAATATATATATATTGTGTCGTTTCAATTTCGTTTATTCACATAAAGTATGTCCATTGTAGAAACTCTCGCTTTCTTTTTTTTTTTGTCATATATATTTCAACATCTTGCCATTTCTCTGACACCTATCATTTATCAAATTAATTGAGATTGAAAAATAGAAATGAAATCATAATTTGGAATAAGTTTTTCTTTTTTTTCGTGTTCTTTTTTTTTTGTTCTTATGATAAAGAATAACTTCAATTTATTATCACGATAACCTTGAATTAGAACTGATCGTCTATAATTGGTCATCATTTCCGATGATTTTAAGTGTTCATCGTTCGTTTGTTGTCGGCAATACATCATAAAAGAAGAATAAAGAAAGAAAGATGAGGAGAAATGACCTTCAATAGTAAGCAACAACAATGCTGATGATGATGATGATGATCATCATCATCATCATCGTCATCCTTGTCGGTGCCTCGAAATCAAGGCATTACTCTTTTACTCTTGTGTTCTGTTTTCTCCAGACTCATCGATTCTGACAGACGTAGAGACAAAGAACAACACTATATTGTGTGTCATGCATGGAAGAACCTCGAAAAAAAATGAAAACGAGAGAATAAAAAACACAGATTCCAATTATCCGCGTATTTCTCGTTTGTTTTCTCTGTCTTTTCCTCACTTGTCGTCATCAAGGTCAAACATCACCGTTCTCTATTTTTAAAGAAAAGAAGACAATGTAGGAACAAAAATAAAATAACAATCAATTATTGACTAAAGATATAACATTAAATAGTATCTTTCTTTTATTCAATTTTTTTTTTTTTTAATAATTTTATATAATTTATCAATGTAAACCGAACTAATGTTATTCTTTAACTAAAAATTTAAAAAAAAAATTGAAAGATAATTTAAGGACATATCGGCCTATTATATTTTGTCTTAAAAGTTTTTATTTTTGATCATAGTATTCTTGACAAGGTTATATTTTATTATACCTTGTCATATATGTGTTTTTGACCAAGGTAAATGAAACATTTATATTAAAAAATTTTCATGTTTAATTAAAAGAATAATTGGAGATATGTTCGATAGAGCTAAGTACTTTTCTTTTTTTTTCCAAGATCTTGACTTCAAATGAAAATGAAGAATATTAGCTTGATTACACATTAATTAATTGTTTGTTTTCTTTTTGAAAATGATATATCCTCTTGAATTATGATATTTTGTATTAAGACTACTTTATGAAATATATTCTATTGTTGATTAAAAATCAAGTTTTAATCATGTCAAGAGAGACATTTATAAAAAAAAAAGAAAAAAAGAATAATTGTAATAATAAGATTAGATCTAATTTGAACTTATTTTATTTAATATAATGGAAAATTGTAATTTTATTTGAATGATATTTATTACTGAAATATATTACCTTGAGACTACCAGCTTGAAGAAAAACTAAATTAGAAGCTTTGTTTAGATTTCTATTGTAAAGAAAACTAAGTGAAATGATTAATTTTTGGAATTTATTTTTACGAAAATTTTGACATATAAACAAAACTAAATACTCAATGAGATAGAACGGCAATGTTTGCAGTTGGAAAACATGTATAAGATTCTATTTTTTTTTTGTATTCTGTGGTTTTGATTATAAAAAACCACTTTTCTATGAGTGTTGCATATCAAAAGTATCGTGACAAAACTTTCTGGATTTTTTTAAACGTCTCCATGGAACTTTTATAACAAAACTGGTTAGCTTGTGTCATGTCACAACGCTTGAACGAGAGTTATTGTTACAGTCTATAAATTCATTTTTGAAAAATTCTTCTCCGTTTATGTACAAATTTGTTTTTCATTAGAAGATCACATTATTTATTCTCTATATTTGAAGATATTATTTAAAAAACAAAAACGAAGATTAAGTAGATCACTGAAAATTTTAGAAATACATAAAGTTTGTCATTGAACGCTAAATATTTATATAAGTATTGTGTTTACTTTGATTATCAGATACACAAAAGAAGCACTTAAAGTATGTTTTCTATTATGATAGATTTTGTTAATGAGAAATATTAAGGAAATAAATATAAAGCAAATTTCAAAAATTAAGACAATGGTCAAGTGAAATTTAACTAAAAAGGTTATGATAATTTATAATGTTTTTTCCTACAGTTAATTTATATAACCACATTTATTCATTATAGATAAAAGAGGCTCTTAAGAGTACTTTCCCTTGCCGGGATTTGTGGTGAATAGTTTATCAAAAAAACTGTGAAATTTTAAGGAGAGGTACATCTTGACATGTAATGCAAAGATTTATTAATCCAGATGCTGTCTGGGATTACAATACTCCTCAAATTTGGATTCTGTTTCCTCGAGATACTATGTTCGATCGAGCTAAACATTATTACAGACATTAGATGCTTTTTGTAAGAACTACCAAAAATCAGTAGAACAATACTTTTAGAAACAAAAAAAAAATATCCATCCTAAACAGTTTATTGCATAGGTGAAAAAAAGTAACGTCCTTTTTTTGATTTGACATAAAACACGAAACAATGTAGAGTTTTCGCTAGTTTGAATTCTTCAACGTTTAAAGACAATGTTTGGATCTTAAAATGAATTCACAAGAGAATTTCTTCAGACACTCGTTTCATATCCTTAAAGAATTTGGATTTGACAAAACTATCGATTTTTTTCTAGACGCTGTAGGTTTTTCGGCAAACTTAGATTTTGATCTTAAACTTTGCACATATAGAAAACTCAACTAAATTAGCTTTTATTAAAAAAATCAGAAAGTCGGAAGATTGTTCCGAATATGAAACTTTGAAAAAAAAAAGGTCTATATCTTGACAGTCTCATATCTCGAACAGGCTTTGTTCAAAACTTCTGCCTTCTTTTTTTATGACAGTTAATTTAATCGAGTTCTCTATATGCACAAAGTGTAAAACTGAAATTCAAGTATTTCAAAAACCTAGAACCTCAAGAAAATGTCTATAGATAGGCAAAAATTATTGAATCTCGAAAGAAAGTGTTAGGAAGAGGTTCTCTTCTCACTCGATGAATACTACTTCAGACTATATAACTTAGGCATACGCCCTGAAATGCATATTTAAAAAATTAGAATCATTCAATCAAAAATAAACTGATTCATAATCCAATGATATTTAAATTTCTTAGTAAATAACGCATGATTTACTAATTTAAGAAAAACTTTATTATTATTATTATGATATAAATGATTACATAATCATTGCATGAAAAAAAGAAACCATATTGGAATGTACACGAAGTAAGCCAATGAAAAAAAAAACGAACGAACAAAACGATAGAAAAAAATTGTGCAGAAAAAAAAACGAAAAAGAAAAAAAATTGAGATTCATGTCGAATCAATGATATGTCTCTTTAGCTACCCAACCTTCAGGACTTTTCCTAATAAAAAGTTTTCGTATTTCATCATAACCAAAAATTAGTAATGCAAATGGTATAGGACATAACCACCATAGAGGTCTAAATATAATAAATATTTTAAAAACAAATCGAAGAAAAAAAAAAAAAACTTATCTTACTGTAATCGTTCAAGAAAAATTGCACGATTAAGACCTGGTATATAAATCAATAGAACAGCTACAACTGGCATAAATATTAAACAAAAATTGACAAACATATTTCTATGTAAAAAAAAATCAAATAAACAAAAATAATACATAGAATTAAATAAATATTAATTATAATTTAATTTACGTTCGTAAACCCTGTTGAAATAATGATAAACGACGAGTTTTACATATAAGTAAATTAGCCATTTGTACAATAATTATAGCTGCTAAAAATGCTGCATAACCCATATATTCAAGTATTTTTCTTTGTCGAAAAGTCTATATAAAATATATATAAATATTATTTAGAAAATAAATTATTTTTTTCTTATTTTACCCATTCTTGTCCATATGAATCTTCTAAATCATTAATTGCTGCTGCATCCCAAGCTTTTCGAATACCTATTAAACGTGATGGCCAAAATCCATTTTCAGCCATAACAACAACCCATGTAAAAAATCCAGCTGTTATTTGTATAACACCAATTTGTCCCCAACAAAGTGATAAAAGTCTAACATATAAAAAAAATTAAAATTTTCTTTTATTCAATAATTTCTTCTTCGTTTACTTTCGATTAATAAGTAAATCTCGAAATTTATCAATAGGTCCTCTTGTCATTATATCAGATTCTGGTCTTTCATATGCAAGTGATATTGTTGGTAATAATTGTGTTATTAAATCAACAAGTAATAATGTTATTGGACCAAGTGTTAATGGTATTTGAAATATAATAAACATAAGAAATGGTGTAAGTTGTGTTACATTAACAACAATACAATAAGCTAAACATTTTTTTATATTTTCCCATAAATAACGACCTTCTTCAATAGCTCCAACAAGTGTATTTAAATCATTATCAAGTAAAACAAGATCAGCTTCTTGTCGTGATGCTTCACTACTACCATTAAGCATAGCAACACTAACATCAGCTTTTTTTATAGCACCACGATCATCAGATGATTGACAAAAACATGCTACAACAGCTTTACCTAATTGTGCACATTCAACAATTTTTTGTTTTTGTCGAAGTGTTGTTCGAGCAAAACAAACTTCAGGTGCATTTATTATTGTATCAGCTAAATCAAGTTGTGATATACTATGTAAATCACGTCCATGAATAACAATAGCTGTTGCTTGTCTATGAAAAAAAGAAAAAGAAATTCTTATCGAATATTTATTTTAAATATACCGTGGTTCAACACGTTCAACTGGTATACCAAGTTTAATAGCTACATCTTCAACAGTTTCAGATTCAGCTGAAAATATAGTTAAATCTTTAGCAAGTGCACATGCAGTAACTGGATGATCACCAGATATTAAAATAACCTATAAAGAAAATACAAATTCTTTATTTACTTTATGAAATCTCATGTATGTAAGAATCAAATTTGGAATTGGTACCAGACCTACCGATTTGCTAGTAGACCCCATCGGGTCCGAAAATTTTAGACCTGTCAGTAGTCTATTTGTCGGTTTTCAGTCTAGTCTGATTGTCTTCGGTTTGTTATTATTACTTTTTAGAATAGAGAAGCTAGTATATTTTTACTTTGTTTTAATAATTGAAACAACATCTTAAAATTTGGAGCCGATAAATTTCTAGTTGACAGCGAAATTCAAGCTCTAATTGTTGACCGAACGCTTCACAATATGCAATGAGTGATCTCGAAGCATACTGAATATATTGATGGGAGTCAAGAACAGTTAATCACAGATTCAGAAAATAAATGCAGTCAAAACTAGAAATTTTACATCGCAAAATTTCAAGTTCACTTCCGAGACTCTTAATAGGCAAAAAAATTCAAAATTAAACTTTGTACTTGATTTAGAATTTCCTATTGGGAATACTAACTGACGAATGGAAAAGTTTTGTCAAGTAAGGATAATACTATTTCTTAATTTTTTCAAGATAACTAAAACTATAAGGAGTATTCTAATTTTCAAATACGTGAAAACAATAATCTCAAATAATAAAAACAAAAAATAACATCAAATCGATCACTTCTTGTAAAGAAACAATCTTAGTACATGATTGACAAAATGAAAGATGTTAGTATTAAAAATCTCAAGAACTTCAATCAATTTCAACTCTATTCATTATGAATAATTTACTTTAACACCAGCTAATCGACATTTTTCAATAGCTGTAACAGCTTTTTCTTGAATTGGATCACTAAATGACATAAGACCAAGAAAACGCCAATTTTCTTGAGGACCATCATCACGATGATATTGTCGATCAGCAAAACCTAAATTAAATAACAATAAGACAAAAAAAAACAAAGTAATTTCAATTTACCAAGAACAGTTTCACCAAGTGAAGCCATTTGAATAAGTGCTTCATTAAACATTCGTTCTAAAACAATATCACCATCTTTTGGTATTTCTTCATCATTTAAAAAAACAGTTGCACATCGATGAAAAATACGTTCTGGTGCACCCATCATACAATCAAGATACATTCCTTCCATATTTGGTTCATTATTAAAATGAAATGATTCCTTAAGAAACGAAAAAAAACATGACATGAAATAATTTTTTATCGATTACAAACAATTCTTTTATTTTCCGGTGTAAACGGACGAAAATCACGTCGAGGATACAATTGACGTATAGCAGCTATATCCAAATCGGCATATTCAGCATATTTTATTATTGCTATTTCACGTGCATCACCTTCCCTAATTTAATTTTTCAAAAATAAAATAATATGAAAAAAAAAACAAGACTTTTTATTTTAGTCGAATGAACAAACCATTCTGTTAATGTTGCATGTCGAGTTGCTTGATGTTGATCAGTAAAACATTCTGCTTGACTACAAAGTATAGCTGTACGCATTAATGTTTGCCAACCTGACATTTGCATACATTCTTGTATAACTAAAAAAGGAAAACATAAATTTTTAGTTGAATAAATTTAAATTAAATATATACCTGTTAGATCATCTGATAGAGCAGGTAATAGAATACGTTCTTGATTTGATGGTATCCATATTTGACTAGTTGCCATATTATTACTTGTTAAAATTGATCTATCAACAAATAATATTGTTGTACAAGCTAAATCATATAATGCATCAATAACTTTAACAAGACAATTTCTTGTTGCCATACGTTGTGCTGTACGTGTTAAACATAACTATAAATATATAGCAAAAAAAAAACGAAAATATTTCAAAAAATTTTTCTTTTTTTTTTTTTTACATGTATTATAGCTGGTAAAATTTCTGGTATACAAGCAATATAAACTGATATCATTATTTGTATAGCATAAAGCCAATAATAACCGGTTGAATATAGAATAATAAAGAAAATAACACCAAGAGCAAGACCAAGTACCGTAAGAAAAAGAAATAAAGAACGTATTGTACGTGCATATATTGTTCGTTTAGGATCCAAACCTAAAAATTTTTACAAAGAGAAAAATTATTAGCATTATCTAATTGCTGTTACTAATCATAGGGAAATCATTTTATTCTCATCATTTTGAAAATACATCTTCAGAAACTCAATAAGAAGATAGTAATGAGAGTTTATTAATATATACAGTCTTTGATCATATTTGAACATCGTTCGTCACGGCCTATGACAGCTTCTGAATAGTGTCTATTCTAAGGGGTTTAAAGTAGCGGCGTAACCAGAGTTTTGGCGATGGTAGGGCTCAGCAACGCTTAAATATTCGGTGGTAGGGCTCAGGTTACTGAGGCCTGTGGGGTGGTAGGGCTGAACGGTCGGGTGGTAGGGCTGAGCCCCCCTGGCCCTACCTTGGTTACGCCACTAGTTTAAAGTGTCACTCTTATAATTCAGTAGTTCTTTTAAATTGTATTTCATAAAAATTCTTCATCATAACTTACTTTCAGTTGTATTTGACATTTTACCCAATAATGTATGTTCAGCAGTTTTAACAACAATTCCAATAGCTGATCCATGAGTAACCTAAAGAAATAAAAACCTCAATCATTCTCTGAATTTTATTTATAATATAAAAATCAATATAACTTACACTTGTTCCACACAATAATAAATTATTTGTTTCTAATGGATTTGTATTTGTATAATCAGCTGATTTAGGTACAGGATCAGAATCTTTTGTTAAAATTGAATTATCAATAAGAAGACCAGATGTATGTACAATACGAATATCAGCTGGAACACGATCTCCACCACGTACATGTATTATATCACCACGTACAAGATCTTCAGAATTAATACGTTGCCATTCACCTTCACGTTTAACATCGACTTGCTAAAAAAGAATAAATAAAGAAAAAAAAACAAAGATTATATTCAACGCCCAAAAATAAAAACTAATTATTATTTTTTTTTTCTTTTTTCTGTTAAATTATTTTATTTATATGCAGATCAAAAAATGAAAACGAAATGATGAAGATCCTAATAAGTGCTCAACATTTTTTGTTTAATCCATGTTAAATATGGCACTGTACGAACGTAGACACCTGGAAATCCACGTTTCGAACAACCATAACCATATGATGTAATACCACTTATTGTCCATTCACCATTTTCTTGATACATTAATGGACCACCACTATCACCAGCACTTTAAAAATAAACCAATTAATATTTTTTTTTTCCATATCGAAAATAAAAATAAAAATTTTTACCAAGTATCTTTTGACCAATCTAAAGCTGCTGCACATAATTGTTTTGATGTATCATAATGAACATCTGTATAAACTCGACAATTAGTTGCTGGTAATATATTAACATTAGCTTGTCGTAGTACATTTGAATGAACACGTGATGTTTCTGTTATTGTACCCCAACCAGCAATAGTTACTTGTGTACCAGGTAATATATTATTTGATGGTAAACATATTGGTAATGTATATTTTGTTATTATTACAGGTCGATCAAGTCTTATTATTGCAATATCATTTTCAAATGTACTTGATATAAATCTTTCATGTACAAATATACGTTTAACACCATAAATTTCATCTGTTCGTGTTGAACGTATATCATGTATACCAATACGTAAAATAAATAATGATTCTAATGTTGGATTTGTTATTGTAAATGGAACATAACGATCATCAATTTTTTGTTCAAGACAATGTGCAGCTGTAAGAACATGTGATGGTTCAATTAATGTTCCACCACATATATGTGTACGATTTTGCCATAAACCATTTCGAGCACGATATCGTATACCAATAGATACAAGCCATGGCCAATTATTTGGTGTTGATTCAACACCATTAATTATTCTTGAAAGCATTGAATTAAATAAATTCATTAAAAATCCAGTACGTGTTGTTGATTGTAATATATTTGATGATATTACACGACCACATTTTGTTTGTACAACACGTGATTGATTATCAATAAATGAATTTATTTGTGTTTTATTTTTATAATATATATCTCGTATATTATTTGATGTTATTGGACAACAATAACGTACACTATAATCATCACAAATTTTTTGTTGAAATTTTGGATCATAATTATTTAAACAAAATACATCATATGAACGTAATAATATCATATCAAGTGTATGATTCATATCAATACCGACTTGATTAACAGCTGATATACTATGAGGTTCAGCACAAACAATAGTTGGATGTCGACTACGTATCGCAGCATGTAATTCATATTCACCTTTTAATGATGGTTTATGAAAATTAAACCATGGTGTCCATGATAATGAATCTTTTAATTCACATGATGTTGTATCTTGTCCATTAATAATTGTTGTTAAAAAAATTAATAAATAAATGAATACCATTGTCAACATCATTTTATTTTATTTTATTTTGTTTTCTTTTTTTCTGTTTTTTTTTTTTATATTCAATAACGATTAGTTACAATAATAAACATCAAGTCGAGACTTATTGGATTAAAAAAAATGACGAGAGTTCGAATAAAATATATATAATAATATGTTAAAATAAAAAAAAAATGTCATCATTATGTTGTATATGTGTCTGTCGATTTTTGAAGGATCATCTTCATTATTCACAAACTTATATTATGATGTGATGTTTAAGAGAAGGACGAACATGAATACACACCTTTCTCCTTTTTTTCTTCTTCTCTCTTAAACATACTTTCGTCCTCTGACGATAATCGGAGGGCTTCCGTTTTGTTACATTGTCTACTGATCTTTTTTTCTTTTTGTTGTTATGTACACGAAATAACTCAATTTAGAATTTTTTTCTTACTTGTTTTATTTGATATCGTAAATATTGTAATTTGTTGGCACTTATATGACTAACAGCAAATGTAAAAATACTTGGTAAAAGAATGAATATTATCAATACAATAAGCATATAGAGCTAAATATAAAATTACAAAAACATAGAAAAATTAAATATATATATATTAAATATTGATTAAATTACATTCTCATATGTTGGTTCTTGACGTGTATTAAGTTGTATAGCAAAAGCCACAAAACAAAGTATAGCAAGTAATGATAAAATTGAAACAAATAGTATATAAGGTTGTAACCAAAATCGTTCACATGATTTTGAAACGCTAACATGTGGTGGTTCAATATGATTACGACCTTCATCAATTAATCGTTGTTTAGCTTGAATTTTTGTTAAACCCTTTATCAATGTCAAAAGAAAAACAAAACAAAAGAAACATTTAAATTTTAAAATAAATAAATAGAACTTTATATATCTTAATGAAATTCATAAGTTTGGAAATGATTTTTCTTTCATAGATTAAAAAAGAAAAACGACAAAGGTCAGTTTGTTAAATAATCTGATAAGACAGATGATGATAATACCAATTTGTTTTTCTTTTTTTTTCCCCGTGAATCTTTCAAAAGTTCATTCGAAAAGTTTATTATCCTTCATTTAGTTTTTTTTTTTTTTTTTTGTTAATTCTTAAATATTTCTTATAAATGATCTTCATCAAATATTTTTTTTTCTGATTAAAATTTAACATAATCTTTTAATTACCGTTCTTAAATCTGTATCAAATCTATGAACAAGTTCTTCAATTGAAATTTGATGTTCATCCTAATACATAAAGAAAATAATTTTACATATGAAAAAGAAATATAATTCTCAAATATTAATAAAAACTTACATAAACAAGATCAGCATTAATATCATTTAAATCAATTTCATTGCCAATACGTTTTCGTTTTGTACGATTAGCTGTTCGTATATGATCTCTACTAACAGCCGATCTATAAGATATTATACGTGTTGAATCATTTCGATCATCATTACCGCCATTTGCATAAGCACCATTCTAAAAAGTAGCAAAAAAAAATGCGCTTATGAACTTCTCAAGGTCTTCATACTGATAACCTTTTTCTTACCATTTTTACTTTATTGATTGAATGTTTTCTATAAGAAGTAAAGGATTATTCATATAACCTTGAGAATGTCGTGTTTAAGCAAAGGACACAACGATATAGACTCAATCTGTCCACTACTCTAATGGCGGTCAACGCATATATGAATGAATCATACACCTCTAGACATGAGTTTCTATTTCTTTCTTTTTTTTCCTTCTTCTTTTTTCTCTTTTTCTGCGTCCCTTTTACCTCTTACTTTTTTTTTTTTATTTCTTTTATATTTCAACCCAGTGTCGCGATTGGGCATTGAAAACGGAACAGACGGAAGAAAATTTCACTCGGCCAACATTACCATTGTCGACATTTTGCGTTCTTTATTAATTCACCGCTAAAAGAGAGACATATGTATGCATAGAAGAGAGAGAAAAAAAAATTGGCATAATAACCATTCTCTAGTGCTTTAATTCATTTTATGATGCTCTCTTTGTTTTTTTTATATAGACTTTCTTTTTATATGATGATTGAAAAAAAAAAAACTGAAGTGTTGACATAAATTGAACTAAATATAACTATATAATTACAAAGACACAAAAAAAGAAAATCAATGTTTAAGTTAAGATACAACACTTGGTAAAAAATGATAGGTAACTAAAATGTTATTGGTAGTTAATTCTGTTGGTTTTATATTTCGACGTGATCGTATTGTATTATGAAAAATAAAAATTAATATTAATAATAGTGTAAGTATTAATATACCAATAAGTAAAGATGTATGATACCAACGAAATGGATTACATATTGGACGATGTGATATTATATCCCAAAATTGAAAACGTTCTTCAAAAAAGTTATTTTCTATATGTATTTTATTGGCATGAAAATTTATATAAGATTTATTTAGTTTTTCATATAATGGCCAATAAATCGAAATATTATTTTGTTCATTTGGATTTCCTTTAAAATAAGAATATTTACTTGTTTCTTTTTGTTTTTGTGTTTATATGATAACAAGAAAAAAAAGTTCTTTACCTGTTTTAGCAAAATTTGTCCAATATCGAATCATTTGATAACTAAGTTCAATTTCTTTTGTTGTATAAGATAAATTCATATTATAAGGCATATTTAATATTGTTTGATTTGTACGATTAAAAAATGGTACACCCCATATTAAATCAAGTTCAGCAAAATGTCCAACCATATGTGGCATACGTCGTAGAACATTTTCAAAGTCGAATATTGGTGGATATGTATAATAATAAACATATGTTGATGCTAATGATGGAGAATTTAAACGTTCATGAAGAAAACGAACAAGATCATAATAGAACATTAAATCACTATATAAAAAATTATGATTAAAATAAATTTTTATTCAGCAAAAATTTAATTACCTGACTAGATTTGTATAGAGATGGGCAACTTCAGTTACATTATGTTGATGATTTATATGAGGCATATATCGTGCTTGTATTTCGTCATAGAAACATAAATGATTTGGATAATTTGTTTGTAAATAATTTTTAATATATTTATTTTTCTTAAAATAAGAAAATCCACGAGGCTGTTCATATTCAGTCGATTGACCAGTTGAAGATTTTGTTGATGATTCTAAATTGCCTGTTAAATATGCAATTGTACGATCGTTTTTTGGTAAATAATGACGAAATATATGATCTTCAGCAAAATATAATGATTCATCAGCTGTTGCACCGATTAATATATCAATATTAACAAGTGGTCCTGTACGAATCATTTGTTCAATATTATCAGTTAATATATCATTATCAACCACCGGGAATCTAGTTTTTATATAAAAGAAAAACAACAACTATTTAAAAAAAACAAATCACTCCGAACAAATATATATCTCGTACGGATAATTTGGTGATATTCCTAAACCTGAATGATACATATAACGAAATTCTTTAGTTGATAAATTTTTCAATTGTTCAATATTCGATTGAATAAATTTTTCCTTTGTATCCATACCATTTCGTTTAACAACATTATCATATCGAACTTTTGGATTTTGATCAATAGCCCTATAAAAATTAACCAAAAAAAAAAAAACAATAAAAACCATCCAAGGTTAATATTATTTACCATTGATTTAATGGGCCACCACTTTGAGCAATAACTCGAGCTATTAAACCTTTCGATCGTGTTGACATTGCAAGTAAAACAGCATTAGCTGCACCAGCTGAATGTCCCACATATGTTATACGTTTTGAATCACCATTAAAATTTTTTGCATTTATTGATATCCATTTTAATGCTAATAATTGATCATGTAAACCATAATTTCCTGACATAATATTTCTATCAGGTGTTAAAAATCCTAATATATTTAAACGATAATTAATTGTTATAATAATAACATCACCAATTGCAGCTACAGCACTTCCATCAAATAATGAACCTGAACCTACTTGATTTGAACCACCATGACAAAATACCATAATTGCTTTTGGAATAAAAGATTTTGTTTTTGGAATAAACATATTTAATGTTAAACAATCTTCATCATACATATCAGATAATTCAAATGGACCATATGAAAGACCACCAGGAGCTTGTAAACATGCCGATGTACGTTCTATGGCATGTACAATTTTTTTATTATATTTTCGTAATATAGGCATTTCAAAACGAACTGGTTTTTCACCATATGGAATACCAAGATATTGTCGAATTGAGACATCATAAGTTAGGATTTCTTTACCTTGAAATAAACCTGATGTAGTATTGATAATTAATTCATTATTGAAACTATTTGAAAACCTTTTTCTTTATTTAGAAAAAGAAAAAAAAGTAGAACAACGATATTATGTGGAAATTTTATATTACTTTGTATTATCTAATGATTGAGTTATCTCTAACTGAAAGAATAACAAGAAGATAAAGATTACCGATGTTTCAACCATCGATAAGAGATAACGGTTAGATAACCGAATCGCATTGATCTGAAGAAAATAGGAAAAAAGAAAACAATCTACTTAATTGTATAGAAAGCTTGGCTTATTTGTTATAGTTGTTGTTAATCGTTTTTGTCATCAGTAATAACAATAACAAAAATATTTAGATTTTCTCATTTCTTATTATGAATATAAAATTTTTATGAACAGGTGAATTTTTATTTCTGTAAAATAATAACAAAAGATAAGTCAAAATGATAGTAGTTTGATACTCAATCATATATATTAAGAATCGATCTTTTACGTCTATAATGTCACATTGAGATTTCCTGATACGGAAACTACTCGAAAATCGAGCGACTGATTTTGTTTCTCGATGTTGTGGTGAAGAGAAAATAAAAGAGAAAGAAAAAAAGAACAAAAAAAGAAGAAGAAGAGGGAAAAAACAATGTTTCTTTGAAAATCTTGTTACTACTGTCATCACATTGACAATAACATTTATTGTCTTTGTCAGTGATCAAATAATAACGAAATAATATAAAAACATACAGAATATTTTTTCTTCAAATGTAATAATGTTGATTTTGGGGTCCAGTATTTATATGATCTCAATTACAATATCTACATTGTTTTGGCTTCTCTTTTTTCTCTCTTTTATAATACTAACATCTTTCACGATCTCACTTAACATGATATAAGTAACCTTGAATCGCCTAAGGTATACATGAAACTAGTAGTCTCGTTTTTTTTTTTCTACTTAATCAAGATCAACAAATACCATGACTGTGTTGTCTTTGATGTATAACGTTGTTTATATTTATTCCTTGATTTTTTTTCTTCTTTTCTTTGGTGGTTTTTTTTCTTTTGCGCAATCATCAGTTAAGTTGGGCGGCACAAAATACGATACCTTCATGCATGTATGTATGTATGTATGTACGTACCATAGTGATTAATATGTACACGAGGGAGAAAAAAAAAGCAAGAAAAAGAAATAGGGAATTCAGTTGTGATTATGACCTTTTTTCCATTCGATCAATAATGATCAACAAGATGTAAAAGAAAAGAAAACTAGCAAAGAAAATAAATGGATAAAGAAAGAAGAGAAATACACTGCAACAAAAGAAAAAGAATTTTATTTTTAATATGATTTCAAATACTATAGATTGATCAATTAAATCAATCTCAGCTTTTTTGATAAAGAGGACTGATAGACAGATGTGAAGAAGAAGAAGATATTTAAAGTCTATATTTTCCATGTCAATGTGCCATTGTTAGGTTTTCTAGGTCCATAGAAATGATAGTCGAACTTGGGATAAAACGTCTTGAAAATCTACGTACAAGAAAAAAACACGATTTTTGTTTGTCCATAGTACTTTTCTAAATTAATTGAATGTTATGAATTCATACGTTTAGATTAAAAAAGAAACCATCGATATGAAATGAATTATGAAACATCCAAAATTTTTTTGCTATCATTACTATCATAATGATAAATTGCATTTTTGTGTAATGCTTAATATTTTGTAAAAGTATTAGAATATATTCATGTCAATCTAGAACAATCATATTTTATTGATTTGAAGATCTAATCTTTCGGTTATTTAAAAATATCAAATTTAAAAGATAATATTGACATATTCAGTAACATAAGGATGTCTATATCTCATTTATAAAAAGCGTATTAATGAAATAGAGAATTTAGAATATAAATGACAGTTCTTTTTTAATTTTTAAGGTTTGATTACATACTATAGAAAAAATCAAACGATACCATAAAAATTTCATATGTATATAAAATGAATTTATAATAGAGAATAATAAAAAAAAAATTTTTTAATCATACTAAAAACCTTTCTTTTTTAAATCTCATATCATGACTAATATAAATTATATATATTATTTGAAAGAGTCTGTTCAGCAACTGATTTATATTACTTAGATTAACACCATATGTTACGTCCCTTGACATTGACTATCGGTAAAGGTTACTATTATCTGATCAATAAAAATTATTTCAGACGCAAAAAAACATTTATTACCATTCAGAAAATTTATCCATTGAATTCATTTAATAATTTTATTTTTTATGACCTTACAAAAGATTGTTAATTTCTCTTCTTTCTTTTTTTTTTAACATTAAACATAAACAGTTGGAGTGCTGTTATTGGTATTGTTCTTCTTTTCATGTCACTGTTAATGTTAGTAATGGCAAATATATATAACACAACATATATAAATAAAGACAATCTGGACAAGGATTACCGATTAGACAACATCCTTCATATGAAATAGATTGATGACGTGATCAGATTAATGAGTAAGCATTTGTACTAGAACAAAAAAAAAAAAGTAGCTCTCTCTCATAGAAAAATCTTGAGCATAAACTTATAGACATGAAAAATACTACTAATCTATTAGTTACATAGTCAAGGTTAGACTAGGCTAGGCATTGTCCTACCACTAATCATTTTTGTCAAACCATTAGTAGCAAGAACAGCATAGTAATAATAATAATAATCATCATCATCATCATAATTGTTACTATGTTTGATGGATTTTTTTCCAAGATCATAGAGAACTATCTACCATCTTCTGATTATGACATTATTATCTATCTGATTTTTTTTTCTTCACAAACATTATTCAATTGAGACAATAGACGTTATGACAGTTGAGCCATCATATATCAAATGAACGTATAGAATAATTTATTCTATCATGTACATGTTGTTTTGTTCTTCTCAATCGTTTGATCTTGTGTATAAATGTTAACTTAAGTAATACTTTTGATAAATATAAATGAATAGAATTTTTTCAAATATTCTTCTTCAATAAGAATCTATTTTGATTATCAAGACAATATATTAGAATTAAATGTATGAACTACAGTTAAAAAAAAAGACAGGTGTAAATTCACATTCTGTGATTTTCATAAATTGAAAAATAAAAACTTCAAACATCTTTTTTTGTTTGATACGATATAAGACAAAAAATTATTTCAAAAATATTCATAAAAACGATCCATAAAATTTCAATATAATTTAATCGAATAGATGTACATTTTTTTTTCTTTGATCAACATTGACATATGAGAATTTAATTACTTGAATCGTATCTTGAATTATAGATCTGAAGCATATATCATAATCAAAATTATATCGACATAAAACATTATTTTCATACATTTTGTAAAAATGATAAATATTAAAATAATTCTATCTTATATTGTATTACATAGTTCTTCTATTTAAGATTGTTGAAAATCGCAGGTTATGTTAGATGTTACTATCATTCACTCCTCTTTAATTCTAACGTTAGACATTAGTTTCATGTTACATTGATAAGAGACATTGACATATCACATATGTTTCTTTTTTTTTTTCTTTTATTATAAGATTCAATATATTTCAAACTTATATATATATATATATGTTTGATTTTTAATGTTGTACTTATCTCATCTGTTTACAAGATTGTATTATATCTATTCTCAAATTGTTGACAAACACATTGTGTTTTTTCATCAAACAATTATCATTGATATCTTGAAAACAGATTGAGAATCAATTTACAACAAAAATAAGAAAACAAAATATATATTAGTTTGTATAAAATGAATTAAAAAATAATAATAATACTGTCAATTTTTATGTTTATCTTTGATAGAAATTATCAATCCATGTATCTAATTCATTTAAATCATAAGCATATGTTGTTTCACCTGGTTCAGCTTTAAATATTAATTTTCCATTATTAATAATATAAAAACGAAATGGCCATGAACCATAAGTTTTATGAAATGTATTATCCATACTATCAACAAGCATAAGCATTTCAAAATTATATTTATTTTTAAATTGACATGCATTTTCTAAACGTTGTTCTAATGTTTTTGGTTGATCAACACATGAAATTGTTTTTCCAGCTGGCCATTGATCACGTGCATGCGCCTCGGCAATATAAATTGTCAATAGACGCATATTTGGCGAATGTGAGCGAAATAATTGACTAAATATATTAAATTTAAGATAATAATCTATAGAAATAAAAATTAATTTACTTTAATCGCTCGACAGACGCCAAAAATGGTGGTCAAGTTGTTGAACCAGCAAAAATTATTAATGGTTGTTCAGGATTTATTTGTGAAAAAAGTGTAGTAGATTCACCATTCAATGTAAAAAGTTTAACATCAATTGCATATTGTCCTTGATTGACAAGACCTTGAGTAATTTTATTATGTTTAACTAAAGAAAAACTTATATATTTTATAATAATAATTAAATCGTTTTTTTTATTTTACTTACCATAAAATGCTTCTTTAATAATTGGATCATCTGGAAAACGTGATATAGCTGTTCGTAATGCATTTACATGTCGATATCCAAAATGTTCAACAACATGTTGTTGAACTAAATCGAGTACCATTCTATTTATTATTAAAAATTTTGAATTCATAATAATAATAATAAATCAACTTACGTTATAGCATTATCATCTTTATGATATAAATCGAAAAGTTGTTGAATAGGATCTGACAAACGTAAAAATGTTTCATATTTAATCATTTGACGAACAATTTCCAATGATGGTAAATCATCACTTAATATTTGTTGTTTTTCTGATGAACAAAAAAATGTATCATTAGGATACAAACTATTATTAACATCCGGTGGTTTGTCTATTGCATCCGCCATTTGTAAAGCAATAAAAGTAAATGTAAGGTAGCAAAAAAAGAAAAGAAATTACATGAAAATATTACTAATGTGTTGTGCAATTTCTTTGCAAAAAAAAAACAAAGAAACTCAAGTACACATACATATGAAAATGACGCATTGAGTAATCATTATGATTCAGAATAATGATGTGTTCATATTTAGAGGCTTCTTTGATTATTGTACAATAAAATATATACAAAGATTAACATGAAGTACATATCATAAAAATAAAATCACAGTTCGAAAGATCATAATATTAAATTAAATTGATTTGGATCTATTCCATACCTCATTCAAACCATGTTTTTTTTTCAAGATCATATTATGTTTATTTTTATTAATAAAATCATATGTACATATTGAAGTTCTAGACTTTATCGTAAATACATTGTAATTTGAACCATGTTAAAGCTTCTTTTGTTTTTCTTTGATTTAACCTAGAGAACATAATCATATGTTTAATATTAATACAAAATAATGACCTTGTGAAACATCACGAAGTTCCTTGAAAGTCAAAAATAAAGGTAGCTAAGCAGCATGATTTTTCAAATTTATATGTTGAAATGTGTCCCTTCGTTTTTTATTTCTAAATGACAGGAAATATTTCTGCATAGAATTTTGTTCATATGAAATAAGTAATTAGTGTAGAAAATACACGAGAGAAAACCTATTCCGGTCTATTTCGACCTCATTACTAGAAGTTTATGTTTCTGTCTTCAGTTATTCTTATGAATTCGGATGTTCTCTGAAACTGTACTCAGTAATGATCAATGACCAATTTCCTTTAATAAATGATTTCTTATGAATCGAAGTTGATATTATTTTTTTGAGATTTTGAATGATTTATTTATTTACTTTTATATCAAATTATTTTATCAAAATAAAATTGAATATTTATTTATGATTGTAATTTATTATTTGCATTTCTTGTAATTTATAGCATATATTTCATACAGATATAACAGATAACGAAATAAATAAAATATGAGAAGTAGATAAAATATACAGTCGTGCTTGACAAACATTTAATTAATAAACAAGACTTTAGCCCTATGAATGCATTTCTTCATTAAAAGAAGTCAAAAGAGGGAGAGACAACATTATAGTAATGAAACAATGTTCCTATTTAATTACTATGTAATGATTAAGAGGTACTTGTGATTAAGTTAGAGTTTAATTTGATTGTTATACGATCAACAACAAAAAAAATGAAGAATAGCTTATGCTGATCTACTGATCGTTTCTCATGAATTTCTCGAAATAGAACTTCACTAAGAGATGATAAGTTCTATTAGATGGACATCATGTTACAAACCATTGTAAATAGATCAAAGACTAATATAAGTAAGAAACAGTTCAATCGAAATTCGCAGATATTCTCAGTTATTTAAATCTAATCGCACTATTTCAGTAATTAATTTGAAAACATAAAACATATTAAGGATACTTTATATAGATAGATAATAACTGAGGAAATGTAATTGAAATTAAGTAAATTAAAGTATATCAGAAAAAGAAAAAGATTATTTCTGTTTTGTTTTCATATTGAAATCTTATTCATAGCCTAACAAAAAATCAGTGATATTCAACTATATCAGATCGTTTTGTATTTATGAATACGATCGAGTATATCGACTATAATTTTGTATTTAGTCATATTTAATCTAATAAATAAAATAGACGATTTCTTGATTTGTAAGAATCTTTTTAAATGAGTGAAATTCTCTTTTTTTACGACTATCAATATATTTCGAACTAGACAAACAAAAACATGTGATTAAGTACCTTCAGGTACTTTCTATAGTTTTATTATTAGAACAAATTCAAAAAAAAAAGAAATACGATCTTTTCGGAATATAAAACAACTCATATCTTCAGGCTTACAAAAGTAATCCTTGTAATGAATACAAATAAAATAACCTAGGGTTATTATTCTAACATAAACAATACTTTAGAAAAAACAAAGTACGTTTTTTTTCTTCTTCTTATTTTAACATAGTAAACAAATAACTGAAGTCTTTAGTATCGTTTATACGTTATTTGAAAACATACTATTCTATTGAAATTTAACTGATACAGTTAAATACTAGACAGTGTTTACTTTTGGATATATTTCTCTAGTCCATTAAGAGTAATTTTGTTTTTGTATTTTAATCAACTACGGAAAGTAAATTCTTATTTCGTTAAAAACATAAATTGTGTATGTTGCATGCTTATGTTCATTGTCGCTATTTTTATCTATTATTGATAAATAAATTGCTATTTTTTCACTTCGATAATTATTACTTTCATCTACATTATTATCAAAATCTGATGTAAAATAATATAATAGTCATATTATCTTAAAACATTCAATATTTTATTCGCATTTTCTCTTCTGGAAGGAGAAACATTTATTTCTGGAAGTATCGACATATAATACGTGATATAATTGTCATAAAAACCTAAATGGATAGTACGACCTTCGACTCAAACAATGAATAAAATATTACACATATTTACAGATAAATCATTTAATTATTAATATATTATTCTTTTATGAAAAGTAATTGACAAGTGTTGTAAATATTTTGCTTTTAATTTTCTTATTTTATTTTAATATTGATAATAAATGAATTTTTTTTTTATTTAACAATATATTCATTTTTGAGTATTTTATTTCATTTAATATTAAATTTATCTGACATATCTATAAGTTACAACTATTCTTATTAAAAATTCAATATCTCAATAAAGGAATATTCTTTTCGACTGAAACTTTTAGAATATTCTCAGAATTATCTATAGGCCAAATTTCATATCGAAATTTTTCAGTAAGTATTAAAAGCTTCGAATGAATTACGCTAACAAGCTTTATCTTTACAAATATTACAATACTTAAAAACTAAACTTTTTCTAGACTATCTACTTCTCATAGTTTTATACGAAAAGAAATTTTTCGTAAGGCGATGACATTTTTTTTTTTTTATTTCTTTTTATTTAAATCATAAATATAATAAAAATTATAGTCCATCATCTCAACATTATTGAGCAAAAAAACATTTTTTCGAATTAAAAGTTCAATAGAAACAACAACAACAACGACGACAAAAATAAGAAATAAAAAAATAACTCATCACAGAATGCTACAGATGGTACAACTGGCAATACTATTATCAACATTTGGTTGTGGGTGATAATTTGACATGGGACCAAGACGATGTTCCAAATGAACAGAACTACGTATTTGAAATGGTTGATTTAAAGATGTACCAACAGTTGGACCAACATTAGCAGCTGTTAAAACAGGTTCAATAGGTCGTATACGATGATCACTAACATCAATTTCATTATCATCATAATCATAATCATCATCACTCATACTACTATTAGAACTGTCATTTGAATTAACTGAATCAACATTTTGACGACGATTATTTCGTGCTTGTTTTGCTTGTCGAGCTGTTGTTAATACAGCTAAAGCTGATGATGGATGATTTGCACCACGTTGATCAATAGACGAAGAATGTACTAATCGATGAAATGTACTTGGTGACGATGATGTAGTATGACGCGAAACAATCGATGCTATCTCATTATATCGTGCTTGTAAATCAATTGCTTTACCACTACCACCATGTCCACCGGCACCTATGAACAAATTATCATTAGTTATTAATAAAATCTATGCATTTCCAATAGGAACATCAGATTATCACCAATCAAGAGAAAAAACTCAGAATGTAGTCATTCACTACTCAAAATGAGACTTGGTAGAGAAAAGTCTTCTCTTTCGATTCGTTCATGGCTAATTTTGAGACCCACATTTCTGTCAATTAATCTGTAATCGTCTACAGAAACAACTAGGTCAGAGATAACTCATTGTGCTGAATCGAATGGTAATATTTGTCTTTTAAGTTCCAACGGATCTAACACTGTTATTTTTATTTTTCTTAAATATATCGACTCCTTCGTTATATATGCAAATTAATTGAGAAATATTAGAATCACCATTGCGGATGATCATAAGGCAATTGAGAATGTTAGAAAAAAAACTAGGAACGTCAGCTTTGAGCAAATCAATAGAGAAGAATCGGCAAGTTTTTACCTTTTAAATCTACATAAGTTAATTGTGAAAGAATTAAACTTGCTGCACCAACTGGTGGCCATGGTGTTGATTCAAACATAACTGGTACAATAGGTTTTTTAAGCATATCAGCTAAGATTAATTCACGTTGACACATATTTGAAACAATATACATTGGTGTTATACAACAGATTAAAACCTAAATAAGAAAGAAAATTTTCACAAAAAAAAAACCTTTATATATTATGTTTTTATTTACTTTAGCATTTCGTATTCCATGATCAATTTTTTCATATAATAATTCTCCACCACCAATTTGTCCCATATCCATCCAACAAGTAAAACCAACAAGTTCTAAAAAATTTCGTAATTCTTTAACTTCATCTTGTATATCCCATTGATAACTAATAAAAACAGATGGTAATGGATATTGTGTTTCTCTTTCACGTAATATTATTTCAACTAAATCATCACGTCCAATTTGTTTCATTGTTGCAAATAACATATCAACAGCTAATGATGAATTTCCAGTACGAACAATCCAATCTGTAATTAATTGTAAACTTGGATTACGACTTAAAGAAAATTGATCAATAACAGATTGTTGATAACCAAGTTTTTTTGCTAATATAATCCATGTACGATTTTCACTTGATGATTTATTTAAATTTATATTTATTTCTGATGTTGATAATAATTTAGCTGTTGAACGTATCCATCCAGGTAAATTTGAATCTTCAAAAAAATGATTCATAGATTTTTGATCATATAATATATCAATTATTGGTACAACACGTGTTGTTGTAAGTTTTGGAAACCAACTGCGATATTGATTTGTTGGTACACGACGAAATGAACATTCAACAATCTTTATAAAAAAAAAAATTATCATGAAGAAAACAGAGTAAAAATTATTCACTTACAGGATTTGAAAGACAATGATCAAGATTAAGAAAATGTAAACATGAGTTATTTGAACAATAAGGAGTTTTATGTAAATCGCATATTTTTCCACACGGGCATACCACTTTACATTGAAATGTAAGTCGACGCATCCATGTAGATTTGATTTCATTAAGTAATGATTCAAGAAATTTACGTACCTATATCAAATATTATTTAAATATAAAGTCAACATATATGAAACCTATTAATGTGTTCTTTCCTTTTTTTTTTACAGAAGAATTAATCTTTTCAATTTATATATAAAGAAACTTTTAGTCAAAAAACTATGTAAGAATTATTTTAAGATCATAATACAAACCTTTGCTACAATTGTAGGATCTGCTAATTGAGGATTAATTTCATCTTGATTTTTATTGTTATTATTATTATTATTTGTTGTTGTTGTTGTTGTATTCATAGTATTATTATTATTATTTATATTTGAATTATTACGAATAATTTGTACTTTCATTCGAGCATATATCATTGGTGAAGCAGTTAAAATAAGTAAATGTTGATCATCAAGAATAAATTTACCACGACGATAATAAAGTTTAGGTGATGGAACATTATTTGATTGTGTCCATTTTATTGTTCGAACAAGAATTTGATGAAAAAGACTTTCTAAACAAAAAATATATAGAAATTTAATTAAAAACAAAAAAAAAATTTGTTTTTTTTTTCCTTTTATTTTATTTACCAGGAAAATACTCATCAAATAAATAATAAAATACAACTGATTGTTCATCTTTTTCTGTTAAAATTTTTTCATTATATGTTCTTCGTATACAACCTGGAACATAATATTGTTTACATATAGTTGTTGGTTTTGTTGTTGGTGATGATGATATACGTTCACAAAGAAGATCAAATTTTTTTAATAATGCTAAAAGACTTTGTTTTTGTTCAATAAATGGTTGACAAAGATTTTCAAATGTACGTTCATCAATAATACCATCATCATTTTCATTTTCCATATTATCATTATAAACAAGACGTTTAATAAGTTGAATTAATTTTTGTGGACGTAAGATTAATGTATTTTTTAAAAACATATCTTGTGTATTACCAAAATAAACAATAACACCAAGATCATGATAAAAATCTAATAAAGTTTTAAGTTCATCCGATGAACAAATATTTTGTGTACGAGCTATTTCACAAATCTATTAAAATAGATAAATTTATAACATAAAAGAAAAAAGAACAAGTTAAAATGTAGTTTATACTTGATCGAGTGAAGCATAAAAATTATCTTGTTGTGTTTTTAAACGATTAAGATCATTTTCAAATTGAAGCCAACGAGTTGGAATTTCTTCATCCATATAAGATTCACCTAAGGCTACTTCTTCAATTAATCGTTTTAATTGATTGATCTAAAAATATGAAAGAATAATTTACAAGTCTTTTTTTTTCTTTGATTCTTTCTACCTGTTCAAAATCTAAATGATCTGGATTTTGTGTATCAATAGTAAAATAAGGTTCAACAACATGTTTACAATAAGGTTTTGTTGAAATCATTGCACGAATTTCGGCCATTTTATTTTCAACCTAACAAAAATAATATATATATTAAATTAACTAATAAATAAATAAAAATTAAACTAATTTACAATAATTTTTTTTGTTGGACTTGAAAATGAATTTCTATGAGTACCAATAATAATAATTGGTGGTGATAAACGTTCAATATTTAATTCTTCATCTTGCATTCGTCCTTGATTTATATTAGCTGAATAACAATAAACAGAATGCATAATAAAACTTAAATGATCCAGGTTTGTTAATTCCTAGAATGAAAAATAATATTTTTAATAAATCATAAAAATTTAAACACAAAAAATAGGTGAAAGAGTTTTTTTTTCTGACAGAAAAATAACATCAAAAAATTGTTGTCTATTTTTAGGCTTTCTTTCCTTTTCCTATAAATATGTAATAAGAAAAATAGAAACATTAATAAATTATATTATAATGAATAATTTTTTGTTTCTTATGATAATCACCTCATTCCAATCAGCTGGTTGATCTAGATCTTTCGTTAAATCAAATACAAGTAAATAAATTGCTCTTGGTGATAAAAATACCTATTTAAAAAAAAAATATGATATGAAAATTTAATATATATATATATGCTTTATTTTTATTGTATTTATTAATTAAAAACCTGATGTGTTATACAAGTTGATGAAGTTGATCCAGGCATATCCCAAAGATCAAGACGTAAACTTTGATATTCTTCAATTTGTTCTTGTTTAACATTTACATCATTAATATTATTATTTAATAAACTAGCAAGTACAGCATGTGGATCAGAAGATTTCATTTGTGATAATTTTTTTTCTACTAATGGACGAATTGATAAAGGAATCATTGGACTAGGATAAACAAGTTTAAGGTCGTCAAGTAAAGTTTCTTTCCAATTCTATATGAAGAAAAAAACAAAAAAAAAATATCTTTAATTATATCTGAAGCGTTATTATTTTTTTAAACTATTTTTAGTTCTTAAATTAGATACAATCATTCAGGCTGAAACTTTTATTAGGTGTACAACACATTATAAATAACGAGACATAGATTTGAAGAAAAAAAATTTCAAAAAAAGATCTTGATAGGAGAATTCCAACATTTAGAATTGACGAAAAATGTGCGATACTGTCACGATTTGATGTGTTGGCGATAGTACAAAGAACTTTTGCCATGAACGAAAATCTTATTGATAGAATTTCGGAAAATCTAACTTTCCATAGGCTATATTCTAGTACATAATGACTTTCTTATGTAATTTCGTCGGTTTGGACTGAAACTATTATATCAAATACTTATAAGTATTCATCAGAAATAGGATAAACCGCTTTCATTTTTAACCTCCATGTTTGGATTAGTAAGGATTCAAAAAGCCAAATAACTCCTTTTAGTTTTAAACTTTTACGCACTTTTTTTTTGTTTCTAGTAACAAAAAGAAAAAAAAAAGATTTCCGGAAAAAGCTCAAAACTACTAATGAACATAGTCTTAAGTATCAAGCAAAAAAATTTTTATTCCATTCGGATATTTTCTGAAATGTATATCTACTTGATTTAGATGGTCTATCTATGGTGAAAAGCTTCAATTAGACTGGCGTTGCATCTTTGTCAAAGAAAAAAAAAAAAAGACGAGTGAAAACGGTTAAGAAAAACAAAGAAACTAACTTTATCCTTTTTTTCATGAACTGTATGTAATTCATAACGTCGTTTTAATAGATTAAGAATAATATTATGTACTAAATGAGATTCATATTCTTGTTGTTGAATTGTTAATTTTGATGTTTCACGTTCATCTAAGTTATATTAAAAAAAAATAATTAATTAATTAATTAAAAATTTATTTATTCTTTTACTACAATCTTGAATAATTGTTGATAATGAACGATAATTAAAATGATTTGGTTTTGATAAAGACCAAATATGATTTTGATCAATATTTATCGAACATGATGATGAAAGATCTGTTGATAAATTGTCACTAATATATTAAAAATTACAAACATTTGGTTTTTTTTTAATAATAAAATAAATAAATATTTACTTACATATCATAACTATCTTTATTTGTAATAAGAACTTGTTTAAGTTGAGTTTTTCCACTTGATTTAGGTCCAACAAGTAATAATAAAGTACGACGTATAGATGTTGTACCAGTATCACAAGCTGTTTGAAAATGTCGAATAGCATCAGATCCTCGTACTTTGATTTCATATGGAACATTATCATCTATTTAATGAGTAAAACAAAAAAGAAAAATAAAATGATTTCCTTTTTTTTTTTTTTTATTTTACCATCTCGAATAAGTTGAATTTTAATTGTATTACCAAATAGATCAAAAACAAGACGAAGAGGAAGAAATCCATTAATATTTACATCAATTTGATTACTATCAATTAAAGTTCCACGTAAAACATGATTTATTGCATAATTTAAACAACGATTTTGTGTTAACCATACAGTTAATCGAATACCATTATATAAATGAATATATTTTTCTAATGATATCATTGTATAAAATTGATTTAAACTTGATTCCATTGTTGATAATGGTAAATCATTTGTTGGTATTTGATGACCAGCATATAAACCTAAACGTAATGAACCTTGCCATATAGATGATGGTTGTTGATATAATTCAAATGTTATTTTTTCGAATACATTTATTGGACGATTAATAAAAATAATACCATTAGCAAAACCAGTTGTACGTTGAGCACAAAGACCATCGGATGATATATTTATAGCTGCACCATGATTTGTTCTGTCAAATAATAACATTGTAGCTTTTTTGTCTTCTTAGTAATAGTTGTTGTTGTTGTTGTTTTATGCAAAATGATTATACAATTAGTTTTGCATCTTGTCTAATACTCATCTTCAACTTAAGCTTTTCTTTTCTCTAGTTTTTTCTTTTTCTTCTTTTATTTTATTTTTTTTTTATATGTCTCTTTAGAGAAAGCGTAGTAAGAAAGTTGACGGTAAAAAAAAAAAAGAAAAAACTAGCAGTCCGGAAAAAGTAGATGATAAGATTCTACTGCCGTATGAGATGTGCGTTATATATCGTAAGGTAGAAAATGAAAAAAAAAAAAAATGAATCGCTATTAATGTGTTGCTTTCTATTAGTTCACAAACGGAATAAGATAAGAAGAAGAAGAAAAAAAAGGAAAAGCAAAAAAAACTTGTGACAGAAATATAAAAGTTCAACATCGTTTGATATAAGCGTAATAGACAGAAAAGAAAGAAAAAAAAAGCTGTTGGAAAGTACTTTTTCATTCCATCAAGGTTTTTATGATAGTGAACAACAAAGAAGAACATGTTAAATTCTAGTTCTCAATAATAACTGTCTTATAGACTTCTTTTCTTTCTATTATAATCATATTACTGTGAATATCATCACTATTACTTTCACTATTTATTTATGTAAGAATGACAACACGCATTCACTCACGAATGAATTTTTGATGATATTCTTTGTATTAAAATCTAATACAGAAAAAAAAAACGAAAGTTTTTCTTTTTTTTTTGAGAAAAATTTTTCTATAAGATTTTTTTCCACATTTTCTTTATCTATGGTGAATATTTAATAAAAATTTTCAAAAAAAAACAAGAAAATTAAAGGACGTGCTTACGCCTGTGTTAAATTATTATTCCTTCGATGAATCTATGATAACAGCAAAAGTCCTATGTAGAATATTCACCATGATAAATTTATAAATGTTTCTTTCTTTTGTTTTTTTTTTTATTGTTTTCTAAAAACAAAAATCATATAAATTACATTTATGATGAGTACACGTTGACATACATGTACTGACTTATAGGCTTAAGTTGGCTAGAAAAAAAAAAACAAATAAACCAACTCATTTATCTCTTTTCTTTTTCAATACAATCAAAATAATGATGACTGTAATTAAATGACTGTCTGGCTGGAAGACACGCCAAGAGTTTTATCTTAAATAATCTTTGCAAATCAGATATTCTTTATGATAGTCATGCACTAATCAAAGAAAAAGCATTCTTTAATATAAAAAGTTTCAAGAACTTTTTTTGTATTTCTGCTTTCTATTAATTCAATAGTTCATCAGTATTATTAAAGATAATTCTTCTATACGAGCATCTGTCATTCTTTCATTTTCTAAAGGAAAAAGAAAACCTGAACAGACAAAAAAAAAAAAAAGAAAACGATGAATTCAACAAATATAATAAATTATTGAGTATGTTTATTAAAAAGTAGAGTATAAGTTTAAACGCATTTATTTTTTTATATGCGTAATTATTAAAATTTAAAAAAAAAGAATAACGTAATTATTGATGTGAAAAACAAATAATAATGAAAAATAATTATAAATCTTGAACTAATCGGATTTTTTCTTTTGAACAAAATCAAAGATTGTAGTTTAATTAATATATAAGGTTTGTTGTCTTTGTTATTTGAGGAAAAAAAAAAGATATTCTGTCAATAAATTGATACTTCAAAAAAAAAGAAACACAAGCAGTAACAAGATTAGTTTTCTTTCTTATTATATATTCGTTAAATATTAAGGAAGCTTGACAACTTATCCAAAATATATAATCATTTGCTCTGACAAATGACATTTTTTAGATACTTCAATTTATGAAACTAACATATTTAAGAAAATTTTAGTCTCTATCTAATATAATGATATATAAACATCCTATTCAAATAACGAATAGTTCTTTAGTAGAATAAGAACTACACAAATTGTTGCTTATTGAAATAACGTTTTTTCTTAGATAGAAAATTTCAATGTTTTATTTTACTGTTACAAGTACCTGTTCTCATAAGTTTCTTTTGTGTCTGTTTATGATTTCTTTTACATCAATGTATTAACTCTCCGTCTAGATTTACAATTGTAATACGTCTTTTCTTTTGTATTTCATTTATTTCTATTAGGTGTTGATAAGTTTGTTATTGTCAAGAAATTTTATTATGCATTCTTGAACAGACAACTTATTTAACAACAAAAAAAAAAAAACTAAAGAAATATTAGGGCTTTTCATTCTGAGAGTACTTTTACAATAATGCAAAGAATTTCTTTTCTGCTTTGAATAAGGCATCAAGGACAAAAGTAATCAAGGGCGTTATATATATAAAGAAAAATACTAACTATTTAAAAAAAAGAAAGCAACATAGCGTTATGAAAATTATTATGGGAATTCATTATTGATTTTTTCGAAACAATCTTCTAAATGAAAAAAGTAATCAAAACATTAACACAAAGCAACTACTACTTACAAATATAGTTGCCATATATGAACAATATCAGTAATTGTTATACAGCTTCATACTTGTTCAATGTAATTCACTATAAGATTTTTTTCATATAAGTAATTCTGTTCACGTTATGAAATAATCAATTCAATAGAGTTTATGAAAGAAAATGCAAACACAAAAAAGATTTACAATGCTATTTATTTGATTATGCTCTTTTCGATTACTAACAATTCACAAATGCATTAGATAAATTTAGCTATCTCTTGTTGTTAATTGTATTTTCTTATTAACTTTATGAATAAAATGAAACAAATATTCAAAGATAATCATTTGACTATGTTTGATTCTTTTACATTCCTAGTTAGCTAGATATAATTATGATTAGATCATGTGTCAACATGACTTTTGACTTAAAAACAGCAATAGATTATTCATTTTCTTATTGTTTATACATTCTCAAGCATAATTCTATGTCAAATTACGATAGATTTTCTATTGAAGAAACTAAAATTCTCCTTAAAACTGCTCATAAACAGAATATCTTCAAGAAAAAGAAATTTGAAAAATAATGTCAGATATCCATAACACATTATGCAGCTTATCGGAGAACTTTTTCAGTTTCTCTTCTTTTGAATCTTTAGGTTTAAATGGGTATGAGTAAGTACGAAGTCTTTATCCCACACATACCGCAGATTCACGTTCATTTTGAGTGACAGGTGTTATGCAATCTAAACTTATGTTGGTATTAATTAAATCCGATTGGCAGTTTACAATATTGACAGGATTCATGGTTACTCAAGTTTCTAACGAAACAAACTCATTAATAAGAAAAAAAAATCAGTATTAAAACAAGTGTAAAATAATTCTTTTGCTAGTAATCATAAACTTATTCAATAAGAAGAGCGGAAGGATGTGTTATAATTATATGGTTTAAAATAAATCAAAATTTGAATGTAAAGACTAATTTATGAATCGAATAACATATGAAATAAAGAACAAAATAAAAGAAAGGAAAGTTATTAATAAAAAAAATATAGATTTCAAATGTTGAAAAAGAAGCATAAGAAACAATAAGAATGAAGATTTTCTCCTCCTCTAATTCTCTTTGAAATGTTTCAAATTTCTAAATTATGTTTTATAACCAGTGCTAAATGCTCTAAAAACTAGATAGATGAAAATAAAATTTTGATAAAAACCTTTTTCAATATAAAAAAAAACTGATTTTGCATAAAATCAGATCTTTGAAGGTCTAATTTCTTTCTGATGATTTGTAAAAAAAAAAAAAAAAACATTTGAGTGCACAAAAGTTCTATTAACCAATTAATAATGATCCAACAAACCGAATCAGTTTAAAAATTCTCGACCGATCATAACTTCTCGTAGATATTTACATTGATTATTAAAACTTGTTGATTAAATCAGAATAGCTTGGAACATAATCATTGCACTTAACATTTTGCATACAAAAAATTCGTATCACAGATGAACAAGAAATAGTTAAAAAAAAAGATTTTAATGTCAGTAATCAATATATCTCTATCTAGTAGATTTTTTGAAGTTCTATCAATTATAAAAATAATTAAACTGAAAAAAAATGAATTCTAGAGAAGCATAAATACTATTATTGAAAAAAAACAATGTTAAGTTTTTTTGGTTCAATTCGTCTAATCCGAGAAGTATTCAGTCAGTTATGCGACATCTGTGGTTGTCTTCAATATCCATCATAATTGGAATGATATCTATCGTATTATCAAACTTTTGGAAGAGAGTATCTTGATTATGATATAAAATGAGCTTATTGTTAATCCGTGTTTTACTGGTTGACACTAAACCAAGATCATATGTATTATCAAAATTTGATCCATGACTTTCTCCATATGAGATTTTCTTGTTTACATAATGAGAAAAAAAAGGATTAGATATAACAATGAACAGAACATAATTGATATGGAACAAAACTAATATGAATTAAGTATCGTATAACAGTAATTTTTTTTGCTTTTAAATTCTTTATAAATACGTGAATGTTAAGTTCATCTGTATGAAGTAGTCTTGTTACTGATGAAATCACTAATGATGAAGAGAAGCAATGAGACGTAACCATATCTGTTCTATTTACTCATTCTTTAATACGTCCATAAATTCAACAAATAGAAATGTACGTTTGTATTGTGTAATGCATTGAAGTGAGTTATGAAAACTTCGAGTAGAGTTCAGTCTACTAGCTTCTTACTACCGAAATAATAATGTACTTTTTAGCAGAGTGTTATGATAACCCTCAGAAAGGAGATGAGTTTCAACTTGAAACTTTGTACTAAGACATATCTTAATGAGAGTGTCTTATTTTGAAAGCTTCAGATTTTTCAATTGCCTCTCTTCTCAAATAGGAACATTGGAATTCTCCGTTGTATATAAGCGGTATGAAAAAAAATCTACTTTTACTATAGTCATATTTTGTGATACAAGCAATCAGAAAATGTGAAATTTTTACAATAAATTAATCTCACTAAGACTTGACTCTACGAAGAGTGTCAAAATCGAAATTCAGTTTCTCTGATATTCATAGCTCATTAGAAACTGCATTATGCGTATATTTTTGACTCAATAGATTACACATCGATCAATATCCAATCATATATTTATCCTTTTCTGAAATAATAAAATATGTCTAATGAATATTTTTCTTTCATTCTAAAAAAAATAATTTTTTCTTCATGAGAAAAATAAAATTTTTCGTTTTTTTTTTTTTAATTGATTGATGTTATGTTATCCGGAAGTAGAGCATATCCGTCTTAGTATGTCTGATAATATTCATCTTAACTGAATAGTTTAAAGATGACTCTTGACTTCCTTTTATTTTGTTGACTTGTTCATACATATATATATATATTGTTTGATCTTCTTTTCTTTTGCTTTTTTGTTGTCTCTCCTCCCTTTTCTTCGCTTGTCCATCCGATTCACTCAATTTCACACATTGTTGCTTTTGCATACATTCCCTCAGCGGGTTTCTCTTCTTTCTAAATTTACATATTAAAAAAATCACAATAAGTTTAATCGATCTCTCCCTAAAGATATAAGAAAAAGGTGGTCAACTAAAACAAGCATGCATTGCCGACATACAAAAAAAAAAACGTAATCGAATTAACTTTGTCATTGTTATTTTTTTTTTCTTATTTTGTTTGATGAGTGAATGAGAATATTCGCTTGAATCATCATTGTGATGTCGTGCAATAACTTTCCGACTATTTTACATAGGAAAATCCCCCCCCCCCCCAAAAAAAGCAACATTTATTTTCTATAAGTCATATATCTGTATTGAATCTTATCACTTTTTTTTTTGTTAAAATTGAGTGATCTACCACCTTTTTAATCTTTCCTCAAGGCATTTAAGAATCAATCAATAAAACACGACACTTTATATAAAAATTGAATATCTATTGATGCGAAACGAATTTTTGTTTTTTTCTTTGTCTTGATATATTTTTAAATACAACCATTGAAAGAAAGAAACAACAGCAACAACAATGACAACAATTAATAATAATGACAATGAGAAAAGAAGAAGAAGAAAAAAAAAATTTTTCAAGACAACAACATATCAATCAAGATAAAATACTGTCTTTTGTACATGAATAAATTCACATGGAATCAAATGTAAGAATATCGGCTATGAAAAAACAAAATAGAATTAAGAAATTATTTAAAAACAAAAAAAAACTTACGTTCACGTTGTCGTTTTTTTGCTTTCATACGACGATTTTGAAACCAAATCTAAAAATATATTTTAGCATAGAAAATACAAAAAAAGAAATTTTACTTTCACTTGTGTTTCATTTAATTGAAGTGATGCGGCAATTTCAATACGTCTTGCTCTTGTTAAATAACGACTAAAATGAAATTCTTTTTCCAATTCCTAAATAAAACAACATACAAAAAAAAAATGATTTTCACTTTCTTCTCTATCTTACTGTTAATTGTTTATTTGTAAAATTTGTTCGACCAGCATTATTATTTAACATAGAATTTGATGATGATCCATTCACTAGTGATGTACCATTATTATAATTATAATCAGTCGGTTTTCCTTCAAATAAACATATGTATATTTCTTATCATTATGTATTACAACATCATTGCAAGAAAAAAAAAAGAAGAGAGAGACAGAAAGCGAACAAGTGATGATAGATGATATTTTGATCTTTCTTTAACTATAAATGGCATAATTTTAATCAAGAAAGTGATCGATTCTCTTTTAATATAGAACTATATCGATCATCTATCGTGACATGATGTTCAACAATTGGTAGATAGTATAACTGATGAATTAAACAAATAGAAAATTAAAAAAGAAAAAAAGACAAGAAAAAAAAATGCTTCATCATCTATTTGTTGGACACCTGTGTGTGTGTGTGTATGTGCAAAATAATATTTATCTTTCTATCTGATGGAATACATTTCAGGACGACACATACACTAATATTATTTTCTATTCATATGAAAGAAAAAAGATTTTTATCAAGATTAAAAATCAAACAAAAAAAAAACATATGCTCAAATTTACCTGCTGTTTTAGCTGGTGTACGTTTTATTTGCATCCATTTATATTTAGCTTCACTTGTAACAATTGAAAGAGGTTTTTCATCTAGAGATGATTGTTCAATATGTCGATATTGTTGTTGTTGTTGGGATGGATTATTAAAAGATGATGATGATGATGTTGATGATGATGATGCTTCATTATTAGATAATGGTATTGATGAATAATTATTTTGTTCAGATAATTGTGAATTATTTAAATAAATATTACATTGTTCAAATGATTGAATTGGATGATATATTGATCCATCATTTGTTCCTGTACCTGTTGTTGCTGCTCCTGCTCCTGCTGCTGTTGTTGTTGTTATCCATGATGATGATGATGATGGTGGTGATGTTTGAGAATTATCAATACAAAATTGTTCATATGTATTTACTGGAATATTTGTTGATGAAGGTGATGGTGATGTATATGTTTCATAAACAGATGATGGTTGAGAATCTAATGTACAAATATTTGGTGAACGATATATTTGATGATGATGTTTAGTACAATAGGATGGTGGTGGATTATAAATATAATTATCATCAAGTAAATTATAATGATTTTGTTGATGTATATCAATAATTGAATTGTTATTCGATGTATAAGTATCAATTGGTGTTTGTAGAACAGATGTTGTTGTTGTTGTACTACTAGTTAAGTGAAAGTGATGGTTTGATTGAAGAATTGTATTCGAATTATGTGTTTGTAGGTGTTGGTGTTGGTATCGATTCATCATGATAGATGATGATGGAGATTGATGTGTTTTTTTTTTCTGTATGTTCTTCTTCTTCTTCTTTTCGGTTTTGTTCGTTCTGTGTATGTTTTTTTTTTTTTTGTTTTATTTGAAAAAATGATAACGAATTGACTTAATATCGAAGTGTTTTTTTTTTTTTTTTTTTATTGCAGAAGATCTGTCGGATTTAATTCAATGAACTCATCAATCTAAATACTGAAGAAGAAAAATGTTTTTTTTTTTTCTTTTTGCCTTTTTTTTAGACAAACAAAAAAAAAGAAAAAATAAGAATGATAGATTCTTCTTTCATTTGTTGTGAAATATGAGATTGATCATATAAGGGTTATGGTGTATTTCCTCTCTCTTCGTTAGTTTATCGATGTAAGTTTTTTTTCTTTCTTTCTTTCTTTCTTTTTTTTTCTCCTTTTGCTCGTTTCTTGATCTTGCGTTGGTCAACATTCTCGATTACTGAAAGATAAAAAATTCCCATTGATCCAAAATGCTTACGATCAACAGCGAATGAAATTATTTGCATACATATATACATATATTTATATATATATATATATACATGAAGGAGTCAAGATAAAGGAAGAGAAAGTGAGATTCTTTTTTCTTTCCTTTCCTTTTTTTTTTTTTGTCATCAGGCTCTTTCCCCTTTTTCTCAAGTACTTGTGTGTTATATTTAACTAAAAAGAAAGAAAGAGATAATATTACGCATCGATGTAAGACGATGGATGGATAATAAAAATGTGTTAATGGAAGAGAATATTGACTAATAAAGAAATTATTTTCTCAGCAGTGTATTTCAATAGAGAGAATGATAACGAAAATACTTTACACAAGTCATTAGCGTACTTTCCTTGCAAATGATAAAATGTGGTGAATGATACGATGTTTTTTCTTTGACAGTATATTAGCAGGATAAATAATTCTTTCTTTTTTTGAAACAAAGTTGAGCATAATTTAAATATGCATTGACATGCATTTCAACTCGTAAGGGAATTTTTTTTGTTTTTTTAATCGATAAAAATAAAACAAGTACCGACATTAAATATTGTCATTCTCTGATGTTTTTATTTTAATTTTCATATCCTGTCGGCACAATAGTCAATTTTTTCTCATTTGTTCTCTCCTATCATCAGGACAGCCAGTGATTTGTGACCATAAAGAAAAAAAATCACGCTCGAATTGCTTGACTTCTTCGTTTTTTTTTTAACTATGCACATATTTGTGAGTCTCTCGAGATTCAAAGAAAGAACAAGAAGAAGAAGAAGAAGCGCATACATATACGAGTAAACCCATTGCGCACACTAACTATAATCACTGAAGTGAACAGTACTCACACGGTGGTGAGCAATACATCGATCGATCATTTCTCTGACGACGTGTCGACACCCCTTGTGCACACACATATATACGGGGCACACAAATAGATAGACATCTCTAATATGCGAGTGCCGCACATATACACACATATATATATATATACTGCGGCAAGTGGAAAAAGGAGAAAATGAGCTAGACAATGACGACAGCGATGAGAAAGCATGTCGAAGGTTGCTGTTGATTGCTATTCATTCATTTTTTTTTGATAATATCTAGTACTTTGTTAAATATGAAGATATTCGTTTTGAAAGAATGAAAACAGAAAATGGCAAAAAATTTATCTATAAATGATAATTTGATTCAAAATTTTTGATGTTTTCAATGAAATATATATATCCTTATAAACAAGTGTAATAAAGAAAATAATAGTTTGAATTGAAGTCTGTTTTAATCTTTTATCTTCAAAATGAAATTAGAAAAGATAAATTTCATTTGTCTGTATTAAAAACACTCAGTTAAATAATGTTGTATATCAAATCATGTTATATCGCTTACACTTTGTCGCCGCAATATTCTTTCAAAACAAAAAAAATATTTATTGTACTAATATCTGAGTAAATATAATTGAGTTTTTACTTTTCTTTTTTTTTAAATTTTGGAAATTTGATATATCTTGGATTACATATTCGTATAAGTACGCAATATTTTTTCTCAAGATACTTTTGAGGATACACAAATATTCTTATTTTGATTTCCATTAGCACACACAAATACAAGCGTCTGAGTAAAACAACAATTGAATAATACATAAATATGCAGTATAGACTTGTATTTCTTATTATTCCTATTTTGTTGACAATATCTGTTGTTTCTGAACAAGGAACAACTATTGTACTTAGTTTGAATATTCTTCAATCATGAGCGGCGCACCAGCAAGCAAAGTGTTCGCAATTGCTTTCCCTAAAAAGAATTTTGGCAAGCAAAAAAAATTTATTGCTTTTCCTAATTGTTCATGTTTCATCCGTATGTTATTTCTCCATGTTTTCTGAACTTTTGATTATTAAGTAACTTCAATTTGTACTTCTTTCTGCTTTCGTTCATAATCACCATATAAGAATGTACTCATAAAGAGATCAACTAGCTGCTAACATAAATAGTTAAGTAAACAGTTTCCATGAGAAGACCGCAATATTTTCAATTGATTCTTATGTTTATAGTTTCATCAAGAAAGAATAGCTGTTAAATTGGCAGACAATCTTTCACATGAGTATCAACTCGAAAACCAAATGATTGATGAGTGGATGATAATAATAAAAAAAAACACTTGAGTTTTGGTAACTCGTTCTGAATATATCTGTTCTCAATAAAAACGTTACACTACGCTCAAACTCTGGCCTTTCTACTCAAAAATTGATTCCAGGGCCAAGTACATTCAAATTGTCTGAAATTTTCAGGTCATGTTGAGACTGCCATGGAGACGCTATGATAAAATTGTCAACCCTATACCATGATGTTTGATAGAGACATGTACCAAACAAGGGCAAAAAATAGTTCATTTTGCAATCTATTTTTCTCTGTCCGGGCTCTTTCAACATATTAAATTTTTTTTTGTTTGAAAGAGTATGTCAGAGTATAGGGTACTACAGAGTCCTTTTTTTTTAAATTCTTACTTTTTAAGCGGAGAAAACTCTCTAGAAATGAGCACCAATTTACATAATTGTTTGCATATATAATAAGAAACAAAGCTTAATTTAAAAAAAAGAACTGTGGTGCTCTGCATTTTGACATCCTCTTTCAAACAATTAAAAATATTGAATGAGCCTGGACAGAGAAATTTGGGTTGTGCGTGTGAAAAGTATAGTCTGAGACAAAACGATAAACATTTTCCGTTTTTTCTGAAAAAAAGTCAGTTCCTGTTTTTTAAGAAGTGGATGATAAACGTTATCAAAAGTTTTGTCCCAAAACGGGATGTCGGTTTAAAAACCATTTTGTTTCGGAAAGAGCAGAACGCGAACTATCCATTCATGCATTTATCCTAGTTTTCATTTTTTTGACAAACATTGACTTTTTCTGAGGGGGAAGGCCTTAATATACTCTCAAATAAATGAATACTCAGACTTCCGATACTGTGTCTTTGAGAAATTAATTTCTAAAAACACTTTTGCTGCTGAGCTTTGAAGTATGGCTCGGACGAAGATATGATCTCATTCTAGATCTTATTGCTTCTCATAAAAAATTAAGCTTGCACCACCCATGATTAAATTGACTGTGACGCTACTTATTGTTTTGCTCGATACATTCAACCAATCAATTTCAACATTAATATAAGTTAGTTTCATGTTTGAGAAATCTTTTATTTTTGCTTTAATATTCATTTTGGTTTAATATTACAGAAGAACGACAACCTTAGGCTCCAAACAGACTAAATAAGTGCATTAAGATTTAAATCATCAACTTCAACGTTAATTCACTTTTCAGTCTGTTTGAGGGTCTTACACTAAAGTGTCTAATTAACAGGCGCACATCAAGGAGTATGTAATGCTTATGGTGTTGTTGTTCTGCAGTTTTATCTTATTTTATATGTATGAGAATATTTTTTTATACTGTATTTATTGTTTCATTTTCTATTTTTAGATGGCTTCATCAATCGAAAGATTTTAACTGATATATTCAATATGAAATAAATATCCAATGACAGTTGTTGTGAACATATTCAACAAAAACCATGTACTCTCTATTTATATATGTGTATATTGAAAAAAAAGAGCTTTTTTCTTTGTTTTTCATTGAATATTTTATCTTAAGAAATAAGTATCATTTCAATTTTATTAATCAAAATCTTTTTTTTTAACATTATAATTTATTGTGCCGTAATCTGGTTCACATTTATAAAAGAGAAGAATAAGAAATGGAAAGATAGAAAGAATAAGGATTCAAGTCAATCAAATAGAAACAAATACGAATAGATAAGAAAAGTAATACTTTGAATGACAGAAAGGAAGAAAAGGGTATTTAGCAGTATCATTAGAAAGGTATCATAAGTAGAGAAATAGTGACATCTATTTATTAATAATTATTATGCTTCAGATTTTTCTCATAACAATTAACAATTAAGATGAGAGTAAAAAGTATTTATAAATAAAGATATTTAGGTAATAAGTTTACCTTCTGAATATCTTATGTTGCGGTTTGTGATTCACTTCGAATAATAACCAATCATTTCTACTATGTTTCGTTCTCTGGGATAGTCGATTAATATATTTATTAATTATTTTTTCTGAAGCTCAGATCTTTATACATTGTTTTTTCATATATAGTAGCTATTTGGAAAGCAGTCCAGATATGTTGGTATTGGGTCGCTTCTAGTGATCTTTCAAGGTGAAGAGAGAATCGCGACCAATACGAGTATATGTAATCATACAGTGTTTTTTCTTGACTAAGTATTTGATTAGAGATATCATCCCATCTGTAAAGCCCATATACTATTTTTACTCCTGATAGATAGGTAGAGTTAATCAGTTGTCGTTGCTTTTCAGTAAAAAGGAACCATGTAGAAAAAAGCCAGATAAAGGGGGGGGGGGGGGGGAACAGAAAACGCAAGTAATATTCTACGTCGAATAGAAATTTTCTTTTTTGGTATATATTAATCAAAATCTATATATATTAGGCAATTAATTAACTCTTCATCTATTTTATTTCAATATTATTTTCATAAGAAAAAATAATTTTTATACTTAAATCAAGTTAATTCTACATAGATTTCGATAAACTTTCAATAAGCATCAGTTTTCAACTTATGATTATTTTTAGTAAATTTTTCTTGTCTAATAATAATACGAATGGTTATTTACTATTTATTTATTAAATAAAGATTAATAATAAACATATGTTTTTTTTTTTTCGTTTTTCAAGAAATAATACAATGGAATCAATTCTAAGATTAACGAAATGTAATTGTAATTATTTTTTCTTGAAATTTATTTTGTATTTTCATGCAACTGAATTTTTAATCATGAATTAAAAAGAAAAATTTTTGTCATCGTTCCGGTAGAAGTCTATATAGTTCGATAGCAGAGGTCCAAATAGGCCACGAGGCCTGTCTACTTTTTCTTCGAAATCGAAGTTTCATCTGAGAATTTCATGATTTTGTTGGCAAATAGATACAACGTTCATTAGTTTTCAAAAAGTCACATGTAAGCGCGATGAATCAGACAAATACTGCGGAATGAGCATTAAAGATATTTATAGGAAATCAATACCCTTACTATGCTGAAGAGATGATAAGCACAAATTTTCATAGTTATCATTATCTACTTGTTATGTTTCTCAATTTTAGTTAAATTAATTGATTCTAAATCCTTTTTTCTGTTGCAGATTTACCACTTATTGAATTTTGTTTCTTTCTTGATCCCAATACTTTGAGTGACATTGTGATCTGGCATGAGAAATTCAATGAAAATATTTTTGAACAAAAACCAGATATTTTCTACAAGTTGACTATCTTAGCATTGTTTTTATTTTGTCTACGTATCATCAATGTTCAGTTCGTAAACTCTTAATTAGTAATGAAACTTTTCAACGTATGTGGGTACCTGTGAAATTGTCAGTACCCACAAACATCACCAACTCTGAAAACGAATAGAATTCGAAATTGATATTATTTATACATCCCTACTGCGTCACGCGTTTTATGATTCAGTTGAAGGATAGCCTTTCTTTTAGATACAGACAGCCATATTTACTTTCACTTTTACTTATACAAGGCCTTTAGAAAATTAAAAATCGGATGATTCAGAAGACATAAATAGCTTTCTATGAGAAATTTTACTATTTATATAATGTTATTCATTTTCATCTAAGTTCATGTTGAAAAATATATATACCGTAAAATTCTCTTCAAACATTCTATAGTATGACAAGAAAAAGCTACACGAAAAATATTCAAGGTCTCCGAAGCTACCAGCTTTCGGAAGTACGGTGTAGTATTCCTTAACTTTTTGCTAAGCGGTGACAAAAGTATAAGCATATATGAAATTAAATTTTCTGATGCTGTGACGAATGTAGATCTAGTCTTTATAAAGAAAGTGATATAAAAAAGTTGATTCTAGGTTCAATAACATCATACATTTTTACTAAATTAGGAATCGATAATGAATTGACTTTGATTTATTTTTATTGTAATCGATTCGCTACCAATTGACAATCGATAAAAGAATAATGATTTTAGTCATTTAAAATGAATCTTTTCTGACTTTTACATGAATTGTTTTTTTTACCTGAAAGTGTGTCCGCAGTTTTTACAGGTAGGCATTTGTAGCTGTCTCTTTAATGAAGTTATTTGCTTATTCAGAAAGATGCCACCTTTCGCCGAGCGATTTTGACTAGAAATCGATCGTTCATCAGAGAAAACGTTTTTTAAGTGAACTGAAAACTATGCTTTTTTTAATACTCCGGCTGACTAGAATCTACCTTTGGAAATTAACAGTCTTTGTTCTACCCTTAGTTTCACATGCTCTCAATTACAAAGAAGCATGATACCTTTGTTTAATTGGAAAGCTGACAATTCTAATGGACTTTTCAATGTAGTGATGCAGATTGAATTCAGTGACTAATACGACTTTTTTATGAAAATTACTACTTCTTTCTATGGTATTTTTATCATGATATTAACGTGAAAAAAAATACACAGGTCTAGCCAGGCAGGCTAGGCCTTCAAGAAGTACGCCTGTTTGGACTTCTGTTCGATAGTGTCAAGTTTAATGATTGTAAAGATTGGATATATTTTTGAAAATATTTAAATGATAACAAAGATTTGAAGAAGTTTATAGGAGATTTAATAAATAGTTTTTGACTTGAAGATTCATTAAAATCCGAATTAGATGAATCAGAAATAAATTTATTTGATACGATTTTTTTTCACTATTATAATAGAAAAGAATATTTTATATATTTAAGTTTTTCTATTGAAAAATACCGAATAACGATTCAATGAGATGATGTTGTTGCAAATAATAATATTCGAATGTCACAACATGGAAGTTTCTCTGGATATACTAGCTAGAGTTTTCTATCAAATGTGTGATTGGATACTCACAATTTACATCTGAACTCGAAGAATAGCTAAAACTATACTAAAAAGAGTTTTAAATTAGAATTTTTAAAGATTTATTTTATGAAAAAAATAATGTTTATAAGTAGCATATAATAAAATGAAGTGTTAACATCTTTGTCAAGACTGTTAGAACATCAATTTATGAAGAAAATTTGTATTTATGAATGAAAAAATCCATCAGATCTCTTTTATATTTGTAAAATATATAGAATTATCAATATAGAGAAAATTTTCGTTTTTTTTCATTTATATAAGTTCATTTACTGAATAAAGTTGTTTGATAAATAATCGTTCACTATAAAGTTTGAATATATTTCAAAGAGTATTTCAATGAATTTTATATCAATTATATATTTTTATTATTCTCATTCATTGACAAGAAAAATTAGAAATATTCTTGAATAAATAAGATATATATCAATATATTAATTGTTTCAATAACAAGAAAGAAAGAAAAAAAAAGAAACAACTTTTCAATTTTCTTTAATGTTATTTCATATATAATAATAATAGTATTATATCATAATTATATTTTATTTATTCGAATGTTCAAAAATTATTTAATAAAAGATAAAGCAAATATTTTCATTGATTTTTTTTCCTTTTTGGCTACAAATTAAATTTCTATAGATTTTATCATTTTTTTTTCTTTTACACATAATAAGTTAAATATTTTGTGAATAAATCTATAAAAACAAAAGTGATTAGTTAGATTTTCTATTCACTATAGAATTCTTATGAAAAAATAAGTTTTCTCAAGTATTTTTAGAATTTTGAAACATATTAGTAAATAAGAAAAACAAACTTGTTAACCATTTCTTTTAAGCTCTTTTGTTTTTTGATAACGACATAAGACTCTATTATAATACCAATGAAAAAGAATATTTTTAGACGTTTTAAAAATGATTGCGAGACTATTAATTAAATTGATGATTTGTTTTTTGCTCCACTTAAATCTATTGATGTTTATAGATACTACAAATATATCGGTCACCACTTAGATCTACACATTATATTCTTATAGTCTCTTAATCAAATTCGTATGAAAAGACGAAACAATTCATGAGGATATACATGAGAAACACATGTTGATCATCATCAAAATCCTTTTTATCTAATAAACTCTATTTTAATTCGTTGTTTTTGATAAACAATAAAATTTTGCATCTGAACAAAAAAAGAGATTAGCGATTCAATAAAAGTTTTGAAATAAATTTGAAAAAAAAAAATATTTCGATACGATCTTAACTTTATTTATATTTCAGTATTATAAAGTTCTCAATACAGATATTTAAAAAAAGACGTTAAAAACGAAATAAAAAAGATTGTTAGTGTAATTAAATCATCTTAAAACGGTTATTGTTCTGTTATATTTTTTAAACAGAAATTATTTGAAAAGATCAGAGAAAGCAAAAAAAAAAAATTAATCTTCAAACTTGGATTTTCTCTAAATTGATTAAATATGTAATTTAATTCAAAAAATTTCAATCAACAGAAATATTAAATCTTAAAAAAAACTTAAGCTGAAATCTTACAGAACACGACAAACAATAAGATAGATGAACATTTCGGATAATATACTTAATTTTTCTGTCTTTGTTTCTATTTGTGATGAAAAAAATTAATTAGATTGAAGTTAGCTTTATATTATTTTAAGTTCTGTAAAGACTAATGACAATAATGTATAATTTCATTGAGTTAATTTCAATTAATTTTAAATTTTAAATTCAATGAACTAAACAATTTGACTAAATTTGGATTTCTTCTTATTTGTAGATTCTTTCTTTTTTTTTTTTTTAAATTGATTTGAACATTTAAAATGAATCATTTTATATCAATCAAATTAATAAACTATCGTGTAACATCTATGAAAGTTTTTATAAAATACTTATCAACTATTCAATCTAATTTTGATTTGGGTAATGAAATGAAATCATGTAATGATAAAAAACAATTCAAAAAAGCACTTGAATTATTTGATAAACATATGAAAAACAATATTGAAACGTATTCAAGTTTAGTCATTACTCAAGCTTTAAAAGCATGTACTCATATAAAAGATTTTCAACGTGGTTCAGATATTCATCATCTTATTTCATCTCGTATTCAACATGATTTTCACATATTGACCTCATTAATTCATTTTTATAGTAAGTATCAAAAGAAAAAAAAATGATGAATGAATATAATGAATGCTTTTATTATTCGATTATTTATTTTGTTTTATTTCAAATTTTATGAAAAAATCGTTTTCGAGAAACAAAAAGCATAAAAAGATTTCTTAAGTATTGCTAAACTTTTCTATTCATATTTATATTAAATCTATATGAATTTATTTATGACATATTAGTATGCATTTCGTTTTCTATTTAAAAAGAAACGAACTAATTGAAAATAGTTTTAATTAAACATTGATTATATTGTTTATTTTTCGCAAAGGTTTTGAATGGATTAAAATAATATTATTGATAAAGAGTAATGTTTTTTTCATCGATTTAACTTCAATGTATAGGTTTTTTGCTCAAAATTAATTTTATATTTGAAATTAACACAGCAAAAACAGAATTCATATCAATCGATTTCTATATAAGGTGTCTAGTAAGTAATTCTACAAAGAAAAAGTTGAATATCTCCATTACAGCTCGAGCAAGCGAGCTGATTTTTCTTTTACTAAAGATAGAGGCATGTTAACACTTCACATCCATCAGAGATGTCCATCGCGGCGCTGCCGCTGCCGCGATGGCGGTGGCGGCGCGGCAGCGGCAGGTTTTTTAAAAAGTCATCGCGGCAGCGGCACGGTAGCGGCAGGTTTTTAAAAAACCATCGCGACAGTGGCAGGATTTTTTTTGGAGGACATTGGAAAACTGTATGAATTTAATAGAATTTCAGGATTTACAAATGAAACGCCCTGATATTGAATAAATCTGATGGACTAGTACCCATATCTCTGGTCAAATATAGTCACAGCAGTGAAATTAGAAACACTTTTTTGAAAACCGTCGCGGCAGCGGCGCGGTAGCGGCACGTTTATTTTATAATTCATCGCGGCAGCGTTTCTTTTATAAGTCATCGCGGTGCGGCAGCGTCGCGGCAACATTTTTTTATCAACCGTCGCGGCGCGGCAGCGGTGCGGCAGCGGCAGATTTTCAGCCGCGATGGACATCTCTGAAATCCATACGGATGAGATTAGTGAGAACCTATGGTAGGTATATTCTTTTCTTTTCCTATCTGTCAACAAGTAAAATTTTCTTGTTGAAATCAATAGTGATACTTAGCAAAGGTTCTCACTAAACTTGTCCGTATGGATTTGAAGTGTAAACATGCCTCTATCCTTAATAAAAAAAATGAGCCCGTTCGATCGAGCCATAATAGAAATATTCAACTTTTTCTTTGTGAAGTTCGACACACCTAGTTATATATTTCAAGAGTATACCAAACAACTTTTCTTTTATCAAAAGAAAAACATTTTTTCTTACAATGATATTCATCTTAGATCCGTTAAATAAATTCATCGAAAACTAAAACTAATTTCATTGTTCAGTTATTTATTCTATTCTATCTTCTGGATTTTTTCATAGTTCACAATTTGTTTTTTCACTGAATTTATTTAATGAATCTAATATGAATGACATTGTAAGAAAATTATTTTTTTCAAAAAAACAAAAAAGAAAAATTGTTTGGTATACTCTTGAAATATATAGAAATCAATTGATACGAATTGTTTTTTTTTGCTATGTTAATTTCAAATATAAAATTAATTTTGAGCAAAAACCTATACATTAAAATTAAATCGATGAAAAATTTTTTAAACATTGAATTTCAAGAAAATGTTTTCTAACTAGATATCACTTTGAAAGATTTTAGAAACTATTTCAATTATTAAAATCTTCATAGAAACATTTAAAAAGATAAGAGAAAAGAAAACTTTATTCTTTATCAATAATATTATGTTAATCAATTCAAAATTTTTGCCAAAAATAAACAATATAATCAATATTTAATTAAAACTACTTTCAATTAGTTCGTTTTTTTTATATAAAAAACAAAACACATGCTAATATGTCGTAAATAAATTCCTATAGATTTAATTTAAATATGAAAAGTTTAGCCATACTTAAAAGAAATCTTTTTACGTTTTTAGTTTCTCGAAAACGATTTTTTCATAAAATTTGAAATAAAACAAAATAAATAATAGAATAATAAAAGCGTTCATAATATTCAATCGTCATTGTTTTTTTTTGTTCTAAGTTAATATTTCTATTAGTGCAATGTGGTGATGTGAGAAATGCTGAATTATTATTCAACAAAACGAAAAAAAAAACTTTGTCAATATATGGAGCAATGATGAAAGGTAAGAATAATTATATTGAAACATATATCTAATTCGACATCATTATATAGGTTATATAAAAAATAATATACCTATGAAAGCAATTGATCTGTTCAATAAAATTGAAAATCCTGATAAAGTTATTATAATATTTGTTTTCAATGCTTGTGCTGCATTAGGAACAAGTGAAGCTTTAGATTTAACAAAAAAAACTTTAGAAAAAATGTCAAAATCATTGTATTCAAATTCGTATATATTATCTTCTGTATTAGATGCATTAATGAAATGTGGTGATGTTAAATATGCTGAATCAGTATTTAATTCATCAACAAATAAAGATCTATCTATGTATGGAGCAATGATGAAAGGTAACTATTGATTTTAATTATAAAATGTATTAAAAGAGCATCTACAAGTTGACCAAAAAAATCAACGTCATAGTCAATATTTCAAATTTTAATCCAGATTCAAAAATAATAATATCTAAATTTTAAATGTATTTCAATGTTCTATAATCAATTTAATTAATACTAACTTCTAATTACTGTTAAGTTATTGTAAAAAAGAAAAACCTAATGAAATAAGATAGAAGATTGATTACTTAAAAAAATGTTATCTAATTAAATAATTATATATAATATACTCTATGAGCTTTTGTACTTGAATATAAATTATAAATTATAAGTTCAAAATGTTCGAATTTTGACTAAACATTAATTATTAATTTTTTTGAAATTAAATCAATAAAATATCAATATTATTTTTATTATTTGCAAACTATTTAAAGGAAAAATTGAAAAAAAAAGTTTATTTTCCGAATGAAACAGGACTAAAAAATCTATTTTTAATAGAGATTTTGTCAAAAGAAACAAAGCTTGTTTAGTGATGTTTTTTTTATTGGCAAGACATTCTCGATGTATGCATCACAACCTATTATGTTCTAACCTGATAATATTGAGAAGGGAAATTGCGAAACATGTCGTTCGGACACGAAGTTAAAGTATCGACATCAAACGGATATCTTTTAATGTGATCTTATCTAGAAAATATTTCGTTCTCAATATAAATAGACTCTGAAAATGGCAAATTTGAAAGAATTTTGTTTTATGATAACTACTAGATGGTATGCGAGTTTCTCTCAACTACGAAATGTGATATGAAGCACGAATCTCGATATTTTGGGGAAACAATATATGATAAAAAAATAAAAACCGATTCTCAGATTAATGTTCATTTGCGTCTTCAGTAAAGTTGTATACGTCCTACCGAGTTAAAATATTTCTCTCGAGTGTTGTTAATCGAAAATGTTATATCTCCATCAATCAGTTGATCAAACTTAAGATCAAGTTGAAAAAAAAGCCATGATAAAAATCAATCACTACGAAAACTCTATAAATGCATATATCGACATTACTTTAAAGAACATTTTCAATTGATAGTTTAATTATGTTCATGATTCATTGTCTATCGTCAGATCTATTCCTAGTTGTTTGATATCGATATAGATACTTGAATCTTAAGTATCAATGACTATTTTCTGAGTTTTAATTATTGAGAATCATCGAGTTATAAAATGACAAGTTTCGATGTATATATAAAAAGGAAGTAAAAGAACTATGTGGTATACGAGTGTCGATTCGAATACAAAATATGATGCAAAACAAAAATCTCTTGAGTTTTCATAAAAACGATATTTTGTAGAAAATGAAAATTTCATTGTCGAGTTAATAGCAATCATCATTTATAATTAAATTGTATACATATCATTCAATATAAGCACTTTTCAAAATATTAAATTGAGATATAAATATCGAAGTTCATCATAACTCATCTGATTAATAATATAGAATAACAAAAGATATAAAATTTTTTAAGAGAATTTCTTAACAAAACTATTTATTATTATCTTATGAGCATCTGTATTCATATGTTTCAATTTTAGTATAACAGTAAAATGTAAATAGTCAAAAAAATTCAATTAATATTCTTCGAAATCATATACTAAATATATTTCTTAATTCTCTCTGATTACTCTTGATTACTCAAAATCATAGCAAAAATTACAAGTACATCGATGTTTATGAATGAATTTTTCGAAGTGAATAATTTCTACCAACAATATCAAGAAGTTGAATCAGTTGATTGATAGAAAGCATAAGTTTTAACATAAAAAACAAAAAACAAAGCGATACTATATCTGAGAAAAATATTACAGTGAAAATCGACTTATTATATAGTCAAAAAATGATTATTTTTTTGATATGCCAAACAGTATTTTCTCGATATTCGAGTTTTTGCTTTGTACCACATTTCATATTCGAGCGAAATTCGAATACTATCTAATTATATACAGAGAGACACTTATATAATTAGACATCTATTTTTGACTCATTTCTTCTTGATATGATAATCTTTCAAACAAAACAAAAAGTATAAATATATAGAATGAATTTCGGCAGAGAATTTTTGTTTATTAAATGAATTATGTTTGATCCTTGTTTGATGAATATTTTTCTCAAACATCATGGTACAGAGCTGAAACTTTTACTATAGTTTCTATACTACAGACTTAGCATATCATGAAAATTTCATGCCATTTACATGTATTTGGACTAAGATCGATTTTTTACGAAAATACCTTAAATCAATTATATTTTCAAACAATCATAATGATTTCAAAGAAAAATATCAATTTTAATAGATTTTTTTTTTCTTAAATTTAATCATGAAATACCAGTTTTAATCCATTTTTAGTGATTATTCTTTCAAAAAGAATATTATTTATCTAATGTTCACACTGATTTTTTATATACGTAGCTTATTAAAACATATGATAACTATATCTGTAAACGATATAGAATTAAGAAATTATATAATAAAAATAATATTGATATATTATTGATTTAATTTCAAAAATTATTAAATAATGTTTAGTTAAAACTTGAAAATTTCAAACTTACAAATTGTAAAATTAATATTTTACATTCAACTACAAAAGTTCATAGAATATATTATATATATAATTTTTTTTTAAGTAATTAATCTTCTATATTCTAATTTATTGAATAAATAACAAACAAAAAATATTTGACTTATTAAATCATAACCTCATTAAACAATTATATAAGAATATTTTTCTATGTTTTTTGTTTTTTTTTACAATAACTTAACAGTTATTAGAAGTTAGTATGAATTAAATTGATTATAGAACATTGAAATACATTTTGAAATTTAGATTTTATGATTTTTGAATCTAGATCTGGGCTCCGATTCATCCTATAATTCCTATTTTTTTGAAAAATCCTATAATATTTTCTCAAAAAAGTGGAAAAATTCTACGAGACCTGACTTTTTCCTGAAGGGGAGTACAGGGATCTTCGCGCCGCCCCCCCCCCCCCCCCCCCGCCCCCGGTCATCACTTTTTACGAGAAAACCGGGTCATGTGAATAGCTATTTCTGGCAACTAAAGCATATACATTTGAGGTGCGGTTCGGCGTACAATACCTAAATTGTGGTCAATTTTTTACTTTTTTTTTAGCGAAAACAATCGCATAATTCAGAAAACGAAATCCTATAATTTCGAAAATATTTAATTGGAAGCCAGATCTAGATTAAAATTTTAAAAATCTAAAATATTAACTATTATGTTGTTATTCTCATGAATAGTCTCTCAAATAAAATCTTTTTCTTTTTTTTTTTTTTGTTTAGGTTATATAGAAAATAATGATCCTGAAAAAGCAATTGAACTTTTTAAACAAGTGAAAAATCCTAGTGAAGTTGTTTTCAATCTTTTTTTCAATGCTTGTGCTACATTAGGAACAAGTGAAAGTTTAGATTTAACAAAAAAAACTTTAGAAAAAATGCCAAAATCATTTTATTCAAATTCGTATATATTATCTTCTGTATTAGATGCATTAATGAAATGTGGCGATATTAAACATGCTGAATCAATATTTAATTCATCAACAAATAAAGTATTCTCTATGTATGGGGCAATGATAAAAGGTAATCGTTGATTTTAATTATAAAACGTATTAGATTCAAGAAAAATATTTTTTTTTGTTTTTTTGAAGGTTATACAAAAAATAATTGTCCAGAAAAGGCAATTAATCTTTTTAAACAAATTGAAAATCCAAGTGAAGTAAATTTAATTGTTTTTTTTTTAATGCTTGTGCTCAATTAAGAACTCAAGAAGCATTAAATTTAGTAAAAGAAACATTAAAAAAAATGCCAAAATCTTATTATTTAAACTCTCGTCTTCTAAATGCTTTATTAGATGCATATATAAAATGTGGTGATAGTTCAAATGGAGAAATTCTTTTTTTAAAAATGAATAAATCTATTGAAAATTATGGAAATTTAATGAGTGGATTTAATAAGGAAAATAATCCTGAAAAAACATTAGATTTATTTAATAAAATGAAAAATGATGGTATTCAAGCAAATATTATTATTTATCTTTGTCTTATTAAAGCTTTATCAAGAATTGGTGATTATTCTTTATCTATATCAATGATTAAACAAATTCCTGATTCTTTTCTTCATGATAATCAAATTAAAACAGCATTAATTGATATGTGGGTATGTTTTGAAAATGTATACTACTATCGAAATTAATTGAATTTCATTATTTCATTTTAATTAGTTTAATTTATTTTGTATAAAAGATTCAACATGGAAAATGATGAAATATAAAAGAGATTTATCATGAAAAAGAATAGATACTCTTTCAAAATAAAAACTTCTATAGAATATTTAACGTTAAATCTCTTCAATGAATAGATTTGGAAAAAAAATTTTTTTTTTATTATTTTAATAATTCATAGAAAATTTTCTCTTTTTTTGAATATTATGTTTAACAAATTTGTAAATAAAAATGAAACCGGAAAAAAAATCGAGAAAGACATTTGTAGAATATATATTTATAATGTATATATGAACTCATCAAATCAAAAAAATCTTATTAACAAAATGACAATTTATTATTAACTTTCATTTTATATGATTTTTTAATCATTTCATAAAAGTTAAAGTATTCACCGGCAGGGCTCATCCGACTGACGAAGGGTGATAATCCTCTAATAATTGAAAGTTTGTCTATCTTTACAGTTAATAACTTTAAAAACAAACACACATAGGAATTTTACAATACTTTTTTCTAAAATACAGAATTAAATCATGTTTTTTCTGAATAAACTATAAATAAAAATCAAAAGACTTTTACTTGGCGAATAATTAACGACTGTATAGCTGTAGACGACATAAAAATATCTGATCTTTAGTATGGAAAACACATTGACATATATTTTATGCGTAAACTGCTTTGTTACTGATCGGTAGCTGTCTTTGGCGGCAAAATTTGTTAATAGATATCATAGCTTGTCTTCAACGATCTTTTAGTTTTCAAGAAGAAACAAGATACTTCTTCTGATTATGCATAAATTATCACTTACTCACAATGTAGTATCCACTTCATCAACGGACAGAGTACGTGTCATCTGAAGGAGAGTCAAAAGCGATGCAAAATAATAAAAAATTTCTGATTAGTCAGTTAAAAATTTCTCCTTCACGAAATAGTATCAGGTGCACGAATGTAGTCAGTTTTGATAGCTTAAAAGTTTTTTTTTCTGAAAAATGTTTACTCTTTGTACTTCCATAAAAGGATGGTTTTCATCAATAGTTGCTAGTTCGAACGTCTTCGACGTCACAAGTATTAATAAACTTATCGGAATTTAGTATTAAGTCAATTTTCTTCTTCGAAACGTTGTAAAATAAAATCTTTTTATTTTTCTTCTATGAAGCCTTATGGATTGAACATATTGCATGGAACATAGCGAGAAACAATAAAACAAACTCTACTGTAGAAAACGTGATTCTATCTGTTAATCTTGATTAGTTGGTAACTTCTCTGCACAACCTTTTTCTATTGGTCTACTTTTTCATCATTATATCCCAATATGTATATTTTCTGTTTTCATATGTAGTTCCTTTATGCAATATTATTAACAGATCTGTAATGATATACAGAACAAGCAAGTAAAAACCTGTTGTTATTTTAGATACGTTACATCAGACAAATCTTTTTACAATCTCCCAAACTTTGAGGAGTTGGGATAGCCTCGATTACTGATTCACCAAGATATTTTAAATGAGTCTACAAAAATCAAATTAATTGTTGTCCAATAAGAATAAAATATTTTTGATGAGTTCATATGTACATTATAAATATATTCTACAAATGTCATTCTCGACCTTTTCCGTTTCATTTTATTTACAAATTTATTAAATATAATATTCAAAAAAAGAGAAAATTTTCTATGAATTACCAAAACAACAAAAAATATATTGATAGCCCATCAAATTCTCTGCAACTCTACATATTAATGTCTGAGATTACATTTGTTCATTGAAAAAAATTGTAACCACACAAAAGATAAATTTGTCGTCAGATTTCTTCGAATTGTATCTTTGGTTCTTTTTCTATTTGTCTTTTTTAAAATTATTTCAACTATATAAACAAGTTTCAGAAAGGAAGTTATATGTTCTGATAGTGCATGAAATTCTGCATCTTTTGATGTATTATTGAAAAGGCAAAACAACGGACAAAAGTATTTAGTAAGGACTACAGTTACTGCTAAGGAAGAAACGACGGATTCCAGATTCCGAGATATCTCACAGATATCTTGAAAATCTTATAAATTTCTGAAATTTTCATATTAACAAATTGTATTCTCGAAATTCATATTTAGACTCTATAATCCTCACTCTAGTCCTGAAAAATCTTATAGAACTCAGTCTTAGCGCTCCACGGTTTTGTCCCATGACTAGATAAGCTGCATTTAACTATTGACGAATATTATTTCCTAGACGAACTGGTTTTTTTTTCTTCCTATGCTTGATCTGTGCAGACGTCAATATTTATCCATAGCGCGTTATTTTCTTATTCAAGAATCTCACGAAAGGCACGTGCATGAGAGAAAGAATTCATTAATATGATGATTACAAGCACTAGATACAATTTCAAAATTCGAACGTATTGCTAGAAAAAAAAATATTCGATCTGGAAAGCGATTAGTACTCGAAATTACCTGTTCTACGTAGAATTCTTTTTCTTATGCACATGAACTGCGTAGCTCTCAAGATTTCTTCATAGTACATGACATTCTTGCTCTAAATACTCATGTATTTCATGCGCATATCCCAAGATAGTGCACTAGGGTTATTAATTTTGATAATTTTAGACACTTAATCTAATTAGACGTGTATCGAATATATTTTGACATCAAGGCAGTTTATTTTCTTGTTATTATGGGAAAATATCCAAGACAGAGTAACAAAGAACAGCAAAGAATAGGATAAGTTAATGAGTAATGCAAGAAACACATCGGACCAAATGAATCTATAGCAACATATTTGTAACCTTTTATTCATTCAGTAATCTTACATTTGAATACACTTAACCCAATAAAGTAGTAACACAACCTTCCTGTCTACTTGAAGACAAGAGGCTTTCTATCTATGACTAAGGGTGTCATACTTACTGTTGCTACTACTACTTCTACTTATCATGATAATAGTAGATGTTTTTATGGTTGTAAAACTACGCGTTTAGCAACGATACACGTTTAATTTATATATTAGTTAATAATTCTTGCAAGCTAATTCTCATCATCCATCACCTACTGATAACAACAGTTTGAATATGACATTGCTATGTATGATTACATTGTACTTTTTTTTTTGACATTAATTTTGATACGAAAGAAACGAGTTTGAGAGTGAAAGTGAAGTTGGCTCCGATACTCTTATTGCATATAATTGAGATTTATTATGACAAAACTGGACAGGGAACAAGAGAAAGAGGTCCGAAAATTCGATTTTTATCTGGACATCCTCTATAGATGACTCTATAAAAAGAATGAAAGAAAAAAATATAGACCATACTATCATAAAAATTATCATATTACGTTAGAGAATCATACTTAATCTTTATCAGAAATAACTTAGTAATAATTATTTTTACTTAACAATTTTAATTTATTTATTTAAATTAACGTTCAATATTTTCACTTATGTTAGCGATTTATTTATTTACTGAACGGATATCAATTTTACTTAGCTAATAAATTGTACCTGTTGATCATTTATATAAATAGTTTAAAAAAAAAAAATCAATAGTGAAATTAGAATTAATTGTTATAAATTAATAACTTTATTAATACAGTAAATTAAAATATATATGTTAGAAAAAGAAAATGAATATCTTTCATTTATATGAATATTAAACAATGAATAGATGATGATAATCGATACATTCATCAAATGTTTGAGAAAAATCTTAAATTTCAATTAAGTTTGTATATGTTTTATAGAAAATATATTATAAATTATTTCGTGATTTATCATCTATTCTATCTGTTAGATTTATAAATATCATAATTACTTTATGTCATCTCATTATTTATTTTATTTTCTTATTATTGTTAATTTTTTTCTTTAAACTATCATAATATTTATGCAAAAAATCTATATGGTGAATAGGCGAATAACTTGTAAAGTATTTTACTGACTTGTCTTTGATATGCTTCCAAAAATTTAGACTCATCTCATTACAAGACGAGACAAAGTGAGAAAATTCGGCAAGTTACAAATCTCTTGTACACTCAAACATGCACATTAAAATTAAATACAATTAAGTTTCTAAAATGAATCCTTAATTTGTTATATATTCAATTATTTTTTATTGTACATTTTGATTTTCATTTCTCTTTTGTATACTTATTGTCATTCGTATATACGATAAATACAAAAGTCATCTAGAGTACAAAATGTTTCAAGAACATTGTCTAAAATTTTTTCATTATGAATTTAAAGAATTAGCTAAATGTTGTAATATCAAATATGATCATAAACTTTACACTTAATATCATAAAAATAACAAAAAAAAAATGAAGTTTATTTAATTACCAATAGATATTCGAATGAAAAAAAAAATTCTACTGTTGTTCTTCTCATACATTTTTAACCTTTTTTTAAAAGTTAACGTAAATATATCACATAATGCGGTACGTTTTTGACAATGTCTCTATATATAGTAGGTTAAAAAATAAAAGACATATAATAATTAAAACAAAAAAAAAATAACAACAAAGGAAGGATGGAGGGAAGAAAGAATTCAATTGATTCCTGTAGTATTTTTATAATTTTTTGTTTAAAATATGATTTTAGGGTAAAACTGGATATGTTGATAAAGCAAAAGATATGTTTGAGAAAAATCTTCAACCAGATCAAGCAATGTATAATTCAATGAGTCAGTTTTATTTATTTTTTCTTTGAAATAAATCTTTTTTTGTAATCTATTAAATTATTTTAGTTCATTGTTATGGTTTAAATGGAAAAGCTACTGAAGCAATTCAACTTTATCATCATATGCCGAAAGATTTTATTGATGAAATAACTAATGTTTGTACTTTAAACGCTTGCTCACATTCAGGATTAATTGATGAAGCTCGTTCCATCTTTCAAAGTATTGAAAATAAAACAGAAAATATTTATGGTGCAATGGTATATACTAAAAAATTTTCTTTTTGTTTTTTCAAATTTTCATTTTTTCTATTTCTTTAGATTGATTGCTTTAGTCGTGGATCATTTTTTGAAGAAGCACAAAAATTAATTGATCAATATGAATATTCTCATCCACCTGCCGTATCAATGTATAGTTAGTATCGGTGAAACATTTTTGATATTTATGAAGAATTTATTGATTATATGATCTATAATATACAGCGTAGCGCAAAAGTTACACAGTCAAGAAATAATTGAATATTTCTATGTTACAGATCGAGCCAATAGACTTTTTTTTGTTTTTGTTTTAACTACTCATAAATGATATATACATATTTCATATCGATGAAGATAGGAATTGTGAAAAATCATTTCTATATATTACTATGAATTTTCACAAGAAAAAAATTTTAATCATTTTCAATTACTAGAAATTAGTCGTTTA
>CAJNOP010000365.1:166292-193134 GCA_905250075.1 Rotaria sp. Silwood1
CCCACACCCACACCCTTATAGCTGATACTGGGTTCTCCTGTTCCACATAAGAAATTATCCCTCAGTACATTATTAATGTTTCACTTTCCAAATAATACTCACCGATGGAAAACTTACCATGGAGACTGTGCAAGTTTTTTTGCTTTGTACAGCACAAAAATCAAAGAGAACCGAGAAAACGACGCGAGAACTGTGAAAAAAGAATTGTATCGGTGGTCTACTCTGATGTGTTGTCGTCGTCTCTGCAGATTCTTCAATCTCATTTACTATTTCGGGGAATGTATGAAGAGGCATACTTTTTCGAACAATCACGTTCGAAGCCAGTTTTTTTTCTTTCTTTGTTTGCTCAAATATATTAAAATGAAATTAAGCGTTCTTTCACTTTCGGTCAAGTGGGACAGAATATGCTGCGCATGTATCAGCGATGCGCTCATTCACTGTTTATTTTCTCTTTCATACTGCTGTTTCAAATCTTGCGCTCACTTCTTTTTCACAAACTGATTGATGCCGTTCGTTCCTTGCAGAGAAGTGTGTTTCGTTCTTTGAAGGGATTCATTTTCATTTTTCTCTATACACACACTAAAGGACAAACATCGTCAAGTTTTATTGAAAATTATTCATCAGTTTCAATCTGCTGTCAACACGGTGAGCTTCAACTTATTTCACTTTTCACTTGTTACTGCTCGATAGAATGATTTCATAATTTATACAATTATAAGCTTATCTGAAGAACCTTATCCGATTTGAAATGTAAGCCTTATTCATCCACATGTCCTTATCAAACAGGCTATTACAAGCTACGTCAAATACGCTACATTCAGGCACTTATTCAAACAAGATCCCTAAAAAAACGCATTCAAGCGTCTCGAACATAACCCACCACAATAAAACATCTCTAATTTTTCTAGAGTTGCATGTTTTCACTCCTTTGGTCGATGTTCCTTACGATTTGTACTTAGCTCAAAAAAAAACAACTGTGTGCGTGTGGATGCCATGTGAAGAACTGAAATGTGTTTCCGACGACACCCACACGCACACCCCATCAGAAAATAAAATTTTACTGGGACCGTGATCAAGACCAGAACTCAAAAAAAAAAAGTTTTCACAAGCGCCGGACTCGGAACAAGAGAAAATTTTTGTCCCGCGCATGTGTATCATCGACAAGGAAAATAAAAAATGCAAGTATTCAAGAATTATTCGCGATCCAAGAGCAGTAGATTCTGCAACAGCTTCTCTAAATCTCGGCAAGCAACAGAACAACTAAACTTACTGAGACCAGGACTAGGACCAAAAAAAGTATATCACCAGGACCGTGACCGGGATCAGAACCAAGATCGGACCCAGAAAAAAACCAGTGGGCTCCCCACTAAGACCAAAGTATAAAACTTGACCGAGACCAGAGCCACAAGGGTTGCTCCCGCACCGGTCTACTACCCACACACCCACAGACATCAAAGCTAGAGCTCGTCGGATCCAGAATCTTTGCAACCAGAGCCTGGATTATTCAAGCATATCAGACTCACACGCTACACGGATCAAACATGGCTGAGTCCGGAAGATTCTCAGTGATTCCGGTTTCATGTCAATTAGACCACCTCTAACCGTGATCGACACACACAAACATCCAAACCGACACTAAAGGTGTAAGCCGTACAGCTGAGCCGCCGCCGCCACCACGGAATCGTAGATAATTTTAAGAATATTTTAGGCGCCGCCGTCGTTGACATCGATAAACATGCAATCGGTCGTTTTTTCGTCTCTTAGGAGCAAAGCCTTTTTGTTTTGGTTTTCAAAGCCACTGTCGTCGGTGTAGAAAAACATAAAGTCTAGTAGACGCCGCCGCTATGGAAAAAAATTTGACCATTATAACCGCCGCCGCTGTTTGACCCTTCGGCTTACACCTCTAACCGACACTCAAAGATACCTAGTCCAAAGACACCATCACTCACAGAGACTTACACCCACACCTGCGTCCACAGACAATCACAATCATACCCACATCCACATCCCATGCTCAGATCAACGTCCACCCTCACACTCACCTGCAGCCACAACTATAGCCATAATCACACCCACCACCACAACAACACGCACATGTCATACCCACATCCATATCTACATCCACTCACAGCCACAACCACAGCCACATCTCACACTCACAACCGCACCCACATCCACACCCACACCCACACCCCACACCCACACCCACACCCCACACCCACACCCACACCCCACACCCACACCCTAGACACCATGTTACTAAGACCTGCTAAGAACGTATGAGCTGTATCGTTATTGCAGCTCTAGAGGATTCTGTAAAGGATGATGAAGAAATCACTCCATAAATCGATCGAATGAGGTCATTTTTTATGTGGTCAGTGACAGTGATCAGATCGCGTTTCGCGCTTTAATTCCACAGGGATTGCACTAACAGCTTTTTGATAAAGGGGAAAGATTTTATTTTAGGTGTTAATGAGTAAAGCATTAGTATTTCCCACCTAGAAGGCTAACAATAAGACGACACTTACAAAATATGAAGTAATTGAATTCTAATTTTAGTTAAACCTCAACACTATATATGAAAATTAGTCGAGAGAAAGAATAATATGCGTAGTAGCTCACTGAACAGTAAAATAAATATGCATAGCAGGCTAATATAGTAGTTGAACCGATGAAACGAACAATAAAATTGTATCTGCTGCTTCGTGTGACATGCTTCGTGTGGATATTATCAATAAGATAATAGAAGTTATGCACTAAAGATGTATATGACAATACAAATAATTTTTTTCAATATTACGATGTTAAATGAATCAAATAATCTGATAGAAAAGTAATAAATATGAATAGTTTCAACAAAGTAAACTTTCAGAGCGCGCGTATCAACTATAAAAATTGTTATAATTCTGATTTATTCATTTATTTAGTATTTTTTTAAGAACTTATTTTAAAACCTCTGACAATATATATTAAATTTATAACGCTCAGAGTTCGTGAGTTCCACATTTCAGCCCCAAAGGGGCTGCGCTAACAAGCTTTTTTTCTCTATTATAAGCAGAAAACATACTGTTGTTTGGGTCAGTCAGGGATTCATCCATGGCCTTCTTTCTTATGACACGAATAACAGTATGCTTTGTCTTTACAATAGCGGAGAAACAGCTCACTTGATTCTGACTGGTCGTTAGAAAAAGCTCTCGACCAACTAAGGGTATCTCGTAGAATAGCCCGTGAGGACCTAAGGGCACCTCCATATGAAAGTCCTTCAAAATCGAAGGATGCTCGGATAGAATAGCCCTTGAAGATCTAAGGGTAACTCCGTAGAATAGCAGCTATGAAAAGAACTGGTAGAAACAGACCAGTTCCTATTAAAGCACTGTTGCGACAGTTCTCAAAATCGGAGCTGAGATGGAACTGTCCTAGGTTTACTCATCTCAATATTCCTCAGATGTAATCTCTTGACTAAACTAACGTGCGAAATACAGTTATTTCATTTAGTCTTTTGCAATTATTAATAAGCAGATATTGAAATAAACAGGTATATCTTTTCATCTAAAGCATTATCCAGTTTCGAAATTGCAAGCCGCCGCCGTGAAAATTAACAACAATAATGTTTTATCGCCCCGCCGCCATGAACAAAAAATAAGTTGAATTTTACAGCTGCCGCCACTGAAGAACCTATAGATTCAAATCAGACGCCATTGAAGGTTTAAACAAAATTAAGAATTTTTTACCACTGCCGCCGATCGATTCATCGGCTTACACCTCTATCAACAGGAATATAACTGATAAAAATGACTGCCAGTTAGACTATGATGGACGTTTTTCTCATCTTAACAAAAAGGTATAGAAAAAAAACTGGTCTATATATTTCAGAATGTTTTCTAATAACGATATTTCTTAACAATAATGTTAATTGAGCATTGTCAATTTTGGATGATAGTTTAGATTTTACACATATATTTTTTTCTACGTCTAGCCAACGTTATATACTCGAAAAATACAGAAAAAAAAACTCTAAGTGACCCCAAAATCTATAAAACAATCTTTATATATGTCACCTTTACACAGCGTATAGTAATTCGATTGACTTTATAAAGGTGGAATAATTTTTACGGCATATCTCTACATGTTGTTAAACGCTTGCTGTTTGAATCGAGTGTATCTCTAACAGAGCTTTTCACTGGATCCAAACATTTCTTTTGGACCTGGTCAAAGAAATATGCACTCTTCTATCAATTTTTGCATCAATACATTATTCAAGAGTGCATCTTGTAGGGAAATGTTTTCTCTTCTCTCTTGTGTATCTAGACAAGCAATACGATAGTTTTCAGTCAAAATATTTTAATAAAAAAAATCCGAATCTGAATGTCGATATTCTATTGAGTGTCTCCGAGAAACAACAAACACCTATACCCACTACACCCCAATATCCTGTCAAAATTTAGCCAAAGACGTTCGGAAGTCTAGGAACCTAAATCTTCAATTAGTTTCTCGGAACTCTGTATTTCACTTCAGAGTTGAGTGGCCTCCACTCTGAGAAATTTTCTAAAAATTTTTTTTCAAAAAAGCGTTGTTTTTCCAAAAATTCTTTCTTTAGTGAAACAAATCAAATTCAAAATTTTGAAAAACGGATTTCAAACTCGGACTCCACGATCTCAAATGCCTTTGATCAAACTTTGTAAAAAAAAAGTCGTTATTTTCCAATAATAGCCTTGCGTTGATCAAAGAATTAAACCCAGGAATTTGCCTTCACCCAGTGACTGATAAAGTAACTATTTATGTAACGATAACTTCGCATCTTTAACCGGTTCCAATTCCCATTAGGTTAAAAATTGAAAATGGTCATCGATAGTAACAATCATCGTAGTAAGATGCGGATAATGCAAATGCCGAGCAAAAACTAGACTTCACTTGATTATGCGTGAGTCGACAGAACAAGCATTGCTGATTATGAATATATACATTTTGATTTTTTAGACTTCACTTTAAGCAAAAAGTTCAAGAAGAAGTAAAGTCTCCGGAAGAACCGAAAGTAGCTACTTATTTGGAAATTTAAAGACTACTCTAGTTTACGCTGAATATTCTTTGCTAAAGCTATTTGATTTAAATTGTAAACAAGAAACTGCATTGAATGGCCTGTATTTTACCAAAAAATATTTGACGTCAAAATTTGGCATGTGCTTGGCTAATGACAAAATTAACTAGAAAATAGCTAACAGGAACAAAAAGCCAAATTTTGATGGTGAATATTTTCTGACAATATATAGACCATTCGATGCAGTGTTTTATGCTGATTTCGAATAATATATCCGTTTAGTCCAAAGGATGTATTCAACATAGAAAATTTCAAAATGGAATCCTAACTTTAGCCATTTTGTCATTCCTGCGAAAAAAGTCGTGTTTCTCAACAATGCTAAGGCCTTAAGTCAAGAGTATATGTAACTTTTTTGCAATTGTCCTGATGGTTTGAATACTATATAGAAACAGCTTCAAGTCTTATTGCAAAAAAGGAGATAGGTTTGCAAAGCCCACTTATCAGTCCAGTCAAAAGTGAGTCTTGTGAAACCAGCCAAATCGCACTACAGCGATAAAATTTCCTCAAGTTCATGTAGATGCTACAGTTATTTATACTGAATTCAAATAAAATAGCTACAAGAAAGAATACTCAGCGTAAAATAGAGTAATCTTTGATTATCTACATAGATGGCAATTTTGGTTCTTCTGCAGACTCTTTATTACTCCTCAAATTGTTTGTTTAAAACAAGATCTAAAAAACCAAAAACTATATTCGTAATTAGTGTTACCAGCTGTGTCGACTTGTGAGTGATTAAACGAAGTTTCATTTTTGCTCAGCTTTTTCATTAGCCGCACCTTATAGTTTGGATCGATGCCACTGGTGCACCATGTACAGATAAGATGATGAACGGCGCATCGTTGGACCAGTAGACCATTGTCACCGTTCCACATCTGATCGGAAATTTTTGTATTAAAATATTTTAGCTAGAAAGTATTGTAGTGCTTCTCTAAGTATATGATGCGCAAGAGAGAACATTTCCCGATAAGATGAACGTTTGAACAATGTATTAATGCAGAAATATATAGAGCAGTTCATATTTTTTTTGATCGGATGAGGGATTCTAATCTCTAGAGAGAAAAACCATATTCCTGAAAATTGGGTTGCTTGAAGTATCGTTTAGATGAATTCTTATAAGAATTCAATCTGGTAACGATTCTGTAGCAAATGATTCATTACTTTACTTTGATCTGTAAGAGCGTACATACCCAAGCAAACAAAAAAAAGCATGCGATGGGTGCGACGAGCGGTCGAAAATTTGATATATATATTTTGTTCGTTCTGTTTCAATTTCGATCCCCTCGACACCCATCGAATTTCGAGGACTCGGACACTGTGTCCTATCGACGACTCATTTTCGACTCGTCGTATATATTTCGACACCTCGGCACTCATCGAAGTTTCGAGTACTCCGAGAGAAGTCACCCATCGAAATAATACTACCGAGACTCCTCTAACACATTTTAATCACTCGACTAAAACAAACATGTTGAAAGGATCATTTTGAGTGCTTCAAAAGAGTAAAACCGATCATAACAACAGTTTTGATAGAGGAGTCTATAATCTTGATCATGTGAAACTTCAAAATCCGATTTTAAAATATTCTTTATTTTTATTTAATAATTTTAGTAGAATTATTCGAATTTGCTTCATAATTCACCTTAATTTTAGAATTTTCTGAACAAAATTGATCGTCCACCGATTGAAACTAAAACTAAACTTCGCCTGCTTTTTTGACTACGACAGCAATAATGAATGTCCACGTTGTGAATTTAAAAAAAAATTATTAAATATTGACCTCATGCTTCCACGTGCAAATTGATCGATTATCTCATATTACACGTCATTTTTATTCCATAAGTAATTTATACGGAATCTTAAATAAAAAAAAGTTCTTGTGTCACTTACAAAGATATAAAAAGTTTTCTTTCTGGGTGAAATTTTTTTTCATGATAAAAAAATTTTTCTCGATAAAAAAATATAATTTTTAGTGTTCAAAAAATAAACTTTTTTCTGGATGAAAAATATTATTTATAATGTTTAAAAGAAAATTTTCTCTCTGGACACAAAGTATTATTTTCAGTTTTCAAAAAATAAAATAAAAAAGCATGAAAAACAATAAGTACTATCTTCTTATGAATTAAAAAGGTCGTTTCGATATACGAATAATAGTTCATATTTAACTCAACTGTTTGACGAAAGTGAATCGTAAGTACTCATGTTCAAATCTACTTCTCCGCATATGTTCGATAGGTTTCGACGACTCGAAATTTATATACGATGGGTCTGGACAACTCGAAATTGAGACATCTATCGGATAAAAATTCTTTTTTTCGATGAAATTCCGATCCAGCGGAAACGATTATTCGAGTGGTTGAAAATTGCTAGTAAAAACAACCTATCGCCGAGCCCTCGACCCATCGGAAAATGGCACTTCCAGGGGTCGATTTGAAATTTCGATACCCAACGGAAGCCAAAATCGACGCATCGAAATACCTATCGAATGGTTGGTTGGGTAAAATTTCAAACTTAAAGGAGTTTTCCATTTTATACAGCATCCCAAAGGTCAAACTAAAACTAAAAGTCATTCGTTACAAGATGGTCACAAGATTCGGATTCTTCTAAGAATTCATCTAAATCAGAGATGGAACCGGTACCGGTCTGAATTTTGGATCGACCGATCGAAACTGGTCTAACCATTCGAAACTGCCTTATACCGATCTATATTTTTCACTTTCCTGCTCTATGATGGTAATCATATGAAAAAACAACTGGCACCAAGACTAGTTCCACTGATCACACAGGAATTTATTTAAAAAACAATTTTCAAAATACCCATCAGTGAGACTATTGTTATCAACGGGGAAACATTATGCCAGTATGCGTGAAAGTACGAAGGTAGCCCGCAAAAGAGTTCACTATGAAACAAGGCTTCATTTCAAGCCTTAGCCTGTTGTCTGTAGATCGATATTTCGTCGGTAGGTCGGTTTTTCTTTTATGAACTGACGTATGGTCAGCATTCTGTTTAATACTGGTAAACTGGTTTTGCCCTGTAGACCGGTCAGATCCATTTTTTTTCTGTAAATCGGTTTCGGTCGCTGAACCGGTCTAGACCGGTTTTGCCGGTAGATCGGTTTTTGCCCGTCTAGACCAGTTTTACCGGTAGACCGGCCGGTCGGGTCCGGTCCGATCCGGTCCGGTCTTACTGTTTTAGACCGGTACCGGTACCGGTCTGAAAAAACTAGACCGATTCCATCTCTGATTTAAACTATACCTCAACCAACGAAGTCCTATAAAACATAATAGTTTTTTCTTGAGATACCATTGATTCAAAAACTGAATGTGTAAGAATGCTGTAATCTTCTTGAACAAAAACGAAATAATAAAAAGGGTATATTTTTCCTCGTTCTTAAATGCGTTAAAAATCTTGGACGAAAATATATTCGTCCAAAAGCTTTAAGGCATTTTGAACATGTAAACATGCGCGCTTTTTACAATTTTACTTTCTTTGAAATTCCAGCACGTTCTCAGGTGATCGAGTGGGTGTGGGTGAAGACAAGATATACCTATAGCCACCCACACCCACACCCTCAAGATCTGACAAGCCCTTGAGAACTTATGGGTACCCCCAGAATAGGCCTTGGAAACCTATAGAGATTTTATTAGTGGCAGTTCGATCAGTTCTCTGGGCCGAGCTGAACTGTGTAAATAGTTCAGCTCCGTTTTTTGAACGATTCAGCAGTTCGGCACTTTTTCGAGCTGTCCTAAGCCTATTCACTCTATACTGATTGAAATTAACAAACTACACAGTACCATCTAATAGTGGCCAACTTAGTGTGAGATTATATCATCTGGTTTATTTTCGTCTGGCATGACTAGACAGAAAAAAACTAAATAAATTCGATCTATGCTAAAGTTTTACATCTTGACTCGATGATCCTACTTACAGACGTTAATACTCACCAGAAATTTATTATCTTTGATGAGTATATAAACATCTTGTTCTTCTCTTCACTTACATAATATAATAAACACTAATAAATAAAATAATAAAAGCCAACATTTAATATTGGTTCTAGATTATAAAAAAGTACTCATACATTTACTAAGCAAATTAAAACGGCAATATTCAAAACATCAATTCAATTTAGTCTTGTTAATTACAATGGCCACTCCTATCCCACCAACTGATCACTTCCATACAAAATTTGATGATATGACTGTTGAAATTTTCTGTCTTGTCTGGCTCGACGCCAATATCAATGAAACTCGAGATACAGAACGAAAATTACGTTCAATCATTAATCATCTTAAGAAATTTCAAGATGTGAAAGAATGTCAAAAATTTATTGAAGAACGATCAAAAGATGAACGAGTAGTTATGATTGTTAGTGGTCGATTGGGACGAGAAATAGTTCCTTCTATTCATAAATTTCGACAAGTTATATCGATCTATGTGTACTGCATGGATAAGGAAGGTAACGAAAAATGGGCTCGCAATTTCGCAAAAGTAAAACTTTTTCAAATGATTTTGTTTTTATTTTATGATTCTTTTTTTTTAATAGGTAAAAGCTGTTTGTGTTGACCTTGATGAACTTATAGTTCGAATTACAGCTGATCACAGAATCCAGAAAAAAGTTGAAGAACCTCTATCAATTAATATTTTTACGACCAGTCCGAGCTCAGGTAAATCAACAACAGGTTTAAATGGTCAATTTGTTTTTTCTCAAGTTCTAATTGATTGTCTTCTACGACTAAAATACACTAAAGAAGACAAAAAGGAACTTATTGAATTATGTAAACAACAATATCAAGGTAATAGCTTCGAATTGAACAATATTCGTGAATTTCAACAAGATTATTCATCTAACAATGTTCTATGGTGGTATTCACGAGAAACATTCTTTTATAAGACTCTAAATGCAGCTCTTCGTAAGCAAGATATTCATTTTATGCTTTTGTTTCGTGCATATATCTTGGATATTCATCGACAACTAAAAGCCCATCAAGCTAAACATTCCTTGCGAGTTTATCGTAGTCAAATGATATTGAATGATGAACTAAAAACATTGAAAGAGAACCGTGGTCAATTCATTTCAATAAATTCATTTTTTTCCACCAGTACCGATAAACAGCAGGCTCTTTCATTTCTCAATGCTACTAATGATACAGATAATTTAGTACCAGTATTATTTGAAATTGATGCTAACCCTAATGTGGCCATTACAAAACCATTTGCTGATATTAGTTCACAATGTGAATATAAAGATGAATGCGAAGTCCTATTTATGTTGGGCTCTATTTTTCGTCTGGATAATATCAAACGCAGTAGCGATGGCCAAGTATGGATCATTCAAATGACATTTTGCAGTGATGATGAACATGATTTAAGACAAGTTCTCATGGATATGAAAGAGCAATTTATTAGTGGAGAAACAAGTCTTCAAACATTAGGAAAAATATTGTGGGAGATGGGAAAACCTAATCTGGCTGAAAAATATTTTATTCGCTTGTTAGAACAACTCCCAGCCAATGACTCATTACGTCGTCATCTATATCAAGATCTTGGCAGACTAGCATCACACGTCGGTGACTTGGACAAAAGTATGGAATGGCGTCAAAAAGCTCTCGACTTCAAAAAACAAAGTCAACCAGCTGGCAGTTCAAGTACTCGTCAAACAACTAATATTAAGGGTAAGTTTATTGACAGAAAGCCTATTATTTTGGAGTGCGACTACCCCATATGAAACCAAATATATGATGAGTAGAAAAAAATATTTTGAATGTTTAGAAAAGCAAAAGTTCGTGAAATGATCTACTCGATCTCAGAGTAAATGCCTAATTCGAGTTCGAATATAAATGAAAAGTTTTAAAAAATCAGTTTCCATGTTCTGGTACCTAAAAACCAAAAGACAAAATTGTTGAAATAAACATAATCCTCTCGCGATAACAGAAAAACACAAAAAATAAATTTTACATAATTTTGATAGCAACTCCAATTTACCTTTGAATAATCTTTTTATATTCATCGATATGTCTCGAATTGATAGTTCGGTTCTTGCTTAGTTATACTCATTGCTTCAGTACCGAAAAATTGACCGGTTTAATGAAACGGACTGCGATGATGTGATATAATGATGGACGTTGAAAGACAAATTAGGTATTGCAATATTAGGTAGACACAAGAGGGAAATCCTAGTCTGTAAACGAAGAAAAAATTTTACTTGTCGTAAAAAGATGACAACATGTAAAGAAACGACACTCGTCATTGTCTTTATGATAACGTGAACATTACTTATTCGTCAGGTGCATTGACTATGATTTGTTAATACTATCTAATGATGGCAAACACGTTGAAAAAGCATCAGTTAAGGAGCTTTTCAACAAAAACTATAATGAGGTATCAGTAGTATCAAATCTCTCATGGTACTATAAACCGTATATAAAAAGTACTGTTATTAAATTTCCCGACAAAGAGAGAATTTAAAGATATGGTCTATCAGACACATTCAACTGGTCTCGTTTCGTCTGAGCTTCTATTATTCAACTATTTTAAAATATAGATTAAATATCTACTTAGATGCAATAAATTTAAATAATTAAGCAATACACACTAAATAAAAATGTGTCGCATGTGTCATGATTTGCGACACATTGTACGACACATTGTAGTACGACACAAGGAGCTCACTGCGACACATTTTCTGCAGCGAGACTGCGACACATTTTGTACGACACATGCGACACATTTTCTATTGGTTCTTTTCGAAAAGCATAATTATTTCAATTTTTTTCTGTTCAATATAATTCCATTGAATTATTTCTATGGTGAAAACTGTAGCAGGTTAGATCCTGAGATCTGTCCTGCTTCGAGTTGATCTGATTTGCATCAGACGACTCCAATGTAGTCCTTTCTCGATGATGAATCGAGATTGGCATTTTCTCGACAAAGACTATCGAGAAATAATTTAGAAAAAAAAGAATATTTTGAAAATTCATCTTTCTTACGTTCAACCACGTTGTTTATATATCGTCATGTCTGCATAATAAAAGGGTGAACGACTAGTTAGCAGACGGAACGCGAAAAATTCGTATGCGACACATTCTGTGCACGACACAATAATTCACGACATATAAACACGACGCATTTTAATTTAGTGGGTAGCCGAGCAACTAGTTTGGCACATTGCCGATGAGTACAAAAAGATCATTCAAAAGTAAATGCAACTTGCTGTCGAACATTGTTATGATGTCTTCTAACCTTTGCTGCAGACAAATAAATATGATGAACTTCTTATTGAAGAGATATTACTAGTTCTCAGAAATTTTTGATCACCGCATGTAAATTATAAGTTTATGAATTCGATGGTACATCCCTGCCGAAGCTGGGAAAAGAGCAAAAGAAAAAATTTTTTATTTGCATTCCAATTATCATGCGAATGGGACCTATACTCATCATTGTGTACGCACAGATGAGTATGGGTCGCGGCGTCGGAATGCGACGCGTCTCCACGCCACGACACTGAGATAAAGGACCACTTACTTGGGTCAAAGTATTTTGAGTGAATTGAATACTTTAATGTAGAAGTATCGCTTTAGCATTGCTTAAAAATACTAATGATTTTGTGGAACTCACGTATATTTTCGAAGAAAATAGTGAATGTAAGTTTTAAGTTCAAGTTTTTGCGGCTTCCTCCTCCCCATTATAGACCTCAGCAACCACGCACAAAAGGCTTCAAATTTATTTAACAATAAAAAAAAACGCGTTGATCAGTATGAAGAATATGAATTCGACTACTATACGATATTTCAATACTTTCATAATTATTTGAAAAAAACTATTATACGCTTGTTAAAGTTGTTAATAGTATAATCGTTGACTTTTTTAGAATTTAAACTTGTTTGTTAAAAATCAAAGATGTAGAGTAGTAATATATATTGATCCGTCATAGCACTTATATAATCAACATGAGAAGCATGTTTTCATGTTTTTATCAGTTTGAAAAGTAAACAATATCACCATTTATGGATTGATTGAAGTCTATAGTAGTGTGGTAAGAGCTGCTAATGCATAGAAACTGTATTATTGTAATATTCTTATTCATGAAATAGTCGATGGAAAAAAAAAATAATAATTTCAAAATACTGAAAACAAAAAAAAATAACTATTATCGAGTATATAGCAACAATCATAAATGCAGTCGGGAGTTCTCGAACGAAGAAGACTTTTTCAGTTTTAAAGGTAGAAATAAATAATAAATTCTCGCTCTTGTCATCGATTATTGGTGAAAACAACGATAGTCGACAAAAAATTTTTCAGTTTACAAATGATGTATGAGGACAACAAGATTGAAGAATATATGTGAGTTCCACGATTCAGCTTCAAAGGATCTGCGCTCAGAAGCTTTTTTGTTGGCATTCCAGACTGAAACTGATGCTTTAGCATTATTGGCATCAGAGTTAATTTATATGAATTTTATCTTTTGTCTTTTGTGGAACTCACCTATATTTTCGAAGAAAATAATGAGTTTAAGTTTTAAGGTCAAGGTTTCACGACCCTCCACTCCTTACAGACAGGCTCCCATTACAGACCGTAGCAACGTAGGTCACAATTACAGACACTCCCCCCCCCCCCGCCACCATTACAGATCACAGCAACTTCATAAAAAAAAATTCTGTTCAAAGTATATAAATAAAAGAAGACAACATTTGCTGACAATCAATGATCATTAAATAAAAATTATCGTGTTTGAGAGAATTTAAACATTATATATTTTGTCATTAGTATAATGAAACTAAAGAAGATATATGAATTCCACATTTCAGCCCCAAAGGAGCTACGCTAACAAGCTTTTTTTGTTGCTTCTACAATGGAATGCTTTTTAGCTGTTTCAACAGGAAAGCCACTTTTTAAATTCATTTTCGAAGTCATCATAATTAGTTAGTTCTCCATTTATATTCGAACTTGAATTCGACAAGTCATGCAATTTCATCAATAAATCTTGTTTTTGCTTATGAAACAGCCACTTCAGATATTCAATACAGTTGAAGGTTAGAATCAAATCGATAAAACTATTTACGATCATCTGATTTAGCTTTCATTCGTTCCTTCTTTTGCGATGGTCTTGAGGCAATCTTTTAATGATAAATATTGGTATTTTTTCTTCCTTCATAAATTTCTTTATCATGACAGTTATGCTGAACGAATCGAAAATGTTATTACGTAACAGAAAGCTATTTGAATGGAAATGAATATCTCCTAGTCGTACTTGTTTTTTCGCATTCTTGACATGCGCAGACCTCAAGATTTATTCATAGCGCATGCCTTTCTTGTTCAAGAATCTCAAGAAAGTTATGCGCATGGGAGGAAAAAATTTCATTAAAATTGTGCGTAAGGTCCTCTCAAAAATCAATCTCAGTCCAGGAACATTCAAATGTCATGAAATTTTCAGAAAAGGTTGGGGTTGTTGCGAATAAGCTATGGTAAAATATTCAGCCCAATATCATGACGCTTGAGGAAGATATTGACCAAACAAAGATGAAAAATAGCTCATTTGGCAAACCAAATTTCCCTATTCAGATTAATTAGAGAGAATTAATTTTTTGTTTATTTCAAAGAGCATGTAAGGATGCAGCGCAGTACAGAATCCTTTTCTAAATACTTACTTTTTAAGGGAAAAAAGAGATCGAAAGTTCAATGACTTAAAAAGCCTTAAAAAATGGGTGTCGAGTTGTATAAGTGTCTCCCTAAATAATGAAGAATACCTTAATTTAAAAAAGCGTTCTGTACTGCACTGCGTCTTGACGCGTTCTTTCAAAGAAAAAAATAAATACATTGATTAAGTATCGACAAAGAAATTTGGCTTGCGCGCTTAAGAAACTATAAACTGAGGAAAAACGAAAAAAGATTTTTTGATTTTTCTAAAACACAGCTTATTTTTCGAATGGGGGTCGACAGAAAGCTTCAAAAATTTTTGGAAAAAATGAGGTGTTGAATAAAAATTTTTATCCTTTATCAAAGGCTAAATGACGAGCTATCTTCCTATGCATTTATCTTAATTTCAACCATTCTGGCGACAAGTGACTTTTTGAGAGGGGCTTAAAAGCAGTAGCTTTATTTTCACAAGTCAAACTTATTTTCAAGTGAATAATGTTCGATCTGGCAAATGATTGGAACTCACAACTACTCATTTTTATATAGAATTTTTTGTCTTATGCGCAGCCCTCAAGATTTGTCAATAGCGCATGATATTCTTGCTCAAGAAGCTCAAGTATTTCATGCACATATCAAAAGATGCTTCACTCGGGTCGTACATGTTACTTTTTATATGGAATCTGAGGTGTGGGTGTGAGTGTGGAGTGTGAGTGGGTGTGACTGTGGGTATAGATGTGGGTGTGAATAAAGAGAAGACACCGACACCCATACCCACACTCCACCCAGATTCACACACCCATCTACATCCATACCCACTCAGACGCACACCCACACCCATAAAAGAAGGCAACATTTTGAAGAGAACTTCTAGAGAAAACAGAGTTATGTTAAAGAGAACCACTTTTCAGCTGCACAGATGATGTTTTGAATTTTAATCAGAGAACTGTCTACATTTATTCTCGAAAAGAATAGAATGGAGGGATATACATCCTGTTCAATGTGCCTATCAGAAACTGAAATGATGTTGATAAATGATAGCTGGATAGAAAATGCTCTCTTTAGATTACAAAAGTAATGTCACCGAAAAATTCAGACTTCATAGGAGGATAAGTCATGTTCTACCAATGTAATAGAGGAACGTAGAAACGTCTCTAGAATAGATATCGATGTTTGGTTTGAAGCTTGATTTGCTTTTCAAATGTCGTTCCAAATCTGGTACTAGCCATGAACGGAGGGTATTCTGTTCTCTATTGATCCATATTCGATTGATCAGCGAATCAACACGAAGCAGAGATGATAATGCCCATATTATTGCTAGCATGAACTCATACAGTTAATGAAAAGACTTTTTTTCTTCATTTAGATTCTCCCCAAACAAGTCAGTCTACAGCCAGCGCCGCTGCTATGTCGAAAATTACAATATCACCACATAAGTCATCATCAAAACCTGATCCAACGCCAAAATCAGGTATGCTTCTTTGAATAAGATCGTATCGTTTTGTAAAAATAGCTCTATGAGTCCTATAATTCAACCACTGGTCCATGACAGTGCATCTATTTCTATCGGCCATCAATCTATGCTAAAATGAAAGAGCATTATTCTGTCGACAGAATATACCGATTCATTCTAAAATGACGCTGACGGTCTTATGAGCAAAGCGTTGTTTTCTATTTTTGTATGATTCAATGTAGCACTAAATATTCATTCCGTCAGCCGTTTTCTGATATACTTTTCCCAATGAGGCACCAGAGTCATCGTTGGGGATTTTTCATGAGAGATATTTACTAAAGACTATTTTGTATGAAAAAAAAATGTATACTTCGAACAAGATACTTGCGGAATAAAAGACATATTTCTGTCAATTAAAAATACCTTGTCGAATGTTGCCCAAAGTGGCCATTCATGATCCCAGGCAAACGTCGTGACGACGAGAGCTTACTATACGTTCTGGAAGCTAAGAGCATTTTTTTTAGAAAAATTATCGATACGCAAAATGTCCGATATGCATCTTTATAGCACAAAAATCAAAGAGATTCACTCAACCTCAATCAACTAGACTAATTTGTTTTTCCGTGATAGAAGACACATCAAGATTTCTCAGCATATGACAATCGATAATAGATAATATTTTGGATTATGTGTATTCGCTTATTACTATAGGTGGGGTAGTAAACTTAAAAAATTTCATATTTAATGTCACTAGCCATTACTTTTATAAGATAAAAAAAATTATTAGATTCGATTTCATTAGCTTCACAAAAAGCATCGTTGCTCATATCTTAACATGAATTTGTCTATGAAAAACATTAATAAACAAGTATAAATGGAAACTCTAGGTATGAACAACTAATTGATACAAAAAAATATTTCGAAAATCATATGACAATCAAATAGGGCAGTTTATTTAGAGCGCTAGGTCAGTTATAAGATAATTCAATAGATTTCCTTGTTGGTAATGTTCAATCAACATACTGATCTTTCCTCATAAAAATGAGGTATATTTATCGTATTATCTAATTCTTTCGTCTTCAAATATTTTTGATACGCACAAAAAAAAGTGAAAACTATTTTTGAAAAACATCACGAGAATGTATGCTACACAGGAAAACGAACAATCGCCACTTTTCTTTCTCTCTGTATAGATTCTGAAATTTTTCTATCACCAATAATAAATGCAAATTTGATTTCTCGTATGTAGTAATTGTTCATATTCAACTTTTTTATTTGCTTCTAACTAACTGATAGCAACTTTATATTGACAAATGCTAGTGATGCATAAAATGCGTTATTCATGTAACTGCTCAAAGGACAGTTGTTTGTAGACTTAAAGATTTTTATTATAATTGGAAAGCTGTTCTCAATGTCTGCTAGTACAAGACTTATATATCGAACTATTTTTCTGTATATTAACAGTTCGCCTTCGAATCGCTTGGATTATACGACTTATTTAAAATGCATATGAGCCAGTCCACGTAAGCCACGATCGACAGTGCTCAATCGGTATCCTCCGATTTAGCCCATTTAAACATAAGTGATATAGGCAAGAGTTTGATGAATTTTGACGAAAGCCGATTCAAAAAATGTTGAACTCTCGATTTTTTGTCGAATTTTTACGAAGAGCATTATAAAGCTCCACACTCATCGGCAAAGGATTTTAAGCACATTATATCTCAAGAACGATTCAACGAATCGAGGTGAAATTTTTTGTAGTTCTATACACCAACAATTTCTACACACAAAAAATAATTTCAGCTTGAAGGCTTAAGTCCTTGATTTTTTATGGGATTCACTATTGGAGAAAAAAATCACTATTTTGACCTACTTTGGTAGCTCATATCTCTACACTGGAAAATGATAGATGGCTGAAATTTTTTTTACAAATATATCGCAATAAGATCTTGTTGCAGTGGAATTTTCAGCTCCGTTGAGAAAAGCGTTCGTCCGGGGTACTTTGGACAAAATCAGAACTTTTGCAAAAATCCCGATTTTGGGGCTCGGTTTTCAAGAGTCGTGACACCTGAAGTTTGGCCTGAGTTGTCTGGTCTGAAAGACTTCACTGAGGTCTACAATGTCACGCAAGAATCAAGCTGGGACACATAGAAATGGCTCTGAAATCGATTCATCTTTTTGGCAAAAAATGCAATTGATAACTTTTTTACGGGTACCTCGTCTTTTTCAGGTTTCTGGAGAACAGCTCATCAGAGGATAGTGAAACTTTTCGAGCAGATAGATCTCGGATCGTAGAGTAAAAGTTGCGCTAGAAGCAAGTTTGCACAAAGCTTTCATCTACAAGATACCTAAATGCTAATGGATCAAAGGTTCGTTCGTAAATTAATAGAAAAATTCCATCCCATGCAATAAACTCTGCGTACTACTAAACAGCGCATGAATACCGTTTGATTTCTAAAAAAGTCCTTTGAAAAGGAAAAAAAAATTTTTTTAAAATTCCCCGTATCCCCCTCTACGGCTTTTGATGAAAGCGTGTTTTTCTCAAATTCCTTTCATTTTCAAAGGACTTTTTTTAGAAATCAAACAAGGTTCGTCTGTTGATTAATAGTGGGTAGAATTTATTTCATGAGATGAAACTTTTCTTTTGATTTACGAACGAACTTTTGATTCATTAGAATCTGGGTATCTCACAAATGAAAGCATTGTGCAAATTTGTGTCTAGCGCAGCTTTTACTCCACGACCCAAGATCTATCTGCTCTGACAGTTTCACTTTTTTCTGATGAGTAGTTCTCTAGAAATCTGAGAAAGGTAGGGTATCTAGAAAAAAGTTATGAATTGCATTTTTTGTCAAAAAGATGAATCGATTTCATAGCCGTTTCTACTTGTTCCAGCTTGATTCTTGCCTGACATTGTAGACCTCAGTGAAATCTTTCAGACTAGGCAACTCGGGCAAAATTTCAGGTGTCACAACTCTTGAAAGCCGAGGCCCAAAACTGGATTTTGGACGAAAAGCCCGTTTTTGCCGAAAGTATCCTGAACGAATAGTTTGCTCTAGGGAGCTGAAATTTTCACAGCAATAATATTTCATCAATACATGTTTAAAAAAAAAATTCCAGCCCTCTATCACTCTCCAGTCAGGAGATATAAAGTACCAAAGTTGGCCGAATTAGTGACTTTTTCCTTAAATAAGGAAATTCATAGAATACCAAGGGCTCAATCGTTGAACCTGAAATATTTTCTGTGTGCAGATACTATTGGTCTATCAATTCACAGAAAATTTCAGCTCACTTGGTTGAGTTGTTGTTGAAATATAGGATACCCAAAATGGTCTTCGGTTAAAGTGGGATTTTATAGTGCTCTTCGTAAAAATTCGATAAAAAATCGAGAGTTCAATATTTTTTGAATCGGCTTTCGCCAAAATTTATCAAACTCTTGCCTCTATCACACATATTAAAATGAGCCGAATCGGAGGATATCGATTGAGCAGGTCCTATAGCAATCGGTCGTGGCTTATGTGGACTGGCTCTTATATACAATAGAGATCTATGTTAACTAGAATAAATGTTGGGTGGCATGAATGTCAACATATGTAAGTTAAAAGGTATAGCTGTTCAGAACGACTCTGTGATATAATAAGATAAAAAATATACTCGAATAATGTTGAAAAAGACAGCATGTATTTTATACAAAAGAAAAGCCAACAATTCAAGATAAGTAGTAACGTGTTCTCAAACTAGACTCACTTAACGTTAGATACCGAATAAAATAAAAATTTTCAAATTAATAGTAGCATACATTTCCATATTCATATCATTTACATTAACATGAATATGATGATCAAAATCAATTGTCTCAAATTCAACATTATAGCACAAAACTTTTTTTGTAATAAAATTCAGCAATATTTCATCTTTTCTAGTGTTACATAAAGACTAAATTTGTAACACTAAATTATTTGATGTCGTTATTAATGTAATTTTACTAGTGAGATCAAAATAATGTACATTTCTACGTCTATAAAGACCGGTAGTCTTGAAATTGTGTCAATTTGGAATAATTTAAGGTTGTAAATGTAATACCTTTTGTTGTGCATTTATTGCATACTGATAATTTTTCGCCCAACTTAGCTAGATCAAAATAGAATAAAAGGAATAGTATTTATATATTTATAACTTTTCGAATGTTCTTTCAAAGAAATAAAAGTTTCTATTTCTTTTCAATATTCACTACTTTTATAGGCCGTTCAGAAACGCTAGCTGCTTTGTTCTCCAATGAAAATTTGAATAATTATAGTACGTTTAGAAATCTTTCGAGAGTTACATAATCAGTGTTTGGAATATGTTTGTTCCTTTCCATTAGTGATTAAAATTGTAATGATAACTCTTGTGCGAAGTGTGATATTTTCTATCATTTTCTATTCTTCTCTTCTATGTGATCTCGTAATTCAAAAAAGTTCATTGTTATTAAACAATAGTTGCAGCTGATGTAATTTGACATACATGGAATATCATTGAATAAACTTTCTTATTATAAAAATTCTTCTTTTTCCTATTATAAATTGAAAGGTCTTTCTGGGTGAGTCTGAATTATTTTTTGAAAAAAAACAAAATTCTTTGATAGATGGTACTCAAAACATAGCTAATAACATATATTTTTCAAATATAATTCTGTTTTATTCAAAAGCAATTTTGGATTTACATGTAAAAAAGCAAAAAACTTATAAATTTTCTTCAATATGAGTACTGTTTTAGTATTGGTCCATTTGTGTATATAATCGCCAGATTCTGTACTTTTAGTTCGAATTAGGTTTTTACAAGACTATTTTTTCCATCTTCTTTTTCTGCATACGAAGCTTTTCTTCGATCCGACCTTACTGTATTCTTTGCTTATTTTACCCTAAACATACACTACTTTTCGCTTTTTTAAACTCTAACCATATCTTCTCTTTCATTTATTTTACTCGAGCCATATCCTTCTTTTCGTTTGTCCCTAGTTAACCCTATCTATCCTTCCGAGAAGTGAAAATTACCATACAAACTCCAGTTAGATCTGACTAATTGTTGCAATCTAATAAGAGTTCATGTTTGAGCGATCTCCTCTTAATCAAATTGAAAGCATACTATTTCCATATAATTTTCTAGTGATGATGGATATATATGTATCTAATCTATGTATATCTACTCCTTTAGAAGTTAGCAAGAATCGTACTTGCGTTTCTTCCTCTAGAAGTCATTTTTTTACATATATTATTCGGTAAATGTGTAAAAAAAAGACCTAGAGGAAGAAACACAAGTACAATTCTTGCTAACTTCTAAAGGAGTAGATATACATAGATTAGATACATATATATCCATCATTACTAGAAAATTAGCTGTAAATAGGATACATTCAAAATGATTCACAGGGAATCGCTCTTATACGTTCTTTTGTAACAATAATATGCCATTTAAACGCATTCAAATGCATTTTTAGAAACGCGTTTTATTCGATACATATCCGTTTTCAATTACTAAATGATGCGGTTCAATGCGTTTTAAAAACTGCGTTCAAAGTCTAGTGAAAACATGTGAACCAGAAAAAATGCGTTGAAACGCAAATTTTTACAAATTTGTTTTTCATGGGTACCGAGAAGTACCAAGAAGTACGAAGAAGTACGAAAAAGTACGAAGAAGTACAGAAGACCGCTTGTTCCCCCTGGAAAAAAAGACACTCACTTGAAAGTAACTGTTGTTACTCGCTCGACTTAAAGTCAATCTAGATCCACAGCCGCATGTAATGATTGCTAATTGATCACCATTGCTTGTATTTTTAAATTCAATCTTATAATCCACATTTTCTTCTAGTATACTATCATTTATCAAATTATATTCAACACGATGATTAAGATACCATTGAGAAACGATTGTACTTAAATGTTTTCGAAGTTGATCAGTGGATTTTACTTGATTATCAATAGGTGGTGCACCAGATGACGTGAATGAATTCATATTAAAATTTTTGTTTTTTTTTCATATCTTCTTCTAACTTCTTGAGAAGACGTTCCTTCAAATTTTTCAATGAGGCGATGATGCCAGGGTAAAACAATGCAGGTTCCATCATTTGTTATTAAACAGGCTATATGTTTCAGTTCATTCAGCTTCTCGCTGTTATATTGCAAAATTTTCGTGGGATCATTACATTCAATAAAAGTACTAGGCATCACTTATAAGTTGAAGTTTAAGAATTTTTCCCGTGAATAGGTCCACAATGGAGTTCAATACAAATTGTAAAACTACTCGTGTTGTAAATGAAATACATTCACTGGAAGTGTAGCAGTATTCACACGGATGGGGATTCGGTCATAATAAACAACGTAATATTGAAATTTTGCCTGAGAAACAAAAATTTGTTATTGTCTCAAAGATGGTTGTGATGGAACGACTCACTCGTTCTGAGATTATTTCAATAATGAATAACGATAATATATGAACGCAGTATATATATTCCAGCAGAGAGAAAAACGAGAGAGAATGATTAATGAATAGAACATTAGAACATGACCGATGTGCCCGATCGGGGTCATGAAGAGTAGTGACGGGTAGAATCCGTCACACACCCATCCGCCGCGATACGAGTGCATCGGCACGAGCAAAGACAATGATAGTGATTAAGAAGATAATAGAGTAACGATTTGAAAAAAAACAAATGACAACTACTTTGATAGCTAGTGAATTAGAAGATGAGAGACAACGTATAACATTGTATGAACTATTATGTGTTCGATTAGATAGATGAGAAAAAATAATAATGCCAGATTGAAACAAATGTAGAAATGAACAACAAACATCATGAAAGAAAGAAAAAAAATGAAATGAAGAGGAGAAAAAACACCAAACGAAATATATGCTCGTACACAATTATTGCTGGTGATCAATATAATTGAAACCGATAGACAGCAAATGAGAAGAATACGCAAAGAGAAGGAAAGTAAAAGTTCGATTGACGATCATTGTATATGAACCGATTATTTGACTATGATAATTCGATCATCTCGGTATTAAAAGCACTTGATAATCCAGGAGATGGTTGATCGTGGTTTGGGGAGAAGACTGTTGCGTGTTCCTGTTGTTGTGTTGATGAGTTGATGGTGTTGAAGGTTGTTGACGATGTATCAGAGCGATGATTGGTGACGTGTTGACTTGTATTAGTGTTTGCTTGTGGTGCTTGACTACAGACTGTGCTGTATAAACGTGGTTTACGTTGAAGAGGTGGTCGATGGTGTGATTGATGATGGGATTTAGTTGAGCATGGAGGAGCATAGAATGACATAAGAGGAATTGGATTAGCAGGAGCATTGTGAAGTGGTGGTTCATTAACGTCAAGTTGTAATGACATAAGTGGTTGTGGAATTATTGTTTCATGAGATAATTGCCGTTTTAATGTTTTATTTGATTGTGCTGGTGCAGTTATATGTGAGACATGTGATGCCAAAGTATCAGGAGTAGAATTTTCTTTCGATGAGGATATTGTTGATGAGATGGTAGAGGGATTAGTTTCATTGGAAGATGGTAAGAATGAGAAACGATTGACTGTGGTGGCATTTAAGATTGGAGAAAGTGTCCACGCTAGCTGAATGAGTCTAGTAGTGTGGAGTTGGGAGGAGGTGGATTCATTTATTTCTAAGAGTTTCAAAAAATAATTCATAAGCTGACGGTCGGAGACAGATAAGAGACCATGTAAGACGTATGACATCATCGGGATCAATATTATTGCGTCTGAGAAAAGCCGAGGATGAAGCAGAATCAAGGAGAGTGACAGTAGACAAGGCGGTCTGAAGCTGCGGATGAAAAGAGAAATGATCTTGGAGCCATTCACGGACTAAATTAAGAGTGGTGTCAATAGAAGGGAGAGAAGAGAAATTTGCTACATGAAAGTTTTTAAGAATGTTCCAAATTGATGCGAGTATGGAGTCATGTTGTTGATAAAAATACGTATGTGCCATTTTCTGCGAGGAAAGGTAATATTTTATGATTATATATAATATTTTTTTTTTTGTTTATGTTTATTTATTTATTGAAGGATTATTATTAGGTGTTATTTAGATGATGTTTCGTGTTATTGATAGAGGGGGTAAGGCTACACGTAAGTCTTGTAACAAGCGTGTTGAATAGCAGCGACGAATATAACATATAGTCGTAATGGCAGCACATATTAAAATGCATCCTAATAGGAGTACGCTAATTACGGATAGGTACATTGGATGAGGAAGAGAGAACGTTGGTTTAGAGGATCTTTTCTCAACAAATTGCATCATTTGTTTTACTTCCTGCTCTAGAAGTTTAGTTGTAGACCAGCTATTATTACTCATAATATGGCGATGCACATTAAGAACGGAAACATTATTAAGAAATGAGGTGTTGTTATATAAAATGATTACAGAGGGAGCATGTTGGTTAGTAGCACTATCTGTTAGTGAGGATCCAGGACAAACGATGGTGTGACCAGGTGTTACGTTGATGAGAGCGACTGGTGGAAGAATAAGCTGCTCATTGAGACTTGACACTTGGTGAGAGAGTGGTTGAAGATCGGACTTTCTAACTGTTACACAATGAAATGATTGGAGGGAAGAAGTGATCCAAAGGTTGTCGTGGAGTTGACGAAGAAAGAAAGGAGAAGAAGGAACTGGTTCCATGTGACATCTTGATAAGGGTAATCCGTTGAGAATTTGTCCTAAACAAGAAGTATTTGACATAAAACGAAATGGTGGAGTGTTTCTACAAGTTGTCATTAATCTGAAATCACATCCAAGATCGTCGTGATCTTACCATTCGATAGTGATATTATTCGACGGATTGATGGCGAAGTATCTCTGGAGTTTGGTTAACTGGAGAGTTTCATTCTCGTGAAAGAATGGAATGGTGATTAATTTATAAAGGAGAAAGAGAGGTGCATCAGATCGAGGAACTGCGAAGAAGCTAGTAATTACTAATCGTCCAATTTCAGAGAGATTAGGGGTGGAGTAAAGTGTAGTAGGAATGAAGTTGATTTGTTGAAGAATAAGCAGGCGGGTAATGATATGTGCTAGTGGTAAAGATCCAAGAGATGGATTAAAAGTTAAATTATCTTGACGAATAATACTATATACGACTGTGTGAAGATCGGATGGAGCTAGAAACGCAAGAGTGAGCTCATTTCGGAGAATTTGTCTGAGTGCTTGGTACAGAAATGAATGTTGAAATTGTATTTGTAGGAATGAGAGGTGATTTTGTAAGGCATTAATAGTATCTGAATGATTGTCTACTATGGGAATAATAGAGTCAAGGAGTCTTTGAGTCATTTGTAATTGTTCTGTTAATTGAATCTGATCTGACTGAATTGTCACTAGTTGAGCTCCATGAATCTTTGTGGTATCGGATAGCTCAGCGAGTGATTTCCCCACAAGTGCAACTTCTTTCTGTAGATCTGAGACTTGTATGGCGCTCGAAGCAGACATTCCGAAAGTAATTGCTCCTAAGCCTAAACCGATAATAACAGGTATGAGACGTTTCGTTCGTTGAACGGTTATATGACAAGTAGGAATTTTTTCGGCAGCTGAAAGTGGAAGGAAGTGACACATGCTATTAGTCATAGGGAAAATAGCTGAATTGTGAATAATCATTTCAGATGGAGTATAGGGATCGATATAATTTAGGAACAGACCAGATTCAGGATGAGCGATTGTAGTGTTTTTGGAGAATATATTTTCAGAAAACGTATGAAATACAGTGAGCAAGAATATCAGTAAAAAGAAAAGAGTCATTCTGGAGTTATGAAACGTAGTACTTACAACGTGTTGTTTTTCTTTTATTTTTGCTTGTTCGATTTAGACTTATATCCTTTTTTTGATTATTTCGGCTTTTTATTATAACCGTAATATCAGTGAAGAAACAAAAACAATGTGTGATAGTGTAAGGAAGATGAAAAAGTGGATGAATGACCCGCTATGGATAAGTTAGAGAGAGGGAGAGATTTAATTTCTCTTTTTTTGTTTTTTGAATGCAGTGCTTATCCGACTGATAAGTTATATCTAATGATGGATAGGATTGGTGAAAGAGAGTGAAGGATGGGGTCAACAATAAATGTACGATTGATCATTGAACTCTTGACAGACAACTGCTTAACAGACATATTGCAGATTGATGGGAATATCTGCAGGATTAGAAACATGTTTGACAGTTGAAATATACACAGTGTCTAATGTGATAGATTTGCAATGGATCGAAGCGAAGGTCATTCTTTCTCAGTATGACCGGATATATAGGAAAGGAAAAGGTTATTTAATGAACATTGCATGAACGGGAGGTCATTGTTATGATATAGATGGTGCTATAGATTCAATCGGTTAGGTCGTCTATGTATTCGAATCGGACGTTGATATAATAGTGGACGGAGAGAGGTCATCATTGTTTGACGGGCGAGAAGGAATCATATTTGTAGCATTGCTTGTATCGATACTCATCAATGGTTGGGGGTGTGTATTTAAAGTTTGATCTGGTGTATTTCGTGTATTGTTGACACGAATATCATTCGGTTCATAAAATGGTTTAAGTCGATCAATGTTGATGACTCCTAAATTTACTCCGTCAGAGAGACGCTGAATAATAAAAGAAGAGGGAGTAAGAACTTGAGTGATGCGACAAGGAC
>CAJNOP010000366.1:0-13066 GCA_905250075.1 Rotaria sp. Silwood1
AAAGTACTCTACTGAACATTCTAAATATATTTGAGTTCAATTTAGGTGTGATAAGCTATCAAATTTTTCACGTAAAAAATGAAAAACATGCAAGTTTTACAATTGTTTTTTTTTCGTTAAAATATCGCAGAATTTTTTAGCATTACTTTTGAGTGTTAGTCTAACTGGATATAAAATAGTATTACAAGTTGTGAAACTTTTCATCGTCATCATTGTATCTAATCTGTCCATTAAATTGACATTATGTGAGTGTTATTTAATAAGCTTGTTTCTGCATTTGAAAGTTTTCTAATAGAATGACTCACCGTAATGAAATGAAAAGAATTTAGCATATTGAAAAATTTTTGTATTGATTTGTTCTTGACTAAGCTCAATGTTGTAAACATGATCGATGTCTGCTTGTTTAGCCTAATGATTCTTTTTTTTTCTGTACAACAAGACACCTGTATATGTTTCTTTCTCTTGATAACTTCGCTTGACTCTATTCTTGTTTTATAGTGTGTAATACACTATTATAAATGTATCCAAACAAAATGCGCACGTTGTGCACAAAACGATATGCTTGAATGATCTATACATATCGGGTATTGCACACGATATCAAATCGAAACATATTTTAGCTTCAAAAGTTACCAAAAAAAGCAAATGATAGCAAGGAAAAAAAAATAACAAATCACTTTTTTTTTGATATACTCATGTACATACATCAAAAGCTACAAACACAAGAACTTTTTAGGTATTCTTAGATACTATTGATATCCATTCATTACAATCTCACGTAATACTCTTCATATATATATCTTTTTTTTGAAAAAAATTTCTTGTTTAACATGACATTAGAATATCTAAAGTATTGAATGCCTAACAACTAGAGTATATAATTTAGTGCACCTGATTAATACATAACTGTGAGTGTATGTGTGAATGTTGTGATTTTATAAACGGAAAAGCAAGACTTCAGGAGTATGAAAATCTATGAATTGAAAAACAAAACTTATTCCGATGCAAGAAAAAATAAGTAGATTTCCATCTATTAATTTCATAACAATCAATTCATTTTATTTTCTCATAATCCATGTCATTCTATAGAGCAAAAATCAACTAAATCGTTAACAATAATTATTTTGCTATATTCAAAAAGTTAATATTACTTCAGAAAATTTCATAGTAAATAGTTATAATTAATTTGATTCATGAGATCATCTTTACAAGTGAATAATCTACAAATATCAAATTTCTTATCGAAAAGTGTAGTGATGCAAAAGTATTCTTTCTCGAGATGTCGAAAGATTCAATTTGTGGAAAGAGAGTTGGGCATTGAATGAATCAATGATATAAATGCTTACTTTCAACAGAAAAATGGTGCTCAAGTCAAAACCTATCAACTCTACGATGACGTGCATCAACATATTATTCGACACAATGTATTCATATTAATAAAACATATCATCATCAATCTTCATGTTTAGATGAATAGACTTCCGTAGAAACTTGTGTAAATCTGTATAAGTATTCTGATTAGCTACAAGAAAAATGAAATAGTTTGATAATAGTGATAGAATGTATTAGAAAAACGATTATGGATAGGTTAGAAACTGTAGATAGTAGTCAATAGACAAAATGTGTCTTTTGTTGGTGATTGTTGAAGATTACCAGATAAGCATGATATATCTAATAAAAACAAAAGAGATCGTTTGGAACTAGAGAAAACTTTTAGAAATAAAAAATTTTTCAACTATATGAAGATAAGAAAACTAACTACACAGTAATGCATAAAGAATGAAACTAATCCGATCGTTTGGAAGGTTTCAATAGGATTCGGAAAAAAATTAGTTTCTTTTTTTAAACTCAAAAAAATAAATGAATTTGTTATTCTTGAAATTTTTATGTATAATCAACTTTAAGTATGAGTGCGACTAACCTGAAGCAAAATAAAAAAGATTATCTCGAAAATGATTAATTCATTGGAATTCTGTTTTTGATGTAGAACTCGCATAAAACCTCTGTTGGCGAAACAAAATTCCTAACAGAACTTTCATTGTAATCGATAGATAACTGCAGATTACAAAACGTAAAAGATTGTACTAATATAGTTTAATAAATTATTAAAATTCTCGAACTTTTGTTTGGAATGAATTATGTTGCTGTTGAAATGTTGATCCTTACACTATGTCAAAAAGAAATTTAAATAATTCCACACTATCAATTTCTAGCAGAATTTAAAATAATACTGGCATAAAAATGTTGAGTTTTATTTCTATTATTATAACTTACTGGAATTTGTTACTTGGGTTCCTACTAGTAGATGTTTGAATTTCTGTTTTTTACTTCAATAGGTATTTATACGATCTGATTTCAACAGAGAAGAAATAATCAACTGTAAACGATGAATTATTTTTTCAGCATGAATGACATTCTAGAGAGGAAGAGCACTGTTCAAGGGAGAGAAGAAAAAAACCTGATTCCATGATTTCGTGACTTCACTGACTCTAAAGTAAGATCAATTAGCTGCTTCAGGAATCGCTAAGAACCATTCGACTCTTTTGGAAAAGTATCAGTGTAGCCAGATTGGGTATTCTAGACATTCATCTGAAGTTGAATTATTTTCACTAAAAAAAAAATCTTATTTAACAATGAAAATAACTTTTTTCTGTAAAAGATTGTTTTCATGAAGAAACTTCTTCAAGTAAAATAACATCACTTTCTCGATAAAAAAGATGTTTTTTTAGGGAAACAACGACTTATTGTTGCTAGGAAGGAATATTTTTACTTAAAAGAATTAGATTCAAAACTTCGAGGAACTAATGTCAGATTTGCATTCTTCGACTCTGAACATTTTCGGTGAAACTTTATAAAATAAAACTGGATGGCATATAGAATCGAAATCAATACTGGTGCATATCTAGAATCACTTTGAATCACATGGAATTAGATATGCATCAACTCCATAAGATTCTAAGTGATTCCACAGATTCGAAAGGCATGAAATCAGCATTTTCTCTTTGTCACTGGCTCATATGTATTCACATATTTTATTTTCGTCAATGCGAGACGTCTATCTCTATAACTAAAGATTTTTTAAAGCAACAAATTTTAGTTCTGGAACGAAGTATGTATCTCTGATAGTGAGACGTTTTCTCTTCTATGTTTATAGTGAAGCCACAAGTTTTTTGTCTACTTCAAACATTACTTCTAGTCATACGAATCATTTTTTCATTTGACTGCAGTAATTTTCGATGTTTGGTATTTTCATTTGATATATGAGAAGATTAATAAAATAGATAACTGCCTCGACATTGTATCATTGTGATATTCTGCAACTCATATAACATAGCATTTTTAAATCGGATAGCTTTTTTCCATCGACCAGACTATTTTGCAATGCTGCTTGTCCATACTAATATTGTCGCCTGTTAAAAGGACATCAATAAAGACTTTATTTGATAATCTCCTTTTTTGACTGATTAGACATTTGATGAAGCACAATTTTACCACAAAAAATTTGCATTGCTCCCAGGAAAACACGATTAAAGCAAAATAAAAAAAATTATATACTTAATATTCAGCAAAGGATATGAAGAGCAGAGAAGAGTGTTGAAAAGAAGTCTTACGTTAAGCAAGAATAAAAAAATATTATATTGTTCATGTATTCAACGTTTTTTATAATGTAGTAGTTAAACAGATTTATTCAATTATGGTAGATCAGTTGAAGATACAAACAAAAAGTTTTAGGATAAAAAAAAAACGGTGCTAGATTGCATTCGAGTCCTTGGTTCACCTTTGATTGATAACTTTTTAGTCGAGTACAATTGAATACAGGTCGAGAGGGGAGAGCAGTAGGAAATAAATAACAGAAAAGAAACGAGATAACTGCTGTAAATAACATTTTATTAAATATTTATTTCAAACAGAAATAAAAAGAGGGAAGATTCACGCTTTCGTACCGTGTCTGATCATATCATCAGGTGTAAAATGAAAGATTAACTTTTTGTTGTTTGATTTTAAAAGAATAATTGCTCAAGTTAATTCGGAGAGTGTCGATCTTGATCTTAGGATGGAGCATCTCTCACAACACTAACAGGAGTATGTCCCTAAACAAAATATTTTTTCAATTTAATCTTTTCTAATAACGAAAAACATCTTATTTCATATTCACTTTGTTTTCGCGAGTATGATGCTTTTTTCTTTTGTTAAGACAAATTTGATAGAGTTTTGGCGCGGATTGAACTTTTCGAATCCAACACTTTTATTTTAGAAGTAACATAAACAAATGGCTACAGTCATACTCACATACTTTCTATGAAGTGCATTTTATCACTATAATTTTTTTCATGAATGTCAAATTATTTAACAAAAAGCTATAAAATATAATAATAATAATAATAATAATAATTTTCTTATTTATTTCAAAAATAAAAAAATATTAGAGAAGGACATGTTTTACTAACAAGAAATGTTACCACCATAAATATATGCTGTACTGTACATATCTATCATCAGCCGAGAAATTTCTTACTTTGGCCAAATCAATATTTACGTCTTTCTGTGCTTCGATAAAATTTCTTATTACGTTGATATCATTGTCAGATACATTTTCAATGCATAATGAAACTAAATGACAAGTGTTCTTATTAGTTTTTGATAATAAAAATTGTAATAATTGTCCAAGGCGCCACCATCCAAATCTATTGATTGTAAGGTGTTTCAGTCGTGGACATAAATTAACAAAAAATTGTACTAATTCCATTTCATAGGATGATATAATAGTCAGACTTTGAATATTATTTATTTTTGAAACCAATCTAAAAGTTTCATTTTGTTGAAGTACATATGAATTTGTAAGATGATATGATCTTTGTGGATCATCAAATGACAATAGTTCCATGTTTAATGTATGAATATAAGGTATATAACGTAATAATTCGATCATTTTTGAAAAACAAGAAAGATTTGAATGAATAGCTAATTTCGTCAATTGTTTCAATGGAAAGATTTTCTTGAATTGGTTTGATAAAGAATTTTTACTTTCATAAATAAAGTTGTGGAATAAAGTAATTTCAGTTACATTTGGAAAATAATTTTTACAATTAATCACCGCTTTTTTAGTTTGAATTAGAAGATGATTAACTGAATGTATATGACTTTTTTCATCATTTCTATTTATGTTTTCATTTGTTTCTTCACATAATAGTTGTTGTTTTCGTCTTAAAAATAAAATTATTATAATAAATAAGTGAATCTATTCATACCTATATGGATTCGTTGAAAAGAAAATAGCATGATCATCATTCTGATTATGATAGATATAATGTTCAAAAAACCATTTTCGTTCGAACCAAAATAACGAATTGAATTTATCAACTAGATTATCATAAAGTAAATAATTGGTTTTGTTAAAAGAATATTTATGCTGAATATCAAAGATTCGTAGATTTGGTAAATGAAATAGAATTAATTCTTGCCATTGATTGGCATCAATATATGCTAGATTATTCTTTGTTGAAATATATAATATTTCAATTTGATTAAATAAGTTTTTGATTATGAATTGAAATTCATCAAACGTAACATCTATCATATTCAAAGAAACCTGTGTCAAATGATTTAATACAATTGGATAGAATTCTCTTATTGATTTTTTAGAAGATTTATATAAATTTCGAATTGATAAACGACGAATTTGAGGAATATATGATAAAAATGCATAAAGTTCATCGACATAAAGTTGATTAATAATAAAATATTCAATAGGACTAAATTCTATAGTTGCCATAGATAATGAATTAGATTGAGAATTTCCTGTCAATGATAATTTACAATATTTCAAGACGGGTAAACGGAATATTTGATGATAAAAAACATTTTTATTTTGAACATTATCTGTACAATTAACAATTAATGAATAAAGAAAAGGTAAAGAAATTAAATGAATAAGAAGTTCTTCAAAATATTTTGATTCAATATTACCAAGATGAAGATTTTCAAGTCGAATAAAATTTAATAGAATAGAAATCGGTGAAAAGAGACGTTCGATAATCAATGGATTTAATAGATGAAGTAATGTTATTCGATATTGAAAAGGAATGATAATATTTGTGTTATAACATTCAAATTTTGATTTCGATATAAACGATAAACTGATTCGAATAGGAAGAGTTGGATCATTCAAAAGATTTTCAAATCGAGTATTAACTTTAGAAAAAGCTTCATATACATCATAAATATCCAGATAATCAAAAATTTCATAAAAAAGTTCGTTAGAAAGATCTTCAAGATGGGTGATAGAATCTCTTTATAAAATAAAGGATAAAAATTAAAATTATTAAAAAAAATATTTTCTTTTCACTGACCTGTGTGAATTGAATATTAATTTCTTTTTTTTATTATTGTCAGTAAAATCATTTTGTCTTTTACGTTTTATCTGTTCCATATCATTAAAAATCAACGATATGTACACGTGTAACAGAACAGCGTGTTTTTGTCTCAAACAGAATAGAACATGAAAAAAAAATAATGTTTATTGACAGAAGATTGTAATGTATTGACATTGACCATTATTCTTTTTGTGTTTCCTTTCTTTTCGTTCTGTCTTTGCAATACGGCAAACGTATACATATACTTGTGTGTGTTATTTTTCCTTTTCGTTCTTTCATCTTTTCGTGATCTTCTCTTGATCTCAACTTATATTCGTTATTGTTGATCAAGGTCAAACAAACGTTATATTTAACCTTGATCTTGTTGTCTATTACGTAATAATGTTATCTACTACGCAATATCGTTGTCTATTGTGATAGATATATATTCTTTTAGTTTTCCATAATAAACTTTGCATTTACGTATTCACTTCAATACGTGACAAAGATATACTTGTAATCTAACACAAAAAGATATGCATCTTTGTGATAGTACTTATAAAAATTTTTATTGACACTGAAAGTATCGTTATACATATATATATAAAAGGCAAAAAACGTTCTGTGTAATCGAATAATAATAGTTAAACAAACATAAAATCTTTCGTTTATCATCATAGACATATTGTAGTAAAATGATTTTTTATTACTTTTATTGAATATTCGTTTGATAGTTCGATAGACTTTTGATCTTTTTTCTTTGATTTCTCGGCAGTTATAAGAGATCAGTCAGGACAAATAAACTTATCGACTTCCTCTCCTATTGATCTAATTCGACTAACTAGGCTCTGGGAAGTTCATTAAGAGTATTCCCAAGGGGGCCAGACCAATAGTTTAAGAGATAATGTGTATTTTTTTCGCTTGATACAAGCCTCACAAAGCATTTCAATAGCTGAGGGTGAAGGCGGAATCTTGATACAGCCGCCAAAGGTCATATCAATAACTGAGAGTGTCGCGAAATCTTGATCCACATTTGAAGGGCATCTCCATAGCTGAGGGTGCCATGAAGTATTGTTTCATGGCACTCTCAGCTATTAATGTGCCGGATGTGGGGTTGTGGGTGGGTTGGTGTGAGTGTGGCTGAGATGAAGATTCACGCCCACACCCACATCAGTGGTTGACAAAGAAGAACCGAAGCAATTCTTCTATAGAAAACACAAGCTAGGATTAAACTAGTGATGCAGACCATAACGAATCAGTACCGTTTATAAAAGCGTATAATGCAGAAGTGCTATTGTTCACGCGCATGGGAAAGTAATTTCTTCTGTTAGAGATTAAATAATGAGATTTCTAGCAAGTCGAATAGAGAGATTTCTACTCGATTCGGATTTAGTGTCTAGTTTATCTCTCAGTCACATCGAGTTCACAGGTACCAGTCAATCCAGTGTTGTTCGTCGTCGTAGTCATCACTTAAGCTTCTAGAATCGAACGCTTCCTCAAACCGCCTGATGCTTTTGCAAGAAGGCTCGAGATGCAACTGTAAATGATTCGAAGGAAACGACCGCACATCAGTGTTTTTGTCAGATTCTGTAGGGGCACCATGCAATTGATTTTGCATGAACTTTGATATGGAATTCAACTTTCATAGATACAGCTCCTATGTTATTCCGCGTCAGACAGGTATCTGTTCCATCCTATCCTACATCCCATGATTCAATAAATTTCCGTCCAATCCCATTTCAGAATGTGATGGAATTCGACTAATAGCAAGCGTCAAATCTTGATGTGAAAAAAAAACGAATGAAAGTCACCAAAACGTCTTCTTTCTTCTATTGAAAATTAAAATTCAACTTCAAAAGAATGATGTCATGTCAACCTTCAACAAGCCATAAAGAGATAACAACGTATTCACTAACTATTCTGTGTAGTGTTTTTTTCTTCCAACGCAAAATTACACAACTTCTTCTGTCGTTCTTCGTATGACTAATCAAAGCAAACAATCTGCGAGGAAGTAAGTTGTCTGTTAGACTCATGTTTATGAGTTACACTCAAATCAAGACGAGCTTCTATTAGTCATCGATGTATTCGTGGTATTATTCAGCCTTGTTTCTTTATTTAATGCTTCAAGAGGAGAGTTAGAGAAGATTCTTTATTGGGTGTGAAACTTCATTTTAGATAATTATTGGTTTCCTGCAGATCTGCAGAAGCAATAACCACTATGTTGACATTATCCACACGTTGTGAAATTCGTCGCACATCATATCTACCTGAGATCATATCCATTCTCGAGCACGATTCACTCGTCTTTCAGTCACATAACGGTATTTTAACCGGTTCTCGCGCTGCCCGTCGTTTCTTGCCCAATTTTCGGGGAACATCAGACGACAATGATGTAGATTGGGACGTCATCATTTCTTCTAATATTCTATTGGAATGGTTACGCTTTCAAGAAAAAACAATTATTAGTATTGAGATGATTATTCCCACGACAAATGATTTAGACTTGTACGTTAATTGTGTTCTGTCCAATAAGTCGAAATATGATTTTGCCATTCCACGGTCATCAATATCCTACACTGCAGATTTATTAGATAATGCGGAAAAATGGATTGACGAAAGGCCAAGCTGGATGTCATGGACGAGAGAAAAAAGTCGTTTTTCAACGAGTTCCGCCAAGCTTCTACTAATATTGAAAAAGTATATTCTCTACTATTCAAATCAGTGGGAGAAACAGCGAGAGACTATCGTCAACTTCTTACGGTCGCTGATCCTCTTACCGATGATGATACAAAATTGTGTGACTTGTTTGTTCGTTATAATGAGAAATTGCATGGAAAACGTCCTCAGAATATAGATGAATTTGTTTTGGCTGCAATCGATGCTCAGAAAAGAATAACTTTTAATCGAGATGAATTTTTCCAACTGACCAAAGACAAACAGTTATCATCTATCTACCATGTAGCAATGTCAATGTCTATTGCTGGTGATATTCTCATTGGATTGGAACACATATGTACTCAAGGTCCACTCTGGCTAGCTAATTATGTGATCGATAATTGGATTGCTATTCAAAACGAAAAATTCAAAAAACAATTTGTATTTCCTCCTGCACGTCTTAAATTCGAAATTGACAATCATCGATTGTTTCCAAACATTCCCGAAATTGCTTCACAACGAATTCTCCACTATCTCACCGATACGTCTGATTTTTACTCAATGCAATTTGTGTGTAAACGATGGTACACAATCATGCATCAAGAAATATTCTGGCGAGACTTGTATCTTTCATGCTATGGAAAATATTCCGGCAATGTTGATGATATCAAAAGCTGGAAAATGTTGTACTTTGTGAGACTTGAGGGACATATTACAGATGAAAGTAAACTTGAGCAGTTGGTCAATGCAACGATTGAATTGAGACAATTTGCGGCGAATGACATTTTACACCTATGGGAAGATTTGACCCATGAAGAGCAGTTGGTCGAATCTGCTATTCTGTCTAAAATCAATCACATCCTGTCTAATTGCTTTTATTATCATGTGGAGAAAACACCAAATCATTTTTGTGTTAAACTCGTTATTGTTGGAGGGTGGGGTGTGGGTGTGGGTGTGAGTTTTTATCTTCTCTTTCTCACACCCACGCCCACACACCCTCACATCCACACGCCACCCACATCCTCACCCCACCCACATCCTCACCCTCACCAACACCCGATTCCTACAGAGTTCCTAAAAATATTCAAGGTATGACGGAAGATAGTTCATTTATTTTTAATCCATACCATACAGACACCCACCCGCCCATACCCATACTGACTCTCATCTACACCTGCGATCGTTAGTTTATTCTACATAAAAAAATGCTTTGAGAAAGAGTCACTTTTTCTCGCTTGACATACAATGACTACCTCTGCAGTTCACGGGTAATATCCTATTTCTTCGAAGTACAGCACAGTAAAAATGTTTTCTTCGTCCATTTTCTTCTTTCGCCAAGTTTTTTTTAAGAAATGTTCGGGATCCAATATTTGCCTTATACGCCTTCCTGACCAGGTGTTCGTATAAAATTCAGTCATATAAACATTTGATGGATACACGAAAATAAGCCAGGTAATAACAGTCGGAACACCTGACAGTGCTTGTACTATAACTTTAAAAATGTATTCCACAGTAGAAATTCCACAGTGCAAATACGTCTGTTGAACAGGTCTCACTGGATACCATATTTGATATGGAATGATACAGAGAAGATAGGTGATTGGTGGGATGAATATAAACAAACGTTTTCTCAGCAGTTTGAAAAATATTTTTTTCCTTGACTCCTGAGCAGTACTATGGTGATATATATATAGGGCAAAATTAATCAGAACGAGTAAAGTTCCTAGTACATAGATGAGACCTGCAAGAAAGGTGGCCGTATAAAACCATCGTGATGTTATGCGTGTCCTTGGTGTTTTATGCGGTACATTCCGTTCACATCGGTAGATCAGCATTGTTATGCTAGTTATAGCAGTAAAAGAAAAGACAAGTAGTAATGTAACGACTAATCGCCACCGTGTCGCATTCATTTTAAAATTAAAGCAGATGATGAGGCCACGTTCAAATGCAACGAGAGCACTTAGGGAAAGACACAGAAACAATGTTACTTGATCTCCACTCTTTTTAAGAAAACAATGAAATGTTTCAGACAGTTGTTCATTATTTGCGAAAGGATATGGTTTGAAATACTGCACAGATTGATTAACTACAAGCAATACACTTCCGGCAATAGATATAATTGAATAAAGAATGAGATAGACACCGATGTTGGTACGACGTACACGTTCACAGCCTAAGAATACTTCAAGACTAAGCAGATTATTCAAAAGTGATAAACATAGTTCAGTTAAATATATAATTAGATAGACATAATCCGTGTTAAATTGTACTTGCTGTTTGTTTGGAATCCGGTCTGCACAGTTTATACCCTGGAAACATGGATCGCACTGACAGTAACTTGTATTTGAAGATTGACTTAATATGAGTTGACCACCATTGAGACATTCAGAAGACATCTAGTAGCCGTGCAGTGTTGTAAACAGAATTTCGAAATAAACCGTGTCAGGCTAGACCTGCACAAATATTCATGCAAAATATACCTATATGATGTATAGAGTTATACTATACGATCTTAACCTATGGTGCCAAAGTAACTGCAGAAATGTCGAGACATGGTTCTTCGCTTAAGAACATCATAGCGAGTCAATTTTTTTTTCATTAGAAAGAGCAACATCTGAACTACAGATTTTTACCAACCATATTTTTTTCAGAACGTATATGAGAAGAAAAAAAGCTCCAAACCAGACACTCCTAAAAAAGTTCTTGTAATTTTTTTAAAGTTTAGAAAATGTGTGTTTCTCGATTATTTTAGGGTGTATGGGCTAAATTCCCATAACAAAATACACGAAAATGTAGCGCATAAGAAACTCTATCGAAATCATCCCTATTAAAATACTTTAAACTCATTCTAGCATCTTTAATCGAAAAGATTAGAAAGGTGGAGTTTTTGTAGAAAGGATGGTTTTTCCAAGAACTACCAGCCAGAAAGAATATCAGCCATCATCTCGAAAAAGCATACATGAAATCGGTTTTTTTGCCGTGTTCGTTCGGAATATACGAGAGTTAAGGAACTTAACGGAAAAAACCTAGTTCAATAAGTATTTTCTACCGCTTCAACACGGACAGGCAATGAGAACAACCAAATTATTCAGTCTGTTCCGGAAAAAACAATGTAGTTCTATTAAACCTAGGAGCAAATTTAACCTCTAATACCTGATTGTAAGGAGCGCCTTTTACGCTACAATAATTACTATTGAAAGTGTTTTTTCATCGTTTTTTTGATATTAAAAAAATTAATAGAAATGAAAAAAATGATGTTGCTCTCTGATCAAGTTGCAAGAACTGTTTTAGAGATGTCTAGTTTGACGCTTTTCTTTCTTCTCATATATGTCCTGAAAAAATATGGTTGGTATCAATTTGTAGTTCAGATGTTGCTCTTTCTAATGAAAAAATCGGCTCTCTACGATGTTCCTAAGCGAAGAACTATGTCTCGACATTTCGGTAATTACTTTTGCGCCGTAGGTTATAGTTCACTTAGCGTGAATATTCAGAAGATAAAACTAAAATTCTTTTCTGTTTCAAACGTGAGATGTACAAGAAAACAATTAGAGAAAAAAGACACAATTAAACTTTCTGCATCTGGTTTTGTAGACTCAATTTTTTCAAAAGCTTTCTTCATCAATCAAATTGAAAATCAAAGAAAACTTCTGATTTTGGAAAACCGTTTTTCATTGTTAAGCCACAAATTCAATTCTACATCGTTATCCTCTAACTACGTTCTTACACGACTCAATCGTTTCTGTGAGAAACATCGAACCCTCTTTTTCTACTTGAAGACTGGCTTTAACAAATCCGGGCCTACTACCAGACTTCTGTAACAGACAAAGACTTTTTTTTTGTTTTCCGAATTTTCAGGTTTTCAACGGTCTAGCATGGAATTCAAACTGGTCGATTACCAGTGGGACTAGCGTGGTCTCAACATTGATGTCAGTTGGGAAAAAACTCCATTGATAATAAGTCTGTAAAGGAGTGCAAGATTTCGAATGATAACTCTTGTGGTCGTTTTTAAGGTTGTTTGAATAATTTAAGTTTTCCTGACACTCTCGATGCGCTCCTGC
>CAJNOP010000366.1:13166-30707 GCA_905250075.1 Rotaria sp. Silwood1
AATTGTCCAACAGAAATTGACTACTGCTCATTGTTATATATACAGTTCCACTATAACTCAATATTTATGAATGAAATTTTCTGTGAATATGCTACAGACGATGCCTGTAACTTTGACGCAAGCCACGCCTCAAAAGCTAACTTTATATGATAGTTATACGTGAAACAAAAGCGTCCAAACAATTTTGTCCACTATAGTATTATCATTTGCTTCGATCATCTTCCCAATTCTTTCAATATTTTTAATAAATTGTAAGATTTTTTGTTCTTCATCACCGTTGAACTTTTCCAAATTTGATAAGCATTCACGATAACAAATCATCATCGCTGAATCTTGTGCAGTGTGAGACATTGTTTGAATCTGTTCAGTAGTATTATTTAATGAGTCCAGAATTAATCTTTTTACTGTACGTTCAGATGTTTTTGTTAATAAATCACCAGTAAATTCTGGATCGTTACCAGTGCTTCGAAGACTATAAGCCGTTATTTTAATATCAATAATAAAATTGTGATAATATAATGTTGAGTTTAATCGATAACGTTGTATGTGTAATAATTCATTGGGTTATTCTCTTCTATTTGATTTTTTATTTTCCCTCTCTCAGACAATTCCTATTGGAACTATCTTTATAATTCAATTGAGGTTTTACAGGCAGTTTCCAATGGAATTACCTTTAAATAATAAAAAAAATAAAAATAAAAAAGTAATCACTTACCGATGTATATTTCCTTTTAAAATTTGAATGGTATATGAATTTTTGTGTTGGTTCGTGTTTTATTATTAATAAATAATAAAACAATCGGTCACGGCACCAATATTAGGGAACATGTATAGAAGTTTATTTAATCTTTTTTTTAGCTGCTTCTTTTTATTCCAAACATATATCTGACCCCACACACATGAAAAATGTTCGCACACACATATATATATATATATATAGTGGCGGATGACTAGATATCATACTATCATAGAACAAAGAGAAGATATATCTAGTCATCATAGATCAAAAGAAAATATAATCAAGTGCAAACGATATAACTATAAGAAAGGAAAAAGAAAGAAAATGAAAAAACGAAAGAGACCTAGACAAGAAAAATAGAGTGGAAACGATGTGAAGGGCGAGCCCGTAACAACTTACCACTTACTAATTACTAGTAATAGTAAGTGGAGTATGACACCCCTATGATGAAGAGAAGATCGGTATTCCTATCAATATCCGTGCCCAGTCACACCCAACCCATACCGATGCGTTTTGAATCAACATGCACTTTTTATGAATATGTACTTACCAAATAAAAGTCATTTCATTTTGTTGTTGATATGAGATTCAATAGGTTCTACATTATCTATAGTGGTTTTATAATGAATCACTTGTTTTCTTCAGCCTAAAATTGTAAAAGTTCAAGGGGAACTTATATAGTAGAAAGCGTTCTCTGGTAAAATTTTCAAACTTATGGACTGAAAACAAAATGGAATTTTAAATAAATTTGATAGACTTTTTTCAGCTACATTTCAATGATTTTCAAAGAATATTTAGTAGCTCAAGCAACCCAAAGCTGTTTAGCATGAAACTTTTATGAAAAAACGAGGCAGTGTTGCTTTCTCTAACGATGGATAGGAAACTGAAATATTTGTTTTCTGTACTGAAAAACGTTTGCTTGAAAGAAAATACGTGTTTGAACCATAGATTCGTTATAGTATGAGTAAATCATCTCCTGTTGGTCATTTTGATCAGGGTTTATTGTAGTCTAACTGCAATAAAAATATCAGCCCAAATTATTAGGATTTAAATTTTTCATCTGGTAGTGCTACTTTTGGTGATTACTGTATCATGTGAAGATAGATCAGCAGGAATATTCACTTTAATATATATACAGGATGGTCCATAAGTAGCTTTACGATAAAAAAATTGAATAACTCCGACTCGGTTCACTGAAATCAGTTGATATTTTGGTTAGCAGTAGAATTTTATCCAAAGTTTACTTTCATACGAATAACATAAACAAATACTCCTATGTTAATTTTTAGTTGCCATTCAGGGTAATAAAAAGAATAAGTCAAAAGACACATTACCTATGATAGAATATTGATGCAAATAGAGAAAGTTATCAGAATTAGTTGGTTTTATTACTGAAGTTCGCATTTTCTAATTAAAGCAGGCAATCGCACCTTTCTAAGCACTGAATTGTCTACTTCGGTGGAAAAATCAGTGCCTCATGCTTGAAAATTCGAATTATTGGAACTGATGACTTTAAGCTAGATAGTTGTGAAAATTTGCTCTATTTGTATTAATATTTTATCATCGATAAGGCGTATTTTTTATTTCTTCTTTTTATTACCGTGAGTAGCAACTGAAACCTATCTGTGAAAAGCTTCATATATATTTTTCTCCCTTGTCAACAGATAGTATTGCTTTCATGAAGTGAATAATAATACCTAATAGAAGTATTTGTTTATATTTTTCGTATAAACATAAACTTTGAATAAAGTTCTACTAGTAACCAAAATATCAGCCGATTTAATTGACCCAGATGGAGTTATTCAATTTTTTTTATAGTAAATCTACTTATGGATCACTCTGTATTTGGTTTTTTATTATAATCAACAGAGAGAGTCGGTTGCTGAAAAGCAAAAGTTGAGACTAGCAAATTGATTTCTGTTCTAGAAATATAAGTCGATCTGTTTCGCATTGATTTACGTACACTCACACTCACACCCACACCCTTTTCTTGTGTACTGAATATGATATTGTTACTATTCAGGGAGTATTTGAGAACTTTATACTGTTGTGTAAAAATATTGAACTGTCTTGTACTATCAATACAAGAAAACGGTTCATCCATTAGAAAAATCAAGAATATATGATAGTTTCTTTTCGGTAAATAAGTTTTCGGTCGGCCGGTATATTTACAGAAAGAAAGAGAACGGGCATATATGGATTATGCCTTTGACACATTTGTCTTCTTACACACGTGCCAGAACACTCTGTTTAGTTGACTCTGTATTATTATCTACTGTTCTTTGCTAAATTGATTGTTCGGACATGATGTTTTAACCTTCCTTTGTCATTTCTTCTTACCATAAGCTTTGTCCTTCCTTCTTTCCTAAGTATACATATATATTCTTAACTATTTTATCGTTTGCCATGACGAAATTGGTACATCTGTATTTTCTCATAAGTACCCTTCTTGTTATCCCTATCTTTCTCTTTCCTCCTATCTTTCTTGGTTGTGCATATAAATGCGTGCTTTTGAATGAAACGAGGTAATTAATAATATGAAAAAAAAGAGGATAAACTATAACTCCATATGCATTAATACTTTGTCTACGGAAAATTGTTACAGGTGTTCTTGGTTTTCCAACCAAATATCAAGCGCAATAAATCGATAATGGTACGTGTGATGATGATTGGCAAGTTCTGTTCGATTTCGTGTCTTTAACAAGCTGCTCTTTTTTTTTCCTAAAGCAACTTGATATTGAAAGAACAATTACCAAACATTTTTACTTATGCATATGTGCTATCATAAGAAGCGATGGAATGACGGGAAAGAAGCAGAGAAGAGTAAAAAAGAATGCAACAGTATGCCTTTCGTAAGATACTTGTGTCATAGCACTGTTGCATGAGAATCGTTTATTGCGAAGGAAAGTAATATTTCGGCCATGAGATCATAAAATATATAAGCAACAGAGCTGGGCACATGCAAACCAACAGAAAAGGAAAAAAATGCAGATAGAACATCAACACAAAATATACATATCAAGACGTTATTAGTTGGTACGTATATTTTTGCTATTCCTCTTATTACATACGAATATAGTAAAATGGAATATTTATCTTAAAAGTACTTCGAACATATCAGAAAGGATTTCGACGACCTTTGGATAGTAATAGACTATACTAAAGCGGTAAATTTAATTGACTTCGGTAGAAAAGGTTAAATACGAGGAGCACACGCCTAGAGTGATCACGTTCAATGTCAAATAGATTGTGTTATATAGTATTCATTTCTTCTTTCTGTTACTGATATCCCAGTTTAAGCTTAAAATTTCACGATCATCAGATACTACTAATGAGACACTTCAAATATCACGTTCCAATGCCAAAATTGCAGCAGTTTCCGAACTGTAGTTTTCATTCATGCCAACATAGCAGGTTAATAAAATGAATTTTGTCATGTTACTATAAAATACCATCATATGTTTCTGTCGGGCTCATTCCAGTTGTTACTTAACCTGATTTTTAAGTGAATATTCTTTTAAAAGTAAAAATTTTGTACAAACCAAGTCTTTCTAATCATCTTTGTACATATGAAAATTCTTCGTTGAACATTTTTGTTCTCTATCCGAATTGTATTTATCTGTGAACTAAAATTTTGAGGTGCCTATTCGACCTGCAAAATTACAGAATTACTCTGACAAAATTAGTGAACATTAGTAGAACATGAAAAATAATATATTTCCATGTGTATTGCGGTCTTATAGTCTTGCGAAAAGCTGTCTAGTTTCGACACATTTAGCATTGAAAACGAGTCTCTTACTGGATATAATACAGAAAATATACAATTCTTGGTTCTTTATCCTACCAAACTGTATAGCATTCAAAAACAAGAGATTTCTAATATTTTCCTTACACAGAAGATATTTTGATATAGTGCTTATGTAACAGAGGGAAAACTGTACAACATAGTAACGTGCTGAAAGTATAATTTAATAGCAAAGTAGATTTCTATCCCGAGCATATGAAATGATACATTACAAGTTTCCTCATATTTTTCAGTTTCCTAGACGGTTACTGGTGGATATTTTCTTTCGTATAAATATTGCATATTCATGAGCATGTTCACATTATGGAGATTCTTGAGTTTGACACAAAAGTTTGCTCAGAACTGTCATTATCTTCAGTAATTTCTTCGGAATAAATATCTGACTAATGTTGAATTATTATGATTTTCTAGGACAGTTTGCTACATCGATTTGCTATATCCATGATGCTTTAATACTTTCAGAGAGATCAATTTGTAAATAATTGACAATTGGTCTCATTCCCACAAAGTTTCTATCGTCAATGTTTAGTAATTGCCGAAAATATTGAGAGGTTTGTCAGTATTTAATGAATCATTTGCATAATAATGTGGATATTTAGTTAGAGATTTCTTTCGCATATAGTGATTATACATAAAAATACCTTGTGTGGGTAAAACCATAGAATTTAAATGAAGTTTATGCTGCCACTAGTATACATACTTCTAATAAAATTTACATACATTTTCGAAGAAAACTCTGAGTTTAAGCTTTAAAATCTCAAGCATTGAGGACAATGGGTGTCAAATGTTCTTCCGCGAGTTCCTTCGCACTATCAAAAGTGCTGAATGGTATTAATTACAAGACTTAGACAGATCTAGAAAGTTACAGAACATTCCAAGACATTCTGAAGATTTCGACGGCTGATATACATTTGTAAACGCTTTGAATAGTACTATTCTTTAATTTCACTTTAATAAAAATTTATACTGAACATGTCAAGGATAATAGGTTGTGACGCATGGATTTGCTAGTTATTATATAATCAACATAAAGAGGGTTAATCGATCATGTTGTAGCTTAGGAAAAAATCGATATCAGCAATGGCAAACTTCTCTAATGTACTATAGTGCATTGAGACTTGCTCTAGATATAATGACTATATAAAACCAAAGACATATTAGATGACTCAGAATTCTCTATTCCGTCTCATTGTTTATCAGTTAAAAGGAGGTCTTCTATGCTGCCATTCAAAAAAGATGTATTTTTTGTCAGTCTCCCCAGTAAACATTAGTTTCAATTCATATTCGTCCAAAACATCGTAAGTAATCGAGTGTATTTTACTTGCTTCAAACATTTTTAGTGTGAAGGAAGCAGGAATTATTCTGTAGAACAAAAAGGAAACAATTGTTGGTAAAAAGTATTCTTAGAGCAATATGGTTAACCGGTACATTAACATCTCGATACGAAATCCAATGACTTCTTTTCAGGGAGAATAGGACTGTTAGTGGCAATAGTTGACCGTCTCAATACTTATATGACAGAAACAAGGAAAAATTAATTCTTCCTTATCATACTTTATTGAGTCAGTTGCTTCTGTAGAGAGTTGATTACATAAATGGCTTCATTATTATTCTCAAGCTAAATCTAATAAAGATGATTGCCTTTCTTTACATCTTATTGACAGAGTAAATGCGTTTTTCGAGTCAAAAGAAGTGTTTGCAGAAATAACCTTGACATGTGTACAAGAAACTATGTCTTCTTCACTTATGTAAGACTGTTTTGTGATAATAACGTTTCTGAATTTCTAGAATTAGCGAAAAAGGTGCATATGCCTTTTAATAAGCACATAACGGAATTTTTCCAAATATGTTACTATTTTACAAAGAACTTATCATGTGTTGCACGCACAAATGTGCAATGCGTCTATCAGATCATATACTGATGGGAATGTTTTCCTAATGTAATACACCTAAGAAATTCCTTCAAAGTAAGCTGTCAACGAGTATGTTTTCCATAAAGAAACACGTTTTTTAATATTCTGTCGTTTCATAACTCGGAACTGACACGTTTAAGGTCCATTAATTATTTTTCAAAATTTGATTTCCTTAAGGGAGTCTTTTAATCCGCTGAAGTCTTTCTGACAGATATATTTGTCAGTTAAATTAATTCTTAAAATAATAAATTTAATCTAAAACAAACAGAAATTGAAAAAGAAAAATAGTAAGCGAATAGCAACAAAACTAATAAAAATATATTGTGAGTAAAAAAATTCCGTTCGAATGCATAGGATTACGGATAAGCAAAATGTCAGAGAATTCACTATTGAAGTTTCTTGAGGTCCATTGTTGTTCTTAATAATTGCTCATACAGGTTCTGAGCTTTCTTATAATTAGAAACAAATTAAAGCTTTTAAAAAATGATTAATTCCAAGATAGATCACAAAAGTAGATCATACTCCATGATTGAGATGACGAGTATTTGATCTTATTTGAATTACCAAAAGTCCTAACGCTTCTTAAGCAAACTTGCATTTTCACACTTGCCACAACCAAACAATGCTGATCCAAAAACATTGACGAAAAATAGTGATAGACTCTAAGAAATGTACCAACTACCTTCTTTTTTTGGGAGGTTCAGCTGCTCGATTCAATGTTTCCGATGCGCTTGGACCGAAAAAGAACCGAACTCAACCGCAGTGGAAAATAATCTGATCAGTTGAAAAAATAATGTTGAGTATAACAAGACATGATGCATATCGATGTAAACCAAAATGAAGCAATCAACGAACACATAAACACATGCATTCTTTTTCGAAAAATGAAAACCCAACGGAAAAATGCATGAGAGCAGCAAAAAAATGATTCCTATCGATCAGAATAATGCTTTATGACAATAGAAAAATGTTTCCAAGTTATAGATTTAGAAGCAATGATTTACCATGATCGTGCTCGTGATCTCTTTTCTGTTCATTTTCTCTCTTTCATCTTTGCTATTATTGTTTTCTTTTTGTTCTGTTTTATGATACTGTACGTATCTGAATAATATATTAAAGGCATTTGAAGAATTAGATTATATAATGCAAAATAAAATATGCCAGAGAAAATGCATAAGTAGTGTCAAGAAGAGCTTTTCACTAATAAACAAAATGATAAAAAACGAAAAAAATGTCTCTTTGGATAGATGAATGGTAATCTTTATATATATAGGATGAAGAGAGGAACGAAGGTCTTAGAGAAAAATAATATTTTAGAAGTTATATGACGCTAAAGGAAAAAGTGAACATGTTTCTTTATCACAGTACTCTAATACGATTATACACGTATATAGTTCTTTAGGAACTGAAACGCATAGAACAAAACATTTTGTCCTAAGACTTTTAAAGCAAAGCTATTTATTTTCTTCTTCTGTCACTGTATCACCAATGGATAAGTGAAAAATAGAGAAAAAGCAAATTCGTTTATCGAATTCATATATTTTTTTCGTTGATCATCTAGTACAGGCTATTCGCTCTTTATGTACCAAATAAGTATAAGCGACAAACAAAGACGGAGTTGATCTCTACGTGCAAATCGATGTATTCTTGTTTCGAGGTACTTTCTCCATTTCCTTTCATGTGATCATTTGCATGCCACATACAAATAAAATCAGAAATTCATTTTTCTTTTCCCATAGCAAAGCGCTTTCTTCATAAACCTTCATCTTACTACATACACGGTAGAACGATGAAGCGAACAACTTTTCTCTTAAACTGAATCATTATTTCATTTCTGATAATCGTTCTTTCTTAGGAAAAGCAAACATTACCAAGCAGTTTTAATCCTTCCACTGCAAGGCTCCTAAAAAGTGAAAATATGCTACAGCACTTTTCTCATCGAAAAAAGATTCAGACATTTTTCTTAGTCATCCTTCCCATAGAAAGTTATATTTTTGCTTTGCATTTTAATGCTTCTGCTGAGTATGTATGTTTATAACTATAATTGAAGCATACTAGTTTCCTTACAGGATTGAATAATACTGGGTGTCCCCAAAATTCGAACGGATAAAGCAATTGAATATCTCCATTGCCCATTAATCAAATGGACGGATTTTTTTCTTGGTGATAGAAGATACTTTAAAGTTTTGTTTCATAAGAAAACCGTTAACAGATACTATTTTCAACCATCATTTTTGACTTCAATATCGAAATGTACACAATTTCGATTTCTAAAAAAGCACTTTCGAAGGAAATTTCCCTAGATGATTTATTTTGACATGAAACTTGGGCTAAAGCGGGGTCTCACTCAGACCAGCTTCAGTAAAAAGTTTCAGAATTTTAGGGTATAGTCTTTTCGGAATATCAATTTTTCAAAATTTAGGCGCTTTTCCATCGATGCTGTGAGAAATTTACGAAACTCATATTCCGAGAAAACTATATCCAAAAATTCTAAAACTTTCTTCAAAAGCTAGCTTGAATTAGATCTCGTTTTGACCAAAGCTTCATGTCAAAAGTCGAAACCTTAATTTTCTTCGAAGAATTGAAGTCATCAGGGAGATAATCGACTAAAAATTCCATATTCCAGTCAAAACTGCCAAAGAGCATAAACTTTTTGGAGGTCTTATACTCCAATGGTCCTCTAGCAGTGGGAAAAACATGCCATCAAAAGCTTCGAATCATAATATGGGCTCGAAATCATCTCGGCGACTCTTCCTCGAAAGCATTGTTTGACAAATCGTAAATGTGTACATTTCGGTATCGAAGTTAAAAGTGATGGTTGAAACTAGTATCTGTTAACAATTTTCTTACGAAACAAAACTTTAAAGTATCCTCTATCAACGAGAAAAAAAAGCGCTCATTTGAGGAAAGAGCGATGAAGATATTCAACTTTTTTATTCGTTCGGATTTTTGGGACACCCTGTACAAATTATTTGGTTCGTGATTTCTGCTGTTGATTACTGTTTTTCATATGTGTGTATTTTCATTCGTCTTGGTTAAACTTCAAAGACAAGCATTTTTGACCTGCACCATTAAACTCCCCTTGAAGGTTTCATTTATCTTAACAATCGAAAAGTTAACCAATCCTCGAACTCACACCAGTAAAACCCGATTCGATTTGACCTCTGGCACATGTACCATCTAACTTACATTTCCGTTACATATGTTCTCATTATTTTAGTCATACAAAATGCAAAATTACCGAACGCTTTGGCTTATCATATTGGTTATGATGGCTGAATTTTATCATGTGTACACCACAAAAGAAAGAATTCTCAGCTATGAAGTTAACATTGAAGGAGAAAAATTTCAAGTTTATTTGGAACCATCGGGTCGCAAATGTTTTTGGACAGGAAACGCGCCGCTTTGTTTTATCACTGCTGGCTGTCCACCAAGAACAACAACCATAGAAGTCGACAAGTCTGGTGATGGTGCCTACTGCTGGATTGGTTTTAAGTATTATTGTTGTATTTAATTGAACCATTTCAAGTGAAACCAATGAACTTGTATATCTAATAAAGGAATAAATCTGCTACAGGCGATTTTTCCTTCTCAACTTTAGGCTTACATTAATTTGTCTAATATCCTTGGTCAATTTTGAAAATAAAAGTTATTAATACGGCTGTTTAAGAAATTAGAATGTGAAACACGATGCAGCGATTTGTATTCGCAGAGATGAAGTATCTTGAACGTGGAAAAAGGCGAGTATATATGTCCAATTTCGCATATCATGGATCGTTCTAAGAAAGCCTTTCAGAATAATTCAAATTTTCCATCACCTTTACTAGTACCTCTAAGTACAATTGTAAAAGTCACTCGAATGTCTATTGTCGGTAGGAGCCTAGCATAATACTTCAAGGAAGGTTGATTCCATGCAAGAATCTCAAAAGTAAAAGAGACGAAGTAATCAGTACCCGTGCCTTAATCAAGCCCTTGACTATGTCTGTATTGGTAATCAGTTGTAATCTGTATCGATCTTTGGGGATGAGATGATGAAGCTACGACAGTGAAAAGGATTCTGGACGATAACCCGCAAATTTGGCTCCATTAGAAAAGACGTTCTTAGGCATAAAGTTTTATCAACTGTTGCATCTTAGTTTGCAGGCATTCGAATAATTTGGTACTACAAAAATCAAAATTTAACCTCACTTTCACGATACAGACAGTATGGGCTTTGTGACGATACACTCTAAAAAATTTCCGTCTCCTAGGAAACTAAAATCAGTTCGGAAGCCCTTTCGGAAACCTTTTTTGGTTTCCGAAAGGGTTTCAGATCACCGAAATCGTTTTCGAAAATACCGTATTGGTTTCCGAGGTTTCGGAAACCTTTTGGTTTTCGAGAGTACCGAATTCGATGCGCGTAGGGTATTCTAGAATACCTTTTCATCATTGGCGCAAACCAAATTAGTACTTTCGGAAACCTGTTGGGTATTTTAGGAAGCCAATTCTGTCCTAAAAGTTGTTTGGGTATCTAAAGAGGTATCCGAGAATACCTTATCGGTTTCCGAATCACTATCTCGGAAACCTCAAGAGTTTCAGAAAGCTCGGAAACCCTAATTCGTACCCAAGAATACCTTTTTGGTTTCCGAATCACTTTCTCGAAAATAAAAAGAGTTTCCGAACTACTTTCTCGGAAATCTAAAGAGATTTCGAAAGCTCGAAAACCCTAAGTGGTACCCGAGAATATCCTTTCGGTTTCCGAATCACTTTCTCGGAAACCAAAAGCGTTTTCGAATGGCTTTCTCGCAAACCTAAACGGCTTCTAAAATTTCTGAAATTCGAAAAGATATAGTGAAAAACAGAAATCAGCTTTCCAACTTCACTTAACTACTGCACACTTTCTAGGCTTGGAAACTATCACAATGAGTCTCTAAAGCGTTTTAGAGCATAACAATTTTTCCAATGCAGAAAGTTCGCGTTTCAAATTCATGTTTGGGTCATGGTTCTGTTCTTCATTTCTGGAATTCTTAGAGAATCGAAAGCACTTAGAGCTTTCATGCAACATGTTTGATTATATATGTGTAGTTCATAGCTTTCAATAAATATAAACTTAAATCTAATTTTTTTTCTTTATTTAGGTCTATATGAATGTCCATCACTAATTCTGGTAAGTCAACTGATTTATATAAACTTAAAACGAATTTCTTTTTGTTTATTTAGGTGTATATGAATATCCATTAAAATGTCGGGTAAGTCAATTGATTTATATAAACTTAAATCTAATTTCTTTTTCTTTATTTAGGTCAGGGCTGCCAACCGTACCCATTTTGGGGTACAATACCCCATTTCGACATTTTGTACCCCAGAAAATTTCGTACCCGAGGGGTACATATTTTGTACCCCATTTCGTTTTTTAAGTCTGGAATGTGATAAAACACCATATCAAGGTAAAGAAAGTGTGTTTTCCCACTAGTCTTTTCACTTCTATCTATCTAATAAAGTATCAGTTAACAAATGATCGATAGATTTCTACATCTGCTTTGTTCAGTGTCGGATTGAAATACTTGGTTGTTCATACTATTATCGTTATAAACACCGAAATAAGACTTAAACATTTCTCCTTATCTGATTTCTCCGTGTTGCATTAATTTTTCTTTTTATTTGGCAAATACATATTCTATTAGATATATCTCTAATTGCAGATTTTCTCTTTAATGAATTTGATGGTAATCTTCGTTGTCTATTTATAATGTTCTTTTCCAATTTCAAACTCAACAATCAATTAACACAAAGCTAATTGAAACAGTGTAAACAGTTAAGCCTATCTAATTGAAAAACAACAGTGAAATATGATTCTGTTCTCTACAAAAGCAGTGTCGTTTCAGCAGGTTTCTCAATTAAATACTTTACTTCAGGAGTAAAATCATGTACCCCATTGATGTACCCCTTTTTAAATTGGAATGTACCCCAAATGTACCCCATTTTGACTTTTGTAAACCCATTTAAAAAATGAGAAATGCCACCCCTGATTTAGGTCTACATGAATGTCGATTACTAATTCTGGTAAGTCAACTGATTTATATAAACTTCAAGCTAATCCTTTTTTCTTTATTTAGGTCTATATGAATATCCATTAAAATGTCGAGTAAGTTAACTGATTTATATCAACTTAAAGCTAATTTCTTTTTGTTTGTTTAGGTCTGTATGAATGTCCATTACTAATTCTGGTAAGTCAGCTGATTTATATAAACTTAAAGCTAATTCTTTTTTCTTTATTTAGGTGTATATGAATATCCATTAAAATGTCAGGTAAGTCAATTGATTTATATAAACTTAAATCTAATTTCTTTTTGTTTATTTAGGTCTATACGAATGTCCATTACTAATTCTGGGAAGTCAACTGATTTATATCAACTTTATAAATCTAGTTTTTTATGTTTATTTAGGTGTATATGAATGTCCATTGATAATTTTGGTAAGTCAACTGATTTCAATAAAAGTAAATCTGATTGTTTTTTCTTCATTTAGGTCTATATGAGTGTCCATCAATAATTCTGGTAAGTCAACTGATTTATATAAACCTAAAGTTAATTTCTTTTTGTTTATTTAGGTGTATATGAATATCGATTACAATTTCTGGTAAGTCAATTGATTTATATAAACTCAAATCTAATTTGTTTTTGTTTATTTAGGTCTATATGAATAACCATTAAAATGTTGGGTAAATCAGCTGATTTATATCAACTTTATAAATCTAGTTTTTTGTTTATTTAGGTGTATGTGAATGTCCATTGATAGTTTGGGTAAGTCAACTGATTTCAATAAAAGTAAATCTGATTGTTTTTTCTTCATTTAGGTCTATATGAATGTCCATGAAGAATTCTGGTACGTCAACTGATTTATATAAACTTAAAGCTGATTCTTTTTTGTTTATTTAGGCCTATGTGAATAACCACCAAAATGTCTGGGAAGTCAGCTGATTAATATAAACTTAAATCTAATTTGTTTTTGTTTATTTAGGTCTATATGAATATCGATTACAATTTCTGGTAAGACAATTGATTTCAATAAAATTCAATCTGATCCTTTTTTCTTTATTTAGGTCTGTAATGAAATTGCATTAATATTCATGCGTGGACTGAGAGTGTGAGGGCTTCCGTGGCAAATGTAAGGGTTATTTTAATTGACCGAAGTAAGGTATCTACTTGTTCTGGAACCTGCTCGGGAACAGTTCATGCGTTTCCGATGGTTGGTGTGTTGTGGTAGTAAAATATGCTAATGTAGGGTTTCCGAGTGCTCGGAAACCTTTTCTCGGGAACCCTTAAAAGGTTTCCGATAGTAACAAGTTCGGAAACCCATTAAGGGTTTCCTACACGACGGATTTTTCTTAGAGTGTAGTAGCACCGAGAAACTAATTGCTTGAGTACTTATGCGTATACGTCGGTAGAGGCGATTTATTCATCATTTTGTAGAGAATTTCATTTTGAAGAGCATTGTACAAACAATTTTTTCTAGAACGAATATTTTGTACAACAAGACTTGGAATATCCATAACCTGAGCAAAATATAATATGTGGTGCAAATTTCTTTGAGCAAATGTCAAGCTATGTTAGATCATGTTGTCAACTTCTAAACTAATCAAACTTTCTTGTTGGGAAGAGCAATGTTTGAACTACAAATTTTCTACTAAATACATTTTTTCCGTATGAATCTAAGAGCGAGGAAAAACCAAAGGCTAAACACCTCTTAAAAAAAGTTCTTGCAACGCTATTGCGACTTGAAAAGTTTCGATTTCACAATTATTTTGAGCTGCATAGATCGATTTCTAACAAAGAAATACAAAAAATACAGTGCATCAACAACTATCGATAACAGGTTTGGTAATTTTTTTTAGATTCGTCCTTGGTTCTTTAATTAAAAGAAACGTTGGAGAGTAAAGTTTTTCAGAATGGATTCTTCTGCGAGAACTACAGTCAATTTCCCTAATAACGACGGGAAAATTTTGTCTTACCTTATTTCGTTCGGTTCTCAGCTATTGTGCATCCAATTAAAAATATTTTTATATTTGGAGAATCCTTGAAGTCTCCTCTTTCCAATGATATATAGGTTTCATTTTACTTACTTGTTATTATCGAGAAATTAGCGGTCTACGATAAAGAGGCCCAACCGTCGTTATTAGGGAATCGAACCCTACTAACGATTCCCAGCAAAATCATTGACCCTAATAACGACGCTTCAGCAAAATCCCAGCGAAAAAATGCTTTTAAATAAAAAAAACTTTTTTCACGTTTTCTGTGAGAAATCAAGCATTAGTCTCTTAGACAATTTTGTAGAGCGGGTCAGTGCTGCCACCTTTTCAAGTCCAAAAGGCAGAAAAAAAATTATAAAAAGCAGAAAATGACAGAAATTCCATCATCAAAAAGCAGAAAAAAAAGCAAAAAAGATATTTCTTACGTAAATCTACTATAAAGCTTCTATTCAATATAATAATTAAAAATTGTATATCAAATTTCAATTTTTATTAAACAAGATCAAGAAAAACAATCGATTAAACAAATAAATAGAATTATTCAATTCGATTGTACAATATCAAGAAAAACAAATAAATACAATTATTAGATACACTTTCTTTTGAACCCATACTTTTCATCTGATATAATAGCTTTTAACAAATCTTGATTAGATAAAACATGTTTATACATTTCAATGCATGATAATGATGAATTAAACCATACTTTTAATTCAGCTGATAGAAGTTCAATTGTCATACAATTCCTTTTATCATTACATAAATATTTTAATTGTGAAAAAGCTGACTCAACATAAGCATTACTACATGGTAAAGAATACAAAAAACATACGAGTTCCTTGAAATTTAGAGATTGAGTAAGAGAAAACATATGCATCCAGAACTGATCAGATCTCACAATTCTGCTTTCTGAATGATCAGCATCATCATCATTTTCTTCTTCTTTGCATTCATTTGTTACTGCTATATCACCTTGTTTACTAATAAACGTCTGAACTTGATCAAAAACTGAGATACGTTGTTGCAAGATTACTTTTAATGCTGATTTTATATTTGTAAATTCATCAGGGTGTGGGTGTGGGTGTGGGTGTTGGTGTGGGTATGGGTATGGGTGTGAGTGTGGGTGTGGGTGTGGGTGCGTGTGGGTGTGGGTGTGGGTGTAGGTGTGGGTGTTGGTGTGGGTGTGGGTATGGGTGTGAGTGTGGGTGTGGGTGTGGGTGTGGATGAGTGCTTTTTTAATCTACGCCCACACCTACGCCCACACCCACACCCACACCCACGCCCACACCCACACCCACACCCACACCCACATTCACACCGACACCCACATCCACAGCCGCACCCCCACACGCACACGCACACCCACACACACCCACACCCACATCAACACCTACACCCACACCTGCTTTCTTCATATGTAACATCTTTACGTTTTCGATTGAAAATATCCCGAGGGTGAGGGTAACTGAAGGAACCTTTCAATTTGACAAGGAACTGAGTTGGTAACCAATTGTCTTGGTAACCATCTCAACTGGCAATCATCTGACTCTATATTATCTAATTACTTGAAATAAGTTGTAATAGACATAATCGATTATATTCGATTCGGATTGGTTTCGGTCATCAACTCATTCGGCGATATGGGAATCGGCGAACTTCATCGTCGGCGAAAAATATTTTTGGGCAATCTTGAAATCGGCGAAATTCACCTTCGGTGAAAATGCACGAATTCGGCGATCAGTCACTACTGACTGCTGGTAGCTTAGCTTCTTCGTCTTATCAGGTATAGCTTGCCCATGGTGATGTACGCAAGATAAATATTTAAAGTGGAAATCATGACGTCGGAACTTAAGAAAGGCAAATACGATGTTTGCCCTCTTACTGATATCGATGTTATCAAGCAATGTCATACACTTTTGCCAATCGTAAAAAGGAAAAGAAGAGAAGAGAACAGTCGATATGTATATAACTAACTGCAAGAGTAGCAAATTGCACAGCAAAACATCTTTGTCCAACCAATATGTTTTGGTAGATCTTGTACTTCATGTTAGTGCTCCACCACTCCAATGCGAACAGAGTCATCTATCGACCCAACGAATTGCTTAATGGTCAGAATCCTAATGGACCATGGTCCTTCGGCTTTGTATAGCCCGACAATCATCTTTCATTCCAGTTGTACAAAAGCTACATACCAAACGTTTATGGCCACTTCCCATCCTATAATACGGATCCACGAATGACTGGTGTCGCAGTTTTTTTATAGCAGTGTTTTTTCGAACCAAATTCATAGTATGGGCTGGATTCTGCACAATACGAACAAGAACAAATTCGCCCAATTTGGATTGGACGAGTACAACCTGGCGCCGAGTCAGCTTCTCTTTCATCCAGGTCCGAACAATACTCGAGCGAAACATCATTCACAAAACACTGTTCACACAGTCTAAAGGCCCTTAGCTTCATCAATGAAAACACCATATTATGCGAACAGTTGCCTGCATTCGCTTCACTGTCCCATCCGCTGACACTTACCATGTTAATGCTGTTTTCTTTACCACAGCTGGGCTAAAGATTGAAGGACCCTCGACAGATATTCATCTTTTTATCAACAATGTCGAGTTACGTTCGCTGTGGCTCAAACGCAATGTCGGTCTATTGGCGTTCGACAATGTCTACTTGAACGAAGGAGACTATGTACAATTCGAAATCGGATACGGAGAAAACAAGAACTACACTTACGATGGCGTTCTTGCTTCATTCGAAAATGTTGTTCCTCTATCGCGTACACGCGAGAAAGAAAGAAAATCACAACATGATTGTTGAACAGTTCACAGCTGAATATAACAATCACAGTGGATACTTAGTAGGTTCTGGACGCATTGACTCATAGATAAGTTAGTTGCCAGACTAACTTCGCCTGCTTTGTTCTCTCCTCTATATTGAACAAACAATAAAATAACTATTGTCTGTCCAAAAAGTCAGCGGACTCGGATAGTTTTGAAATAACTCAAGAACACAAAGAGATAGCGAGTGTGGTTTCAGCAATCGATAGAGGCTTATAGGAGACACATATTTATAT
>CAJNOP010000366.1:30717-103110 GCA_905250075.1 Rotaria sp. Silwood1
CCACACCCACACACACCCCACCCTTGATCTTTCCCTCCCTATCAGTCGTTTTGCTAGCAGCTGCTAGCAAAGTGACGGAAAAAGAGAGTAAGATAGATGAATGGATGCTATTCTATTTTACTATTTTTCATGATTTACAGTTTGAATACATATTCAGTTTGACACTAGCTATTTTCTATAAACTTAATTCATTTATAATACGTTTTATCAAATTTTCAAGTACTTTTTAAACAATTTTTGTTATGCGAAGCTACAGATAGCTGATGTTCAAAAAAAGAAAACAAAAATGTCTCAAGAAAGAATGAGACAAATATCATTATCATGTTTACAACGCGATCAAGTTGAACGAAAGTCTTATCACGAATTAAAATATTCATTATTTTTGGAGAAAATGAATAGTCTAGAGCTAAAGAATATTGAATAGAAATAGAACAATATACATGATGTATACGTATACATACGTCAAACGATACAATTAATCTATCAAAATGTAATTAAAACAAAAATGTGTTGTGCTGTTATGCCGCGGCATGAGAACGGCTGGGCGCCATAGCGGCCGAACGGCAGAGCGGTATCTGAACGGCAGAGAGGCATAGCGACAGAACGGCATAGCGTCCGAGCAGCTGAATGGCAGAGTGGCCGGCCGACCGGCAAACATTTTGAAATTTTCCCTTACATGACTATCGAAAGCGTTATGTATTCTTATTTGATTCAAGCTGTATCACGTTTTTTCTTTATTGTTTTACGTAACAAATATCGTTCGATCGTTTCGTTCAAATGTCATTTCAGTATACCGACCATGTTCATCTTTGTTATTTATATCTTCGTTTACGATCGAACGAAAAATAGCACTGCTCAAGCTTTGAACCGAACAGGCAGACAGCAACACCAAAATCGAGACTTTTCAAGTCTTTCGCAATATAATGATTTTATATGGGATATACCTGTTAGGAGGAATGGCAACAACAGTGTTTATTTTTACATGTATCCGTATATTCTATTCAATAGGTGTTGTTTTCGTACCTTTGACAGTAGTTTTTGAAAAGTTGGCAACAGTCTATCTTAGAATGGCTGCATAATTAATGAGTTTTTATCGTTCAAATTAATGCTTTCATTACTTTTCTCAAATTTATGTTGAAGACTGGTTTGTTGCCTCTGATGATAATACTCAAATAATTTATACCTCGATTTATTCATGAAAATGATCATAATTATGAAAATAAACTACAAACACCAACCATCGTTTGCCTATATTATTGATTATGCTCAGACAAGTAAAATGTTGCAATATCATTAGCATTATAAAAGGGAGAAGAATAGCTTCCACTTCACTCGAATGTTGGAAAATTGTCAATCTTTTCCAAAGAAAATGAAGAAAAAAAATTAACTTGATATCATTGTTCAATAAGAATATTGAGCTGTGAGTGGTCTGCAACTATCATTATCAGGTTCGCTTCGTTTAGGCAATCTTCCAAATGTGTAATATTTCTAATACGAAAAATCGAATGTATGGAGAATGATATTTACTCTAAGTAAAACAAGAAGAAACGTAATTCAAAACCATGTATAAGATATCATTATATCTTTGCTACTCATCATCTATTTGAAGTATTATTCGAAAAACAAGAGAAGTAAATGTATGCAGTGATTCTAATACGAGTTCCAACCATATTCGATTGAGATTTCGATAATATGTACAAGTCTACAAAGAGGATACGTCATCCTTCATCATATAGTGCTAATCATATATTTCATAAAAAGTATCAATTAAACGTCTTTCTCTTGATCTTATTCTTCGTACAAATGAAAAGAAAATGTTTTCAAATGGTAATGTCGGCACGAAACTCACAGGTAACTCGATAAAAATTCGAATAACTTGAGAATATGCAAGTAGTTAGCGCTCTGTGGTTTTCACCAGTTGAAAGACGAGACATAAAGACATTCTTTTCTCTGACAACGCTTATGAACTCGTGTTTTTCTCTTTAATCCAGTTTTATGTTATTAGTTTTTTTGAACGACTAAAAATTTTTCCGAAGCTCGCAAAATCTTTGATGACCCAGTTTTATTTGAACCTTCCATGTTCTAAAATTATTAGATAAAATTCTACAGATTCAATTTTAAAAAACATTCTTGAGCAAAATCTTTTGATTTTTTTTTCCACTACCATTCAGAATTTTAAATGGTTTTGAAAACGATGCAGAACTAAACATGGTTCTGCAACACTTCTTTTCTTCAGATTGGATATTATCTTAATATTAAACACGTACGACTAATGCTCTATCAGATAAATTGGTTCATATGTCGATCGGACTAAACCAATAATTAGTTCAAAATATTCAATTCAATAGGTCGTCAAAGTAGTTCCACTTTCAACATTATTCAATCGAAAATATGTCTCTCTATTTGTCAAATATTTTCTCTGCATTGAACTCTTCAATCATTCTTGTGTCATCTTGTATCCTTCCTCTTTTATTATTTATCATCAGAATCATCGTATAAGAGCGTTTATGCATCATACTTTCTCCTTTCCTTCATCAAACATCACTTTTATCAAAGCAATATGAATGATCGAATGAGCACGAATTCATATTTCCATGTTCGGCATTAGAATCTATTAATTTATTAGTTGGAATTTCATAAACGAACGGTTGATACCAACTATCAAGAAAATCGTTTGAAAAGGAATAAAATATTCCAAAAATTGAGAAGAAAAATTCAATCGAAATATTCATTTTAATTAAATTTTAAATAATCAAATTCAAATAGAAATCAATTTCTTTTCTTTGTTTTTGTTTTTGTTATGCTTTATTCTAAATGATGGTAGAATAGAAGTTCTATATATCTGTATAAGTTTTGATATTGCTGCAATACTTGTAACAATATATATAGATCAGCGATTTCTATAATCATTCGAATCATTATAGATCGATCAACTTCACCAATATATATCCTATGTATATTCGATTGATCATCATAAATTTGCTTTACATTATTTCGATTGGGAAACTTCAAACATAATAAGTCTAATTATATCAATAGACGCATTATTTGAACGTCATTAATTTAATTTATATCTACTATTTGTTAATAGTTCATATCTGGATTTAATCAGTATACTTCGCTCTTTCAGATCAGACCATTAATCATATCTAATGAAATCTGTTTAAATGTTCTCCATTTGAATTGTCCATATTTTCTCTTAGACATTCTCATCATTTTGTCATTTTTCTAACAACTTTCAATAAACTTAGATTAATATACGTACTTAGAAAAATCAATAATACGGTAGTTGATTATTATTTGTTTTTTCTCTTGAAAAAAGAAGAAATAGACGATTTTATTAACGAACATGTCGATAGGAATAGCAAATAGAACTTCATCGAATGTGCCAGAAGAATCTATCTATATTGTCGTGTAAATGTCTTCCTAATAAACAGGTGAATTATTAGTTTTGAAGAAGTTTACTATTTTTATTTAGTTTTAGGAAAAATTCATGTAAAAAAAGTTTTTTTTTCTTGAAAAAAATATTTTTCTATTCAGTTTAGAATATAAATTTTGTTGTATTTGAAAATGAAATGATCATAATGGGCATTAAATGATAGATATGGAATTATTCTTAATCAAAGAGACTTATATTAGAAAAGGTTTTCATCAATATAATAACCATTTATTTGTAACTCATCATTAGTTTTATCTCTTACTAAATATAATTCATTTCGATTACACCAATTCAAATACTAACAGTCTTATTGAACAATGTTTTTCTTTTTCTAATATAAAATTGCTAAAGATAACTCGATGTTTATTATGTCACTAATTAATTAAAACATTATTATTACTTATTCATTATCAATTGGATAAACTTACACAATTAGTAGATGAACATATGATGGAATTTATTCGAGATGGAAAATATCCATTGAGAATCGCTCATCATACAATTTATCACTTATTAGTCTTTTAGATTATTCAAAAGCTAAATGATTGTAAAGAATAAAATTTTAGTTATAGAAGCAAATTTTCACAGAACTTTTATGTGACATTAATGTTAAAAATTGTTTAACTTTTCAATAGAAATCTTAGACTATTTATATTTGTTTATAAAGATAATATCTTCATTAGAATTCGGATTATTTTACAAGAACTAATCTGATTTAAAAAGTAACTTTCATGTTTTTGATATTTTGATTTTATACGAAATCTGTTTAAAACTCTTATCTTATTAGTCGAAAGTTTTTTTTGTTTCTTTAAATGTAATTTGTCATTGATTATGAACAATTTGAATTGATTGATTAAAGTCTTTTAAGAAAATATCGGTAAGTCGATTATCATCTGTAATTGATTTTTAGTTATTTAAAAGAAATTAAATTAGTCAAAATTAAGATCAACAGAAGAAATTCAAGAATTCCTTTAATTCTAATTTTTTTTTTTATTAAAGTTATTTAAATTTGAATGTCGAAAAGGCCTGAGTTTGGTGGCTGAAAGAGACTGACATAGGGAAACTGAGTAGAATGGAGGCAAGTTATGCTTTTCCGTTTTGAATATCTACATATCATATTGATAAGAAGAACGTTGAATATTCCAAATAGAACTCGATTCATTCCCAATGTGGGATGATTTTTGTTCGATTTTCATCTAGTCGTTGTTGAGAAAAGAGTTCAACAATGCTATGCAAGATCTTTATAGAAAAATGAGATCAATTTTATACCATCTAGAGATAGCTGTTTTAGAAAACTTTCGATAATGTTATGCATATATTACATTTCGTAGATACAAAGTTCAAAAATTCTGAAACTCTTTATTTGAAATAATAAATGTGAGATGATTAAGCGAAGGAACTTTTAAAGAAAGAAAATACGGTTGCTTCGAAAAGCTTGGATCTCTGACATCTATAATCAGGAAAGTCATTAAAATAGGAAAGAGTATCTGGAGAGATTCTCTCATCAAATCAATTTAATCATATTTTAAATGAATTTGAGTTAATCGAATAAAATGAAAACAAATTAATTGTAATTAAATATAATATTGTTGTCAATGATGATCCTTCTATTAATATTCATTAGTGTTTAACATTCTCTTCTCATCCTTCTCAAAAATTTAATGTCAAATTAATTTCAATATAGTTGTTTAATGACTGCGTTATTTATATATTCGTATTAAATATATATACCTGATATTGAATCTCGATCTAAATCAAATATGAATCTAATATATAAAGAAGAATGTTTGTTTGTATGTTTGTTTGTTCTTTATGCATTCAGTCCCTGTAAGAGCTAGAGCAGCCAAACTTTGCATGGCACAACCTTGGGTCTAGAGGAAGGTCAAGAGGGGGTCGGCGGGACAGGCAGGGGCCCCCAGTTTTCAAAAAATGATGGAAAAATTTTCGGGTTTTTTAAAAAATATCGAAAATGTTCTCCGATTTCTGAGGTATTTGCATCTAGCTTTTACATCTTTGCACTGCCCTTGGTCAAGGGCTACTTTTCAACGGAAAACTTTTATGTCTGGGATATTTAGTAATCCCATTGTTGGACCGCTACAGTGTGTCTCATCGAAAAAGTCCGGAATGCAATTATTTTCTCAATAACTTGAGCAGGAGTATATCGACAGCGGATGGATGGAGAGAGGGAATGGAGTGGAGAGGTATTATTCCCCTCCCCCTCCCCATCTATCTAAAATATAAAGAAGAAAGTTTGTTTGTTCTTTATGCATTTTCACACCGTACAAGCAAATGGAACCAAACTTTCCCGGGAACTTTCGTCTTATCCAGGAGAAAGTCAACGACTACTATTTTCCAAAAAGCATCGATCCATCGTCCGCAACAGACCCGTCTGTGTGTCTGACCAATCAGATTCAAGGTTTCGGTAGTATGAGAGAACTACTCAGCAGGACATTGTGAGCAGACACAAAACATATATCTATAGATTTTCGATGGTGCTGAGCTCGAATCTGATTGGTTGGTAGATTATCAATGGAAATCCAGCTGCGAAGAAAACAGACAAAACACTTATACTCTCCGGAAAACGATGAGATCGGAGCTTTTACAAGCGATGAATTCGAATCTGGGGTCCAATCACCTCGATAACTTATTCTTTAGTCAGAAATCAACAGAAAACGAGTTTTGGGGAAAATGACTAACCCTGGATAACATTGATCTCGAAACCTTACTGGATTACCAATGACTTCACTGGGTAGATAATGTCAAATACAAGTAGAACATGGATATCGTACGTTTCATCTCTGTGTTATAGTGCATATTGGAAATTCACTAAAAGGATGAGCCATATAACATCATTGGAATTTCCCCATTACACCATATGATGAAATTATTGAAACATTCGAATGGGTTCTATACATATCTGAAAACCCCTTGCTTTTCTCATGGTCAACTTTATATGGCATGTTCTAGAGTTGGGACTAGAAAGAAACTATGTGTCTTTACCCGCGATGCAAAAACTAAAAATGATGTGTATCAAACAGCTTTGCAATTAAAAATGTATTTCAGTGCATACAGTCTATTTTACATTAAAGAAGTCCAAAATAAATCACATAAATATTAAGGACCGATACGGATCCTAAAGGGAAAGAGATTGGAGGGCATTTTGCGATAAATAAGGTCGGTTATTCATAGCAAATCATGAAAGTAGCATTCTATAATGTCTTAAGCATGCAATATTGAATTTTCCCGAGCAACGCCGGGTACTCCCGCTAGTATATTAATAAAATCAAATGGAAATCGGTTAGGATAAGATAAGATGAATGCATTATGATTAATTTTTCATGTTTATTGAAAATTATTTTGAATAAAACAAATTCGATATGATTTCTACATATTGTGTATAAATCTATTTTATTCATTGTTCGATTATAAATTTATTTCGAATATAACTTCTTCAGTTAATTCTTTATTTCAAGACTATAGTGGAGGAATATTTCTTAATAGAAGAGAATTTGTAATCGATCAGGAAATCAAAAACCAAATCTTCGAAATTATTTTAATACAGCAGCCTATATCGCTAGCTAACCAGAAGTTAGGGTACTCTTCTGCTTCTCTGATTTGCAATAAGAATTCGTATGACAATGTATAAGAAGCGACATGCTTTATTTTTCAAGATGGACTTCAATAAATTATTATCGAATCTATAAAAAATTGATTAGAATTAAAACTGTTAAGATAGCATCATTTTTCGATAACCAATGTATATGCATACGAGCACTATATGAGAGTTCGAGAAAAAAACAAAGCAACATGTGTGCTAATTATTAGAACTGGACAAGTATGAGTACGTACTTACACTTGAGAGAAAACTTCATAGTAATTGATAAGATTTCTTCAATCTTAAAATTGATGTGTTGTAGATGCTCAAATCGTCTTAAAATTGCTACTATTTCTATAAGAAAGAAAAGATCTGTAATCATCACTCGAGAGTTTCTGATGATAATTTAACAGATTTTCGATGTCTCGTCACTATTATAGTATAGAGATAATCTTCCACTTCTCTGACATGTATGTGTTAAATAATAAAAATAAAAGTTAAAGAAATTAAATTAGAAACTTGATTTTGATAATCAAAAGTATTTCATTTTATTCGAATATAAATAAGAATTGTTGAGAAAACAAATTTCTAATAAGATAAATGTATTCAAAAAATAAGTTTTTTTTATATCTTTTTATTTTCTATTAATTCAAATTAGTAAAATTGAATTATTTTACTTTGAAAAGTTTAGTTGATAATGGCTTTGACTTAACCTATTTTAAATGGCTTCTTAAGAAACGAGTCATATCGAAAAATTGAAAGTTTAACTTGAAATTTAATATAATGGATCCATTTTCAGATATAATTATTAAAATATATGTTGTTAAATGCAAATTTAATTCGTCAATCTTGTTTACTTGATATAATAACTAATCTAAAACATTTTCATTTTAATATCAATTCTAACTTGTTTCCTTGATCTAATTATGTCATATCCTTATCTTTCTTATTCTACTGTTAACATAGCTCCATCAATTATCGGTTTAATGTAGATTTTTACATGATCATATATATTAAAGATGTTTCGATTAGTTTACATTCATCTGTTTATTTATTTCTAGTACAATTCGATGAAACATTTCCTTATATTTCTCATATAAATTCTTGTTTCTTATTTTTATTTATCTTAATTAATTTAGGCTTAGTTTATAGGGAAAAGAAACGAATAAAAAAATGAACTTTAATTGCAATAAATATACATGATAAAAAAATCATTTATCGTAAATATATTTATTTATTTTTATTTAGAGTTTCATATAGATCTTAATCAGTCCGGCATGTCTTTCTCATTAAAAATACCATTTGAAATAGGACAACGTAAAGCGACTGATATTCAATTTTAAAATATGACAATACTTGATTTGGAATTTTATTTTATCATGGAATTATAAATATTGAGCTACTTGGTTTTATTTTCGTTTGAGTAAGAATACAATAAAAATTTATCGCTTACTCTGATCCATGTAGTCGCATATATACAAATATAAATTATTTGAGATTTATTTGTTCAATGCAGATTTATCGAGTTAAAACTATTCTTTTATAAACTTTATACATACGATTTAATAAAGGTTTATCCTTTTTTCTTTTATTAGAATAATAAATAATGCAGAAGCTCATGTATGAATGTCTATATTTTCAATTGACTAACAAACAAGTCTTTTACTTTAGCTAAAATACCATTCTGTTAGACATCTTCCAGTTATGGAATCAATCATGCGTTGTTTAAAAAAAAATGAAATAGTCAAAGTCTCTCTATTAGCTTAAATAGAAATATAGGTTAAGCTTTCTCGTGAAAGATGAAACATCTAACAAAACTAAAAACAATCAATCCAAATAATATTATGATTTATATGAATCACAAACAAATATTAGCATATGATCGGTTTAATATCGAGTAGTTCAACATACTATATAGTTTTAATGTAATAAAATCCAAACTGTGACAAGAAAAAAGTTGATCGCAATACAATCGTACTTTAAAATTATTGTCGTTTTAATCAAACTCGAATTTCATTTGAATTCTATTGCATGAAAGGTGAGTATTGAGAATATATATATATGTATGAAAAACTATTTCACTGTATGATCAAGAGTTGTTTTGCCCTTGATTTTAGTCTTTAAGGATTGAAAGAAACTGAAAAATATGCTAGAATTCAATTCTCTCAAATAAATATGTAATATCTTTCGATTTTGATTTGTATAGGATCATGATAACTTACTTAATTGAATCATTCTTTTTATTCTCAACGCTTTAAGAACAACCGATAAGTCTATATATTTTGAAAATCATACTTTAGATAACTTAAAATATTCCTTAATTTTTCTTGAGTAAAATTAATCATCAATAGCTAATTTCGTAAAATAGTATCTTATCTACAATTGGAAGAATAAACCAATTTTTCATCTGTTATTCATTATAATCGGTATTGAGATCACAAGATATATGAGCGCTATTTTTTTTTCTTTCAAAAATATGTTTGTGTAACTTTTTTGAATCGAAGATAGTCCAACCGACGGGATTGCTTGGAGTTGTTGCGGGTTTGAATCACTTTCCTACTCACATCTCACACCCAGCCGGAATATTCACAGTCCATAGTCGTGTTCAATGCATGTCGAATTTATATAGTTTTTTTTTACTCTTTACAAAATATTATTTAGAATAATTTTAATTTATTATTTGAAAAATATGAGTATCTTTAAAAAAAAATAAATAATATTATTGTCTAGGAATAGCTGTTCAACTCAAATATCATCTCATTGAAAAGAAGTTGAATGCCTTTTTCATATTGTTGAATATGTTAAGTGTCTGTCTTATTTTTGATCTTAGTCTAAATTTAAGATAAATAATTATTTTTTCAATATTTGATTTGAACAAATGAATTTTAAAAATTGATATTATATAAAATAAAATGATTTGATATTAATTCAGATCAAATCTAACTGTATATATGAACAACAACAAAAACCTCTTCGCGACACATTCTATTACTGTTTCGAAATCTACAATAGATAAGCTACCGTTTGGTATTAAATAGATTTCTACATATTCTAATATTGAAGAGAGTTAAATTTTTAAAAGATGCTTCCTATAGGAGCTAAACGACAAGAAAAGGTTAAAATAAAAAAAAACATTACTTTGTAAATTATACTATACAACAAATCTTGTTCTCTACGTTAATTATTCGTTGATTATCAAATATTCACAGTTTTGAAAAAATGTATAAACACATTTTTTTGCTGCTTTTTTCTTAGACATAGAATGATCTGAAACAAAATGCACTAAATACTATTTAATATGTTAAATTTAGTATTTCCAGTTTTAATTATGTCTCCTGTGATTCTATTCATATGAGCAATAATCTTATATATTTTCCTCAATACTTATATGCCTCATTTACAAATATTACGCCTTTGGTGGCTCGATGATTTTCCTGGAATATCTCAGTCAGTTTAGTTCAGATAAAATCTAATTTTTATCAATTTTTTAATTTATACTTTTCTCTTTTTCCATTTCCGAATTTCGGTTAATATTTTACTGATTTACTTCGTATTTCTATAACATAAAGTAATCTTGATAATCGAAAAAAATTCTAATAAATATTTTATCATTGACGAGATTTATTAATTCAGAAACAGATCTGAATACGTGCATGTTTAAAACGAAATTTTTTCGTTTCATTCTATGAACAGCTATGGAGGTCAAAGATTACTGTGTACATCGGGTAATCAACACGAACAAGTAAGATGAATAGCCTTTAAAAAGAAGTAAAACAAATATTAACAAAGTTTCAGAATTCTATAGAGTTCTTCTATAATCTTTCCAAGACAGATTTTATCTTTAACAACATAATATAAAGGGTCTCCAATAAGTCATTAGCAAAAGAAAATACGATATCTCAACTGTGATTCAACCGAATGAGTAATTTCTTTTTTGCCGATGATAGAAGACTGTTTCTGGGCCACATTTATAAGAATAACGTTGACAAAAACTATTTTGCAGTATCGCTTTCGAGTTGTTTTATTACGAGTTCCGAAAAACATTATTTACGTTAAGAACAACTTTAAGTTGTAAAATACCTTACTATTTGACTTGAATATTCTAAACTTATTCAAATTTATTTTTTGCGGTAACTTTGAGAACGTACTGTAAATAGGAATTTTTCAGAATTTCCATAAGATGATATTTAGGAACAGTTACTATCAACCATATTCTTATGAATATGAACTAGAACAGTCCTTTATCAGCGTTAAAAAAAATCAGCTCATTTTGTCAAAGCACCATTCAAGTATTCAAAGTTTTCTTTGGCTAATGACTTACCAGACACCCTATAAAATAAATGAAAAGTGAATGTACAATTTTTTTTTAATATCATGATTATATACTATGCTGTTGCAGATTACTAATATCTGTCAAGTACACTGACTCGACTCTGTACTCAACAGAATAAACCCATGATACCCTCGTCTAAAACCACGACCCAGTACAATCACATCACCAACAAATCGTCCCACGTCCAATTGACACACAGCCAGATCAGAAGGAAACAGCTCGACTCTAATGACACATTAACCGATGGAATAACCAGCGAACACAACTCGCTATCCATCAGCTATCAAAATTGTAACGAAATTACATCTGTAACAACACCTGACAACAAATCCATACTACTACTTCCTTTATGAAAGGTTGAATTTAAGTCAATTATTACAGCACTTTGTAAGATTTGAATTCCACCAGCTTTTCTTCATTTCTACTACAGGTTTGAATTCTATTTGAGTGCCATCACCCGGCCTAAAACAAATTTAAAAAAACCCATAAACGGATTAAGCCACTTTCAAACTATGAATCACTATTACGTACGATCATTGCACGTACTTTGTCAAGCCATTCATCAATACCTATGTATTCCGGTACTCCATTCACGCGGAACAAAAAATAGCCAAATGTTTCACCCTCAATATCAAATACCATATAACCAAAAATCATTCTAAGTGCATCCACAATGAATCTAATGCTTGAACATATCTCAAACCCACTCCACTAAATAAATCGAGTTTCCAAAATCTGATACCATTTTCACCATTCCGTATGTATAATGTTCAGTGTCAGTCTGCATGTCTGTCTATGTTGGGGCAAAGGTAAAGGTCTTGTAATACTATAACGGATGAGTGATAAAGATGTAAGGCTATAAGAGGGAAACGCCATACGGAGGTCTGGCTATAAAAGAGTGAGACAATAAGCGGGTAAGGTTATAAGAGACGGACTCTATAAGGGGTCAGACTATAAGGCCGTAAGGCTACATAAGGATACCACGTCGTAGGCCTTCTATGTACATAATATCGAGTGTATGTGTGTCTGTTATCGAGTGAAAGATTAAACGTTTGAGGTTGTATTTTAAAGAAAAAGAAATTGCCGTGGAGTATGCACGGGATCTCGCTAGTATAATAATAACTCACGTAATACAACCCGCAACCAGCGATGACATACAAACTGCGAAACACAATGACGAAAAACACAGAGCCTATCGTACACATAACATTCAACCTATACATTAAGCCTATGCAGAGCCACCAGCTCATTCCAAAGTACCTTCTGTGAGTTACAAATGAGCCTATCGATAAAAAGAACTGCCATGCATCCATGACCCAAACACGTACTACAACACAACATTATCTCCTGATTACGGACTTATTTACAAGCATCCTACTCCACTTGATCCAACATTTACCGTGTCCCAACTAATAATTATTTCTTAATAATTATGACACACTTACAAAGTATCATGGTAACTCTACACACCGCCACTCTTATCCTTACGAACACGAATAACCACATCTTTTCGAATAAAGGTGTGAGTGTAAGTTTCAAACTGAAATAGTTCGGGTTTTCCTCTCCATTAGAGGCTATAGCAACGCAGGCTCCCATTACAGACAAGTCCTCGTTACAGACCAGCAAACAGTTTGACGTTCGGCTAGCAGAATTGTTCCGAGTCAGAGATAAATCCTCCTCCATATTCGAAAATGCTGGTTTTTAGCTAGGAAGTTAAAAAAGATTTTCAGAAGCTTTTAGAATCTTTTCAAATTAGAAAGAAAATTTGGAAAATTCGCGACCCTTCAACTTTTACCATTTCGCGACACATCTATTAGTTAGGTACTATAGTTTGCGGGAAATATTTTGGTTCCACATTTCAGCTCCAAATGGAGTGAGCTAACAATCTTTTTTCTATAATTTAAAAAGAACCTATGTATGACAGATAGTTATGTAATTTACTAACACTCTTGAGAAACCAAGAAAACTTTAGTTTTTCGAAGCATCCAATCTCTTTCAACGGCAGTTTCTTCCTTATTTAGTCAAGTATTTAGAATACAAATGTGTTTTTTAATGTTTTAAAAGGTCAGAATAATATTCTTGTTGACGTTGCTCACATTCGATTTGTTATTCACACATAATGCGTTGCTTATTCAGCAGATGAACACCATGCACTATTGCATACGCTAAATACGATTGTCTTTTTTCTTTCATTTCTTCAGCTATACGATGAATACGTAAAGTATGAAATAAAAACAACGACATCAACAGCAACAAGAGAAGAAATGTAGCGTAATAAGAGCAAAAAAAATGTGCATGCTTGCATCAACCATGATCATGTGCATATTCGCCAATATAGGTGTCATCTCCTGATCAATGTCAATTTCGATATTATTATCTTTTTTAGAATTCAAAACTTCTATAGAAAATTATTATTTTTAAAAAAAATTATTGAAATGACTTATTTAAATCGTTTAGCTATTCATTGAGTAAATCTATGACAAATAAAATTGACCCACTTTGTGTATATGGGTGTGTGAATGTGCGTGTGATTGTAGGTTTGGATGAAATGAAGACACCCACACCCTGGTTTCGAATTGATTTTTTGTTTTCTTGTACATAGAAGCTTAGAGTTATATGTTAATATTGAATATACAGTGCCTCTGTTATGCATTGTTGTTCGATGTTAAGAAAGAAAAACATATGGCATACATTATGTTGATGATGCTTTTTTCGTGATGTCTCTGATAGGACAAATATGTTTACTAATACTTTGTAATGCTTTTGTTAAATCTTGTTTTGATGAAAATTCTAAAAAGAGATTTATTAGGTTTTTGTTGTGTAAAAGTCAAACTTATATTTTGGTACAAAGCATCGAAATACTTGATCATTATGTGGTGGATTAATCTAGTTTGATTATATGTAAATTATAACAAACAAGTTATTGATTTCTTAGCTAAACTAAATAATAGACAAGTTTTTATTTATTTATTTTTCTTTTTTGTGAATTATTTTTGTTTTTGTGTTAGTTTTATATAGAGATTGGTCTAATTAAAATGATTCTGTAAACTATGAATCGACATATCAAGATAGAGAAACATTTCATATTCAATACATATTTATAATAATAATAATTTACATCTAAATATTCAATGACTCGAACAAATTAGTGGAGAATATGGCGGTGATTAAATAACAAGAAAAATTAATGTTACTCAGCAAGTATATTGTGTAGAAACGAAAAAACAAACAAAATGGAAAATGATTTAATTCATAGAAAAGAAGACAAAAACAAGTATTGCATTGCATTATTCAATTCTTTTCAATATTTATATTGAAACTTTAAGACCAATTAAATTCTAAAATGATATATCATTAGTTCTATATTGACTCGTGGCAATGTAGAATGCACTTTTTTTTTTGTTTTTTTGTTGATTGTTTGTCTTCAGTCATCAGCTTGATAATGATCTTAAATTATAATTCGTTCTCTTTTTTTAGAGTTAAATAAGATAGTTCTATAACAGTTAAAATCTGAATAAATTATCAATACTCTAATTTCATGTCATTGGTAAGCATTTGACAAAATGAATCATCTATAAGAATTTACAATATATTCTATAAGTCATATTAATCTATTGATTAATGTATATGTCAACATTCGTCGAATAGAAAGGATAAATAATGTCCTGAGAAACTAAATGAACAATAATAACGTTAATATGCATAGCAAACAAATAGCTTTCGGTCTATATATAATCACTAAAAGAAAATGAATTCTTTATTGATAATATAGTAATGTTACTTTTTTGTTTTCTTTGTAAAAACAGCGACATTGATTTTAATTTCAATCATATGGAGTTCTAACTACCAACGAATTCGAAAAGTATTAATGATTGGTTGCTCGACAACAACAATAGCAAAATCTTTAGTAGATTGATTTATTCATAATCTTGAATTCTGCATAAATTGTATCATAATGATAAAAGCAAATAATTTTGTACAAAATGAAGTGTCTTTTATCGCTCTATGAGCTTTTTGATGTAAGATACATTAATCTTATGGAAGGCATAGATATTCGCCTTGGTATATAAAATTTCCAACTGCTGAATAATATTTCATTTTCTAGATTAATTCCGACTAGTTCAAAATCGAATAAAAAACTACCAAACAATAAAATTTCCAAAATTTTATATGAAAAAAACAATTCGACATAAATCTTATTGCATTATATTTCTAATCACTGTATATGATTAGCAGTCTAAGCCGATGCATTAATTATTGGCGATGAGTCAGCTAGTTGAGCTCATCGAGTCTAAGGATTTCCAAAAACGCGTAAGAAGTTAATATAAATTTTTTAGATTTCGATGATAGGAACTGTCGGGTCAACGATTCTTGAAGCTAGATCCAACTCGATTCGAGTCTTAATTGATGAGCTTACTCGACTTTCGTATATCGATATGATGATCATTGTTGTTTATTTTTTATTTTCTAGTCTTTCAATGGTACAATAATAATATATAATTATTTTTCTATTTTCATCATGAACTTCCATAGATTGATGAAATTAGTTCAATATAAAATTAATCACCTAACTTAATAATAATTCGTTGTCAAACAAATCAAGGTATTATACACGTACATTAATCGATGTATTTCAATAAGATAAAATTCATGAAAATATTCTAATAAAATAAACAATGAAATACATATAATATGACCAATTCTATGTTCTTCTTAAAGTGAACATCATATTTTTTTTATTCAATTAACATAACAACAATAATTAGAATAATGAAGCATTTTCATTTGATATAATATATCAATCGGATTCATCAAATAATCAACGAGAATAGATTTTAATTCGAGATTATTTTAATATTAAAAAAGATTAGTCGTTTACTAAAACAATTCAATCATCATTTTGGAAAATATATTTCAATTAAAAACAAAACAATGTATGGATATGATTAAGAAAAATTTATTTTACTAAATCAACATTAAGTTATTTAATTAGGTGATATTTCTTATTTTACTGGTAAATATAAAATATACCTTATCATTAAAAATAAAGAATTCAAAACAAGAAAAAAAAAAAGCTGTTATCGCTATACCTGCGAGATTAAAATGTGAAACACAATTAACCTGTTTTATTTTATCTCAAAGAAGATTATTTACAGTTTTTTCATTTCGGGACAAATTTTCAACCAATATTTTAGCTCTTTAGTCTCAGATACAATCAATATGTATAAAAAAAAACAAGCGAGGATTGAATCTTATATAGAAAATCTAACTTAAAGTTTTCTATTTTTATTGGTATATTTAGGTAAATCGTATAGAACGAACATCTAAAAATGTTAATTGTCTATTGCAGTCGATTCTTTTTTGTTTTAACTTTAAAATATTTAGTTCGTTTTATTAAAATAAAACTGAAAGAAAAGTTATAAGCACCAGAAAAATTCATTTATTCGGAATTTGTTTCGAAAATAAATCTTCATCGTATGATAAATTATTTGTATTGTTAAAATGATAACATTTAATTTGATTGAAACAGTAATATATATTGTTATAAATTCTTTAAATTGATATGAGTTATGCAGCGGTAGTTTTGATTATTTTTATTATGTATTATTTTATTCATTTTGAATATTATTGATCATAATGCTATTTATAACTTACATATGTTTATTCTTTGTGGATTGAAAATGACGCACACATTTATTGAAGACAATGCAACTAAAATATTTTCTCCTTTTTTTATTATTAGTCTTGAGAATGTTACACTCGGAAGTGCTTGCATGTTAAAGGATGACTTTTTAGGCTAAATTCTGCCCCAAGGAGCGAATTATTACATACTTTTAGGGATAAAATAAAATAAAAGAGAGAGTAAAAGCCGAACAAATTGATTCATAAACAGCAGTTAAGATGCATGAGTAGAACGAGAAGCAGAAGAATATCAAAAGAAAAAAAGAAAAGTGAAACAAGAGAGAGAACAAATGGAGAAAGGGACAGAAACAAAATAAACAGGAAAAGAAAACAAAAGAAAAAGAACACCATGGGGCATTAAAACAAATCATCTTTTCATTCTTTATTTTTTTGAAATCAATTCTCATCAGTAAAAGACACCCACTTCAAGAAAAAAAGATTAATGTCAATCAATTAATTGTCGGACACGATGTGAATGGAAAAAATGACCAAGATGATCGTTTTTTATTTTGGAAAAATTATCTCAAATGAAAATGTCCTCATAGAAAAGTGAAGAACCGAGATTCGTCGTAGATATAGTCTTTAATTTTCTTTGGATATAATTTTTAACATAAAATCCAAGTGATATTCAGATGTGAAATTGAACAAAGTATGAGCAGAAATAAAAGGGCAGCAATGTACCAGTTGTAGTGTCACACGGAAGTTTTGTTGTAGCCTAACCTTTAGAGATTTTGGAAGAAGAGAATAGACGAGGCATAATCACACGAAATGGGGAAAAGTGAATGTAAAGAAACATTGACACAGAACCTTACACGACATAGTACGTCCTGATTTTAGTCATTTAAGTTTTCCTAACGATCTCTGAATATTTTCTATAGATTTTTCAACTGTTGGTTGGAGTGATAGTTTGCCCGTCTAGGTAAAACCTAGATAATTGAATTCCTTTACTACTTTCAATGATTTTTCTTCCATTGTTACATTTACCGTCGGTCTTTTTACTTGTGTATGAAATATTTGCACTACCGTTTGCAAGAGATTCATCGGATTGTTTTCATTTTTTTTTGAATAGCCGATTACAAATTGGTGTACCTTCTTTTTCTAAATATTCTATCATCGGCGCTAAATTTTTCATTATGGGAAGTGTAATTAACACACAAAGTTCATCTGCAAATCGATGACTTGAATGAGCAGCTAGATAATTTGTAAGATCAGAATTAAAAACAATGAATAGTTACGAACTTAGACTACTATTCTTTGGAAAACCTATATTTATATCAAATACTTTTGAAGTTTTCTCACCGAATTCTACGTAAGCTTTTCTATTTTTTAACCAGTATTCCGTCATTTTTAGTAATTTGAGCGGCATACCTATTATTCTATTCAGTTTGCATACGAGGACAGCGTGCCAAACACAATCATATGCCTTTTGATAATCAAAATATATAGCTAGCGTTGGGATATTGGCAGTCATGTTGTTTTTCACTTCCTGGCAAATCAAGAATCGAGTAATATTCATAGTGCTCAAAGAACGAATGTAGTCAACATTCTAGATCGACGCATTGTGCAGTATATTTGATCCCTATTTGACCGGCAACAACAGCTACTAAATCATCAGCAAAGAAAAAAGACATGGCCGTGAGAAGGTGATTCCCCATATCAGCATGATACGTGATGAAGAGGGTCGGAGTAAAACTGGATCCTTGCGGTCCACCTTGAGGAATTGGAAAGCAACGGGATCGTTTGCCAGGAACCTCTATCGTATCCATTCTACCTTCGAGCCGAGGGTGAATTCATTTGACAAAGGCAAGTGGAATGCCCATTCTAACTAATCTTTCTAAACAGCCTTCGAGCCATAATTGATCAAATGCACTCTTCAAATCAACGAAAACTGTAGCAAATGGTGAGCTATTTGACAAATAGAAGGATATTTGTTCGATTCGGAGTAATACAAGTGTTTGTAGGTGATGTTCCGCACGAAATCAAGATTGATTATCGAGTGAAATTCCTCGATCTTTGAGGACTTGTAGAAACCTATTGAGAAATAGACAGTCGTGGACTTTGAAGAACGACTCCAGTAGTGAAATTGGTCGGGTTTGATCTGGAGTACAAATTGCGTCTTTTGTTGCGAGTAAAACCAGTCTGACGTCTTTCCATCGCTTTGGTAGATAACATGCTGAAAATGAATGATTATACGGACGAAGGAAGGAATGCCAATCGTTCTTCAGGATCTTACCCAGTAAAAATAGTGCAAGTCCATGACTGTTACACGAGCGTTTCTTTTCTCTACCGACTAGTACTGTGAGAACTTCTGGCTAACTTACCAAAGGAATCAGATCTGAACAGTTGTCAAAATTCAGTGGAAGGATATCCACATACGGATGAGGTTTCATCATCATTGGCTCTTCGAAAAGTTGTTCATAATGATCAGCTGTAAGATTAGCCATGTTTTGGGGCTCCTTGTTGAATTCTCCTTACGCTGACATAAACTCACGAAGTGAAGATGATGCTGCACGAAAATGTCTCTTTGTGCTACTCCAAAAAAGTGCTCACGTTTTTCCACATTTATGGCGATGGGCTAGATTCTTAGCAAGTAGTTCTTGTTGAAATCTCCTAAATTGAGCTCGTGCAGCGTTACGAAGACGGCGTGCCTTTTCTCGACGGATAATACTTCCTTTTCTTTTTGCTTTAAATGCCAATGATCGACTACGAAGCAGCAGAGCTTTAAGATCCACGGGCACGACTATTCTCGATAATTTACATGGAAAGTACAAGATGCAACGAACAGCTAATGCGATCAAAAATTCAATGAATAAATCGTAAGTTACGTCGTAATGATTTTCATCCCATTGATGGCCCTAAAACTCGAAAGTATAAGACAGAAAAAGTGAGAATACTGCCTATATCGTTCTAGAAGCCATGCATGTTTCACGACGTTGACAAGCTAAAGTGCAGATGATACGTTTATGATCACTTATTGTAGGAAGTTCATGTGTTTGAATAGTGATTTCAATTCCAGCAGCTAAAGCGTAGTCGATCGTCCGATCGGATCGAAGAGACGTATGTGTATCAGGTATATAAGGCGTCAGTCTGTAGCTGTCTGTTCAATTAAGCAGAGTATCGGCTTTATCGCCATCTTTTTCCAAATCAATGTTAAAATCCCCCATAATAACACATGATGCTGTAGTAAAATGGGAGAAATCGTTCCTTGACCAAGTTTTGCTAGCTGGAGCATATATACCGAATAGACAAAGCGATTACTCTAGATGTATGCCCACAACGCAGACATTTGGCAGCACACATGCTACGTGTGAGATACTAATGTTATGATGAGTAAGTACAATGACTCCATCGTGAGTATTTTCTCCCGCTTGGTAGAAAAACAGGTAGTCGGAATAGGTAGATATACTTCATCCCATCTGACATCTAGACCACGTACATTAAAATAAAGAGTGTGTAAAAATGAAAGGGAAGAAGAAGATTTCCGCCGGATGAGCGAAGGCCACCGAGACAGAGAGGACGATAAGGTCTTGGATGCATGCCATTCTTCTATCATATTACATAATAAGTCGAAGTCGTTTGAAGAGAGAATATTTTTTGAGGAAAGAAGAAAATTATAGTCTATAGTCTTACAAGCTGGTGTTTGAACAATATGGCGAGGAATTAAACAGCTTCAATTCATTTAGATAAGGAGTATTGTGTCTTGAACTTTTGAGCTTTCGACATGAGGTATTTCTTATCATCCAGTGTTAAATTAACATTATTAACTAGGATCCAGCAGATATTGTTTATAACCTTATAAATGCTTGGTATCTGATTTTGTAATTCATTTTCTAGCTCATGACCTTTCTTCTCAATAGTTTCGGTTTTCATATCAGCTTCTTCATGACGTTTGCGCATTTCATCACGAAGATCATCCATTGTTTCATATGTTTTCTTTGAGCCATTCGTGATTTCATCAAGAAGTGAGTCTAGTTTTTTCCAAAGTCAAGTGTTTAACTTTATTTCAGTTGCTTGACTAGTTGTAACAGCTCTGTATGGTTGTCTATGTTTTGCAAAGACGAGTGGAAAATCATTTTGAGATGGATTTGCATTATCAAAGCCATTAGATTGTGTTACAGGCTGTTGTAGAAGATTGCACGTGAGGGCAACACGATAGCTCTTCACTGTCGGAAATTTTGGATCTGTTGATTTATGGTTACCACCGCACCTGATACATTTCAGTATTACGATTTGGGCAATTATTTTGAAAATGACCGATTTCGCAGCAGGTGTCACAAATTAAGACTTGAGAAGGAGCGAAGTATTCAACCGCTCGATATTTCATATAGTTGATTGTCAATTCTTTTGTTGCATTGCTTCATTTCGTGCTTTAGGGCATGAGAACTCGACTTTCACAGTACGCACAGGCTGTTGAGTACGATTCTTTAGTCGAATCACCTGGACCATCTGTCGATATTGTTCTTTAATATCTTGCACGAACTTCGTCCAATCAATATTCAAGGAAACGTTAGAAAGAATAACACAGAGTTGTAGTGGAATCGAGGGTTTTTTGATAAAATATGTTTCGGCACACAAGAATGTAGACCAATTAGAATCATTATTTAGAAAACAAAATGAATCAATGTTGTCGACGAAGACAAGAATGCAATTATCATTCTCCAATTTCTTATGTCGATCGGCAACAATCTTCAAATCCATATTTATTTCTTTGATATATGTGACCAGTTCATCCATCACCAGCTTGTCTTTTACACCTGTTTTGTACGAGATTAAAAATGGAGAAAAAGGATACAGTGTAGATGCGAAACGGAATACAGCAGAAGAAACTTCGACATCTTGTGAGTTTGCTTGAGTAGAAGACGTAGGAAGATCATTAGGTTTTTGACCGTTTATTGCTACTGTTTTTAACTTTTTCGATGTAAAATATTGAGATGCACGAGTTTGAGGAAGTTGTTGGCCAGCTTGCTGTGGATTGACACTTATATCAAATGACCTGCTTACATCACCAATAAGTCTGTTGGAAGTTTGCGCCATCTAATTATTCATAACTGTTGCTCCCGGTGGGGACGTCGCTATCGGCTTATTCATTAACATTGAATGAGGAATTACATGATTAGTTGGTATGTACTGAGAAAACGAAGGTGGTTGTTGTTAATACGTGACTTGCCTTCAGATGAGTGACGAAATACACTGTTACATTCCTTGGTTGAATGACAAGTATTATTGTTGAACGGATTGTTGATGTTGATGAAGTAATTGCTGCTTCACATTGGGTAGTGTGACTTGTTTAACAAGCATTAGACGTATGTGTTCAGTGGGTTGACCATTATTATTAATCCATTGTTGTACCAGTACTTGATCACTCGAGTAATTTCCGTTTTGAGGAGGTTTGCACCGTCTGTGCATACGTTTGATTGGTGTTTATGTGTGTTTGTTGAAAGGGGATTTGATCAGATTGAGGGACAAGCTACATTAACGCGAGAATTTCGAAGATTTTACACTTCGAGATTCGCACGAAAGTTTAAAAAAAGAACAATACAACATGTACGTACACTGGTATTGCATGCATCTTATCAAGAGGAATGAGAACAAAAGAATGAACTTCTATCATCAAATCTTTCAACTCATAAGATAAATTTACCCGTACTTTTTATAGTTCATCTTTATAATTTTTATGAGAGAAAATACAGATAATTATCAAGTTCGATCATGGCTTAGCGAAATCCGACATTATCTCCAAAGATCACCAAAACTTTAGTTCCTGCTTGAAGTGATATTGTTAAAACTTAAGGAATCTTGATCTATCTATAGATATTGAAAAAAAGAACTACTGCTGAGTGTAAGTAAGCCTAATAATCATATTTATGAATTGAGAAAGAGAACATCTTCATTCAAGAAACGTGATATTTAATAAAATTTGATTTTATGACTATGGTCTGCTCGATGCGTAATACAATCAATGCAACGGAAACAACACAAAGCAATAAAAGCAGATATTTTATTACGAAATCAGCACCTATATTAGTCGAACTGCAGGCACATAATTTATTATATTTGATTTTACTTGTCAAACAGAAACGGTTATCCACATATGCATTGTATATTGGTAGTTTCAATCCGTAAGCTTATGATTTGATACGACGACATGCTCTAGGGTTTTAATTAGTAAATGATATTAAATGAAAACAATTACACGATGAATCAGTTGACCGTTTGATCTTTCTGGTTCATTACAAACATCGAACCGATTGTCAATTATTATCTTCACAAACTCAAAATGATATCGATCAAATAGTTATTGCACAAGGTATCGCCGATGCATCTAATGATGCTATCGACATAGTGGATGGCTTAGAAATGTCCTATTGATTGCAAAAACAAATTGTTCTCGGTTGAAACCCAATCAGTGAATATGTGTTTGGATAATCAAGCACAAATTCAAAGATGTATGATTAACCTTCTCCAGTATCCAATACAGACGATAAGGACTTTCATACAGCTAGGAATCATGATGATAATCCTTTCTCGAACGATGATCATATTGATGAAGACAAACAGTATGCTCTATTAGAGCTCATCATTGATACAAAAAAAGTGACTTTTTTGAGTAAAAGTCTTCAATGGATTAAACATTACATCCAATATTCTTACGTTAAAGTTTTCATTGTCCTGTTACGAAATATCGACAGAAATAATCTGCTTGCTAGTTATTTGTCGGTGAACAAAATAGACTTTTAAATAAATAGATAACTTGGAGTAATAGAAGCTCATGAAAATTATAAATATCTTTTCAATAAGTGGCAGTTTGTTTAACTAAAGTTCTAGAATGAGTGATTTCAAGGGAGTTCAACAGGATTGAAGTATGCTGTTACCCATCATTTTTCATTAACACTAGAATCTGAAAAAATCAGCAATTCTTATTCAGAACTATTTATTACAATGTCATCTTTCCCAGGAGTAGAGTTCTCACTTTTCGTTGTGTCAGCATCTGTCTTCGATGATTCTCGAGGACCGAGAAACATCCTGCTATAGTCCTCATATCGTTGATCAATTGCATCGTGCGTGAGTCCGAACTCGTCTAGTGTATAGGTATTGCGTCCTTGCTTGCCTTGAGGATTATCACGAAGCCATGTCAACATAGCCTGCTCAAAGTCTTCTGACCACGTGAGGCCGAAATGATCGTAGATGCAACGAACGGTATCAATTGGCTTTTTCATGAGATCGTCATAGAGTACGTCAAAAATGGGAACATGTGGATGAGCACGACGAAAATTCACAATACGATTAATTTGAACATCCGTCGCACGCAAACGGCGTTCCACGATCATTTGTCTATCGATCGCCGCATCATTCTTGCTGCTATCGAAATAAATGGTCGCGAATGCCAACCCTAAGCGAATCGAGGAAGGTACCACATCATGTAGTTGGCGGTGAGTCATGATGAGTGAGACAGAGGGATAATGACGTAGCAAAGTGTCAAGATTGAATATATGGTACGGAGTTTTCAAGAGCCAGTGTGACTGTGGCGCATCGACACTATTTAACATCTGCATAAATGTCTTGTGATACTCATAGACAAAGTTCTTGTTTGAATCGTCGTAAAACCAAGTCGCAAGTTCCGTACTATCGTGAGGTTCCAGATGAGGCACTAGAAGACCACCTTGATAAAGGATGAATACATCTTCCTCATATGTATAAAAAGGGTGAGAGGCACTTCGCTCTCGATCGTATTCCTCGGATCCAAAACCTTTCAATTCCTCCTTTAACTTGCTTGCAATGATTTTACGTTGTGTTTGTGCTACAGCATCCGAGCGAGCTAGTGGTGGGACCGGGTACATCATGTCGAGTAACGAAGGAGCTCGACATGCAGGATCACAGGCAAGCAGATTGTAGAGAAGCGTGGAGCCGGTACGATGCGGCCCGCACAAAACGAATAATGGCGGCATAGGATGTGCTGCTGTTTGAACTTCCGGATGGGCAGCAACATAGTTGAGCACGTTCTTGCAATTCGTGTAGTTCTGTTCTACTGACGTACAGAATAGGTGTCGACCGATCGGTGTTAGTCGATCATTGGCTAGTACAATGCCAGCAGTCAATTGAAACGCATGCAAGATCTCAGTATGAAAACTAAATCTTGCTTTGGCTTCGTCGCTAAGGTCATCTTCACATAGAGTCACATCTGTACAAAGAACTGAATGTTCCACAGTGTTATTTGTATGCTCAGTGGGTATATCACAGGCAGATTCATTTTCCATGTTCTTGTAATAGGTTTGTGAAGTACTGCGTTGTAGTTTTTTCTTTTTCTGTCTAAAATATGCTCGGCAGACTTTGTTCCCAGTTTTATGTTTAGGTCACATTTCTCATTCAAATAAGATATTCGAAAAATCTTGGTGGAGGAAACTTAAATAGCTCTTGAATAGCTCGAGTGATTTGCAGGAGTCCTCTACAATTTATCGGGTGTTCCCTTAATATTTATTCTGAACAGCTTAGAGAAAACCTTTATACCCACGGATATTAGAATCAACATCATTTGATTGATGGACAAATTTTAACTACCAAAGATTGTAAAATGAAGCCTGCCCATTAAATTTGACAAAAAATGCGAAAAGAGGGTGCTATTAAAAAACTAATGAAATTATATCATTATTATCGGAGTGATGACTATTTGAAAAGATTGTTCAGTAGAATACTGAATTATAACAAAATGAATGGCTCCTCGTATTTTGAAAATGAAGTACATTAGTTTTCCGATACCATTTCTACTAGTATGCGGATTAAAAGAGGATTATCTACGAAGGCTACTAAAGATCAGTCTTTTTAGTTCAGTGTGCTCACTTAAAACTAAGGATATATAAAAAGAATTAGGAATAAAATCATGAAAACTCATGGATATCGCTTAAATGATTTAAGAGCTGTGCAACTTTTTATTCTCCGGGTCTTTTGAAACACTTTGCATGGTAGCAGTTTGGTTTAATGAAATAGTCTTTAGAAATATGGCACATGTTTTTCATGTGTTCGACAGAAAAATACTCACAGTAGATAACTCGACTATTTCATCGAGAAACTCATCACAGCAAAAATGCAAGCAATTAGCACCTCTCTTTTCATCTGGTCGTAGCAGACTAATCTTTCTCGTTTCTTATCTCCATCATTGAAAAAAGAACGCATGTTTATTAGATAAATATGGTGATAAACTAGTGCATGGTAGTTGCAATATGATATCTCATTACACTGATGTGCCCAATTTTTCTTTCAGTTTCTTTTCGAACGTGCGACAGGCACGACAAGTTTTTTTCACGAACGAATTCCGTTGTAATATCTTAGGAAACATACATTAATTACTATCAAAACATAAGCATCAATCCCACCGTTCCGATGTGGTTGATCGTGTGGGCTATGCGTATAGTCGAGTTTTGAGTAGGGGTACCAGTGCAACTGCGTGTGAGTGAACAGCAGATCAACATCCACGCCCGCACCATGGACAAGAAAAGCGGAGGGGGGGGGGGGCAGGAGCAATCCTTACAAGTAATATAGCTGATGACTTCATATTTCGTATAATTATCGTTCTCACTTAATGCTGATTATCTGTGCTTATTTAGCCGCTTCTGCTCGAAAATTTCTGAAGAATAGGCTTTTGACTCAATTTTTTACAAAACGCCGCGTTTTCGCTCAGATCATCTTGAAAGGTTCAGTCCTCTTCGTTGCTTCTGCCGTGAGATACAGATATTCAAAATTCTGTTTTGTCAAAACGCAAATTTTGGGCTTTAATTAGTATATCATGACAGACACAACGAAAAAGGTCGAAGCTTTCACAATAAACTAATTTCATTGAAAGCATTGTTTCCGCAGAGTTTCAAGTCAAAACTAGAAAGTCAACACTCAACGTGACCCGAGGGAAAGTGCAGAGTTTTGTTGAAAAGTTCAGAAAAACTTCGATACCATAAGCACAAAGATCTGGAAAACCAAATCATTCCAGGCTTTTTCGATGCTGTCGAATTCTCATACAATGAACATAGTAGAAATTTATCTATGAGTCATGCTTAGAACAAAACAATCGTTGTAGTAGTCTAAAATTTCATGTATTTGAGCTTGTGTTATTTATCAGCAACGATTGGAAAACTTCATCGATCTAAAAGATAAGCATTTACTATACAAATCGCTCGGAGTCGATCTACATGGTAGGTTATATTTCCGACGTTGTATCTCAATAAGGGTTTAAATGGGCACCTATACAAGATGGACAATGACATGTACTATTAGATATTAAATTAAAATTCAAAAAAGAAAAGCTTCAGCAAAAAATGGCATTATTCACTAGTCATTATTTCTTAGTATCTTACGAGAAGCTTTTTGAGCCTATTGTTTAGTTTATTATACCCTTACCATGCTAGTATAGGGTGAAGATCAAAAAATTACAAAAAATACGCACAAAAAGAAAAGAAGAAAAAAGAGAGAGAAAAAGAAAAAGAAAAATGTTCATTCGGGTGATTTATTGTTTGACCATCGTAGAACGCCAGAACCAAGTGCCGTTTTCCGCATATAACCTCCATACTTTGTGAGTGTGGTTTGGGTTATATCCATCATGAAGTACTTGGTAAAGAAGTTCAGCTTTTTCGTCTTGTTTACATACCATTATTAATTGTCTATTTTGTTTTGTGTACACCATTGTTTTGCGCAGGCCTTCACATGTTTTGTAATACCTTGTGCTTTGAAAGTTCTTCGAGTACACTTTGAGTTTGGGCATGTATATGTACCATCTGTGTTTCTGTATCCATGCTTAGTTAAAGTTTCAGTCACCTTTGGAGGAGGTCCTATATTTCGTCGCTTATCTGCTTTCTGCTTGTATTTTTTAACTGTTTCTGTGATGTTTGGAGAAGGCTCTTTTGAGTAAGCGAATCTGTTGATTGTTTCCCTCCATTTGATTTTGTCCATTGTTTCTCGTCGCCAATTACGTATGTTGAATTTTTCAAGATCTTCCATGATTTTATCTTCCCACCGTTTCCGCGTTCCCATATTTCTTGGTTTAGTTGATTGAGGAAAATAGGAGAACATAACTTTCTTGACCATCGACGATTTCTTGTCTTCAACCTCCATCTTGTTTACGTGGCCAAACCAACGAAGCCGGTTTCTGATGAGAATGTCGCGTAGATGTGGTTGTCCGGTGAGTTGTAGAAGTAGTTCGTTTGGCATACGATCTCCTAGATTTACTCCGATTATGGTCCTAAGACATTTGAAATAGAAAGTGTTGAGACGTTGTTCTTGAGTTGTTGTTGTTGACCACGCCTCGCTGCCGTAAAGCAGCACAGGAAGAACACACGCACGAAAAATTCTTAGTTTCGCTTGAATAGAAACATTTTTTCTGTACCATATAACATGACGTAGCATATTGAACGCTGTTGAAGCCTTGGCTAGTCGAGTTTCAAGTTCCTTGTCAAGTGTTTGATCTCTTGAAAAAAAACACCCGAGATATCGAAAATCGTTTACGTTTTCAATCATTTCATTTCGGATGGTTATCTTCGATTGAGCATTGTGAATTTCTTTGTTTTTGGTGACCTTGTTTGTTAATAGATCTTGTTCCAATTGTTTCAGCGTCATGATACATGTCTTTTTCACGCTCATTGTCAAGCCAAATTTTTGGGTGGTTTGCTCAAAGCATTTAATAAACAATTCCAGATCGGTGCCGCTTTCGCACATTACCACTAGATCGTCAGCATATATTAAAAGAAGAATATCTAAATTATCATATGGATCGCTGTTTGGATGATAAAAATCGTTGCTGCCATGTGCTAATTTGATCCCTTTGATACCGAGAATTTTGGCTTGCTCGATGACTTGTCTAATGATGAAGTCGAATGAAACATTAAAGAGAATGCAAGAAGGAATACCACCTTGTTGAACTCCTGAGTTGATGTTGAAATGATCAGATAGTTCTCCATTGATACGTACCTGCGCTTTTGGATCCTTGTATAGTAGTTTGAGCATTCTCACAATTTTGTCAGTGAGGCCATAGTGCCGACAAATTTGCCAAAGAAGATCACGATCTACCGAATCATAAGCCTTCATGATATCGACGAAACACATAGACAGAGGTTTGTTGATGTTGTAGGACTTCTCCATGACCATTTTGAGAATGAATATTTGGTCGATTGTCGAGCGATTGGATCTAAAGCCAGCTTGTTCTTCCAGTAGTTGTTTATCGAGCAGGTCTTGAACACGATTAAGAATAATTCTGGAGAAGATTTTGCTTGTCACCACGAGGAGAGATATACCACGATAGTTATCACATACCTTCTTATCGCCTTTATTTTTATAGAGACGAATCAGGATTGCTGTTGACCAATCTTCAATTATTGTTTCATTTTCCCATATGTCCACAAAAATCTCATGCAACCATTTTGCCATTGGTAGACCACCAGCTTTTATAAGATCAGCAGAGATTCCATCATTGCCAGGCGCTTTTCCATTTTTCATTTGTTTTATTGCGCGTTGGACTTCCTCCAGAGATGGTGTTTGCTCTTGTCGTCGTTGTTCCGTTGTAGTTATTGTAACTGCATGGATTTGTTGAATTGTTATTGGATCTACATGAGATGGTACATTTAGGAGATCATTGAAATACTCTTTCCAGCGAGTTAAACTTTGTTTTGAATTAGTTAGAAGTTCTCCATGTTTATCTAAAATTGGTAAATTTTCAGTTTTTGCTTTACCTCCTCTTAAACGACGTATCATTGCGTATGCAGTTGATGGGTCATGCTGCTTGATTGCATTTTCAATTTCCAAACTGATTTCATCCCAATACTCAATCTGCCTTGCATCAATTTTCTTCTTGGTTAAATTGCGAAGTCGACGATAGCTATTACGGCATCTTGTTTCTAAATATGTTCCACGAGAATTCTGCCATTTAAGAAATGCTTTTGATTTTTTGTCTACAACATCCAGAATTTCATCAGTTAGCCAATCTTTTTGCTTTTTGTTGGTTCTATCTAGTTCGAAAGTTGTTTTACTTGCTTGATGTACATAATCGACAAAAGCGTTGTATTTGTCATCGATTGTTGTTGACGAAGATGTTTGTTGTTGTTGCAGTTGCGGGCGGCAATGTAGTTGTGCTTGAAAGGCCAACTTGCATTGTTCATTCTTGAGCTTCTTTTGATCTATACGTAGTATTTGACTTTTGGTTGTTTTTCTTCTGCTTTTTAGGTGAAATTTTAGCTTGATTCGAAGCATGTGATGATCTGTACCAATTGCGCCTGCTGCTGTACGATGAACTCGTACGTCTTCAACACTTGATCGAAATTGTTTATTGACGAGATTGTAGTCCAGCATATGCCAAGTCTTTTGACCAGGGTGCATCCAGCTTTTTTGATGAATGGGCTTGTGCTTGAAGAAGGTGTTCGATACGATGAGATTATTGATGGAGCAAAAGTCGATTAGACGTTCACCGTTGTAGTTTATCTCATCTACAGCATGCGGACCGATTACATTTCTGCTTGTTATGTGTTGTTGTATACCTACGCGTGCGTTGAAATCTCCGATTATGAGAGTCATGTCGCTGTTTGGTGCTTTGTCCAAGGTATTTTGCAAATCATTGTAAAAAGAATCTGTTTTTGAGGTGTCTGCACTTGGATTGATAGGAGCGTATACTGCAATCACAGTGACATTTATTGGGTTGCATGCTAACCGGACCATCACAATACGTTCATTTATGGCTTCCCAGATTGATCCGAGATTCTTCCACGCTGTGGTCGCTTGTTTGTTGAGGCATATGGCGACTCCATGTGCTGAACGAATTTTGTCTGTGCTTGCATGTCCTGAAAAAATAAAAGTGTACTCACCAATGGTTGTTGTACCATAATCGTACATTGCTGTTTCACTAAGTGCAGCTACTTGCACTCGGTGTTTCTTAAGCTGTTTGACTATCAGCTCTTTTTTTGATCGACGAAAACATGATCGAACGTTCCATCCTCCGAAGAACGTTGTTTTACGTGCATTTATGCACTGATTTTGATCCTGTTCATTAGCCAGCAAGTTTAATCGTCCCTTAAATAGGTGGCTAACCTAGAGAAGAGACACATTGGCTACCTGTAGCCCAGGGGCGCCATCCTCTTTCCGAGAGCAGAGGTCAAACCCTGTGGATGTCTAGTGACATCCCCGGCAGGCGTGAGCCTATTGTAGCTGAGGGAATCTCAGTCAGTCTGAAAAATCTGTACTATATAGTAAACATACAATGCTAAATAACTGTATCATATTTAATAAATACGTTTAAATATTCAAATTGAAACATAAATCTTACTTCTAGTACCTTATTAGTTATATTCACCTATTTTACCTACTTTAGGGTAACTACTGCAAGACGACTATTTGCTTGCAATCAGAATTCAAGATAAAGTTAAATGCAGTACCATAGTAGCTTTTATGGTAGTTACGATATAGGTTCCGATCTCACAAATCCGTTTCGTCGCCTGACTGTCCACTGTGACCCGCATCCGAATTCCTTACCCTAGTATTTCAGCATGATGATAGCCAATGCTTAGGATATAAGATAGTACCACGAGTTTTCTGTAAAGAGAGCTTTAAAGCAAGGAGAAGAAGGTTTTTAAAGCATTTGAATATTTTCTGAACGAGAATCACATGATTATAGCCGCGTGTGCTCAGAACGATACAGATCAAATGATTGAAGCACTGGAATAATCGAATAAAATACAATTGAATATTGTACTTTTAGATCAGATTCGTGAGGAAACTTTAAAAATTTATGAAGCCAAGTGCAGCAAAGAAGCCGTAGGATTTCTCGAAAAGGCAGAAGAAATCTATATTCGCACTCTTCAATTACTTTTTCAACAATACAACTTCACAGACGTTTCAATGAAAACATGCCCCCGCCTTCTCTTAACATCATTGATAAAATATAGTTTTCTAGTAAAGATCATAAGACCAAGTTAGACTTGACTATATTCATGAGAATTTCAAAGCAGACAATAATCGACAAGAGTGAAAAGGAACATCTAGAACTAGTGAAGAACATTTCTGAAAACGTTAGAAAAACATAGAAAGAGCTATTGCACACGGTGAAAATAAGACATGCTGAATTGATACAACAGAATTAAAGTTTATTAGAAAGAAAAGAGCACGACTACAGAATCAGATAGTAAAGAATTTGCATCCATATTTTACTGATTTAGGTTTTCCTTTGTCTTTATTTCAAGCAAGCATTAGCTAGACTAGAAAAAGAGATAAGTGATCTGAAAGGAAAGGTAGCAGTAGCATGAAAAAGAAAGACTAATAAAGTAGTCAGAGATCAAAAGATTGTAGAGCAGTTCGGAGATGGTATAGAACAAGAGTTACATAGTACAATAAGTCTAAACGGCCAGCATATGAAATAGTTTGATAGTTAATACCAAAAGCATCAGAATAAGAGCTTCCACATCTTAACTATAACCCAAAAAGATCATAAAGTAGGAGAACAGTTAAGATGAACTGTTTCCCGTATGATCTCACTAACACAGAAAGTGACAGCACTTTATATTTGATTATAAAGCTAATTTTTGATAAGTTTACTCCACATAGTCTTCGAAACAACACAGAGTATCAACAGACGATTTTTCGATACACTTTCTCTTTCATAGAACGGACAAAGTAACTCAGCAGCATTTTTAGGTTCGGCGTATAATATTTTTCAAAACTTTTATATTCATAGAGGCATAAAAAAAACATCAGGAAGGCATAGTTTTGATCGAAAAACTCTAGCAGGAAATTTTTGATGAAACATTGCTCAGTGATATTTTAGTGATTTATTCATAAAGATCAACAGATAATTTAATAAACGTTTTGATGCATAAAAACCTACCTAAATGTCGGATGACATTTCTAATAATAAGCTAGAAACAAATGGCGAAGTTTTCATTCAACGACGAACGGAAAGAGCAGTCGTTATCGAAATTTTTGTTACAAAAATTTTCGAGGTACCTTCACTGGCGAATGTTTTCCTAGACCTGAGCGGAGAGTGCCATTTTTCCCTTTGCAATTCCATTCTTCAGTAGATTCATTGATTGGAAGTCAACAAACAGTAGAATAGGATCTATTTTTCACTCTCTCTCTCCTCTGATTCTACTCATTCTCCAATTCTTCGCGTCTTCATTCATTTGTTTCCTCTATTCGCCTCTTTTATCTATCTGCTTTAATTTCTGTCTACATATTATTGTTCCAATCATTGACTAAGCGTTGGTTATCAGTTACTAACTACTATGCATTTGGATTGATCCGTATCTACTAATTTGAGGATATAGATTGGTGTGGCTGTGTATACGAATTTTCCCTTCACGCACACCATAATCCACAGCAGCTTCACCTAAACTTACGTACCGTTACACAGCCAAAATATACCAAAAAGCGAAAAAGGAATTTAATTTTATATCGAACATTCCTAAAAAGACTACAAGGATATGCGTATCTGTTGCGCATCATTAAAAGTTTCCTGGATGTGTTAAAATATGTTTACAAGCTACTACAATAAACATCTATGTATGAACATTTCTGCCTTCATTTCAATCAGTTTAACGCCTGACAGTTTACTTATTTGTGGATCATCTATATTTTGGAGTTTACGCTAGAGAAAAATAAATAGAATTTTTCTTGTCTGCAAAAAGAAAATTATGACTTTTGTTCGTATCTCTTTTATATCATAAATGCATCAAGAGTAGCAACGTGTATGCATGCAAAGAACTACTTATAAGAGAATGATAAGAAATAAGAGAAAAATGTATCAGAAAATAAGATAAGACAAATTTTATGTTTAAAAGAACAGTTCCTAAGACTACAAACCTCACAAAATCTCACCTGAAGTTCAGAAGATAAAAGAGACGAAGCAAATTTATACTGATGACGACAAATCAATTTTCTTGTATCAATTGACATGAGTACGTATACATTAAAACTTGACAAAGCTTGAAATTGAATAATCATATATACACACAATTTGATAAGAATATATTCTAGATGAACAACGACAATCATCCCGATTGGATTGGGCTCAATCGTCATGTACAAGATGCATACAATTACCACTATTGTCATGGGTAACACCTACCCTCTTTTTGGGTAATAAACGCACGCTTGTTGAGAACATCTTAACCATCCCTCTCTATCAACGATAAATGTTCAGTCTTATTGAATAGAGTAAATCAGTATAGTTCTAACTGGCAAGGTACATGGCATGTATTTATACGAACATTTTATAAGGATTTTAAAATGAGCATATTGCTCGTTTTTCCACTTATCACGGCTCATATTGCACAGCCATTGCTTATTCTTCATATTGTTCTCTATATTAAAGGTCAATCAGGATTACCTACTTACCCTGGTTATTGATTTGCTGTTGCTCTTTGCATTTCTGCAATTCTACAAGCAATTGTTCATCAACAAATCTTCTTTCGAAATGCTCGCATAAGTATGCGAGTTCGCAATACATCATCATCTATCAGCACTTGTTGACCATCACTATCAAGTAGCTTCGTGTATGCTGTAGTGCTAGTACCTTTGGAGGCTCTTGTAACGTTTGGTTTCCTTTGGTGGCACATTGATTTATCAACATTATTTGGCTATGGAGTACTGATTTTATTAGTACCTATGTAGTTCATTTTTAGTAGACAATTCAGTCGATACCGAAAGACTACAATGGCATGTACAGACAGGCGCGTACAAACGATCAATGAACTTATCAACGGATGTCAAATTATTAAAATGTACGATTGAGTAGAAGCCATGGAACAACGAGTATGTGAAATGCGTCGACGTGAACTATCAAACATTTACAAAGCGAGCTGCTTAAGAGCTCTTAACACTGCTCTCTCTTTCACAACGTTACCTTATATTCTCAACACTAGCGTTCTATGTCATGGTCCGAGTTCCAGTAACAATTGCGATGCTACAAGCAACTGAAAAATTTAGTGAAGTTCGTGTTTCTGCAAGAAGGATCGATCAATTTATGCAACTTGATATGCTGTTGAATAAGAAGGAAAAAGTGAAAAACAACAACGAAGATGATGCAATCATAATGGAAGATGCATCATTTTCTTGGAAAGATAACCCTTCTTTGTTCTCTCTTAATCTCAAAATCAGAAGAGATGACTTGATCGGAGTGAAAAGTGCTATAGGTGCTGGCAAATCAACGCCAGTAGCTGCTATTCTTAGTGAGATCAATCTTATCAGTGAACAGCTGAGACTATATGTTAATTCGATTTCCTACGCCTCACAATCGGCATGGACTTTTGCTGGCACTATTCGAGCCAATATTCTTCTCGGCAAACCAAGGGATGAAGAACGTTACAAGCATGTAATCAAGACATGTTGTCTTGATATTGATCTACAGAATTTCGGTGAAGTTGGCGATCTATTGATCTTTGGCGACAAAGGTGTCAATTTGAGTGGAGGACAGAAAGCTCGAATATCGCTCGCTCGTGCTCTTTACGCTGATGCTGACTTATATTTACTTGACGGTCCACTTGCTGTCGTGAAATCCAAGGTGGCCAAGAGCATTTTTGATCAATGCATTGGTTTTCGTAGTCTTCTTCGTGGAAAGACTCGAATATTAGTTACACACCAGGCACATTTTTTAGTTGAAACAGATCAAACGATTCTCTTAACGAATGGTCACATTGACGAATTATATATTGAACGACAGTCTGCAATTGAGCGATCGAACGATACATTAGAAACAGATTCATCCAACGACGAGGAGACAGATTGGGTACCTAAGTTTGCTGCAACTGATATGAATCCGATTGTAAAAAGCGAGACAACAGTTGACGGTGCTATCAAGTGGAGTGTTTGGCTACAGATATTTACTTCACCACCTTTACGTTGATTTGGCTTTCTTCTTATGATAATTATTATGCTTGCTAACGAAGCTATGTACGATTTTACAAATAATTGGCTCGCTTTGTGGTCTGGTAAAGATGAAAACGAACAACAATCACCACTGTATGCTTACATCTATCTTGAAGCTGTATTTGCTACATTGATCGTTGCATTAATACGTACTGGCTATATCTTCTATATTATGCTGCGTGGTTCAACTTATTTTCACAATCGAATGCTCAAAGGTATCTTGTATACTTCCTTACGTTTCTTTGAAAGTAATCCAAGTGAACGAATATTGAATCGAGCAAGCAAAGACCAACAAGTGTTAGACGAATAGCTGCCTTTGGCGTTAATCGATACTATGCAGTATTTACTAATGACTCTAGGTTTTATCGCAATCATTGGAATGACCAACCCATGGGTGCTTCTAATTCTCATTCCAGTGGTTCCCACAGTTTTGTGACTTCGTAAATTTTATATGCGTTCTCGTCGTCATTAGATGGACTCACTAGTATTCGTGCCTTTAATGTCCAAGACGATGTTTTGAATATGTTCATGGAAAGAATCAATACTAATTCACGAGCATACTTCTTTCTCTTTGCCACTGCACGTTGGTTTGGTTTACGACTCGATCTGGTGGTATCCTTACTCCCTTTAGTTCCTGATATTCTTGCAGTAGTGTTGCGCCATCGAATCGATCCATCGGCAGCAGCAGCACTCAGTATTAGCTATTGTATCACTTTAACAGGTCTTTTTCAATGGTGCATACGACAATCAACCGAAGCTAAACATTTCATGACCAGTGCAGAACGTTTTCATGAATATGATCAACTTGTACCAGAAAATCAAGGGAACAGTAATGAGAACGATGTTCCTATTCAACCAGCAAATGATTGACCTTCTCATGGTATTATCGAATTTAAAAACTACACTTTTCGCTATCGATCAGAACTTGATCCGTTACTCAAAAATCTTAATCTACGAATTGAGTCTAAGGAAAAGATTGGAGTTATTGGTCGGACAGGTATGATTGCTTTACTTCGGAGAATCTATATGAAGAGCATTCCTAATACGAAGAGAGAAACTCGATCAGAAACGGAGAGATGTATTTATACTGCATTAAATTTATAAGGAATAATCTGTTCTAATTTTTTGACGCTTTCTCAGCGACTGCCTTTAAACTGAGGGAAAAGCGGATATTAGCATTGAAAAAGGAACCCAAACGTTTAGTTTAAGTGATTCGTTGATCAGAAGCTGCATTTTATGAAAAATATTTTATTGTGTGCATAGACGATGCGCATGATGCACTTCCAAAGGACCTTGAAGATTGGAATGTGTGATTGCTCTTTGGACGATACTCGTTTGTCCGCATCTGCTTTTCGTCTAGGTGCTGGAAAGTCATCATTTCTTCAAGCTCTCTTTCGACTTGTCGACCAGTCAGCAATCAACAGATCCCACTCTCATTGATGGTATTGATATTGGACGTCTTTCACTTGATTATCTTCGTTCTCATCAAAATGTTATACCACAAGTACCCATACTCTTCTGTGGTACACTTCGATACAATATTGATCTATTCGAACAATTCTCAGATGATGAATGTCTTACAGCACTTGAAGCTGTTCAACTCAAAGAATTGGTGCGCAACCATCCCGATGGATTCCATCTGTTGGTAGCTGAATCAGGTACCAATTTAAGTGCTGGCGAACGCCAACTGATTTGTGTAGCTCGAGCCATTTTGAAGAAGAGCCACATATTACTGATTGATGAGGCTACAGCAAACGTCGACCATGCGACCGATAGAATGATACAAGAGGTGATTGCTGAAAAGTTTCGTGATCGCACTATATTAACGATTGCGCATCGATTAAATACAGTAGTCAATAGTGATCGTATTCTTATGCTACAACAAGGAGAGGTTGCCTACTTCGACGTACCTGGTAATATTAACTCTTTGGTAGCTGTCGAAGCATATATGCATCAGGAGCCTCATCTTTATGTGAACTGAAGCGATTATTCATAATGTATGTTTTTTAGAAGCATTTGCTTAAAAACAAATGTTCTACACTTGCGCTTTCCAAATCACCATTCGGTTAAGGCACACTATACAATCGTTCCATAGAAAAAATAATAAATTTTTTGAAAGATCGTGTCTTTCTTCTCTTATGCCGCCTATCATCCAGAGTTTTCCACTTGCTATCTTCGTCTATATATGTTCATGTAAACATCATTATTTTATTATTTAAGGCATCAAGAATTTAGGATGTTAGGACCATCTTGTTTCGTAGGAAATAACGCATAGTTGTGCCGTATAAGTGCCATGAATGAATGATTGTTTCTTTACCAGCATGAGAAATAATGTGAGCTCTTGTAGATTCACCATTCGACATGGTTTTTTTGCGAAACAACGACACTCCATCGATGGTTTGATTATGATCCAGATAGAAGTCACTATCATCAAGAAGATAGAGTTGCCGTTTGAGATAGTTTCATATTTTTTTAACCAAAACAATGTCAAAAGACGGCGAGTAAAATAAAAGCTTTTAAGTACAATATGACATTTGGGATAATTCTTTCTTCTTCATTTTGCTTTAAATGTCTTCTAAACTGCGAAGTATTGAGTTTTTGACCCAAGAAGATTCAATTCTTAGTCGATTGAACTAATCAATGACATAATATAGACCATCAGTTACATTGTATCATGTTCAAGACAATAAACATAACTCAAGTCAAGTGTTGTACTTGATTAGTTTGAAACGGTCACAATAATCTGAACAGAAAAGATGTTTGAGAGCTCCTTAATACAAATATGAACCTACCTTTTTTTGTGGTATTTTCTTGAAGCGCTTGTAACATTCGTTGATGTCGGTGAATGTCACAAGAAAAGAAATCGATTGGCGCAGTTCGCAGTGAAAATACCGATTTCAGTGTGTGTTGTTGACGAAAGAGTCGAACCAAGTAAACGTGAATAAATCGGATACTCGTGATACCTCAGCATAGATCAATAAGTCATGACGAGTGTCATCTCCTGCTTTCGCTTCTTTACTTAAATCATATTTACCATCTCAGAACATTTGTGCTTTTGTCATATGGATAGTGATGTTCAGTTTTGTAGCATTAAAGAACTTTCAATAGAATTTCGATTCACGAAGGGTGTGAGTGTGATTTTAATAGAAAAATTGAAAGCATTATGCAACACGTTTCAATTATTTCCCAGACAGTCATCATTCAGTATGTGTAAAATCTCATGCTACATAGTAACCATTCGAATACTACAAGACACCTACATATTTGAAATTGTTTTCAATATGTTGGTCAAAAATAAACCAACATGAAGAATAATGAGTGTGGTTGTACCCACACTCACACTCAGATCGGCTCTGCTACTACTTTAAGTATACGATTTTGAGGATGATCTTTTGCAAGAAACGGAACATGAAGTATTCGTGCAGCTACTCAGAGCCGAAAAGGTAACGATTGACAACGATGAAGTCGCTGTCGGGTGATACAAGAAACCAAAAATAACATCATGCATAGGGGAGCAGTAACAATCGTTTCGAATGGTAAACGATTTAATATCAATTCGTGACTATTTATTGCAATTTCTGCCAAGTGAGTTTTGTCTCTAATGCAGATCGAGCAGTGATTATTCTATCGTGAATACCGATCTGATAAAGAGATATCTCGAACAATTATCGACCCGCAACTATTCCACTGACATCTCAGCATCAGCAATCAATCTTGCTGCAACAAAACCATATACTTCGTCTTGTGCCCGTCACTTCAATATTCAATATCTCGTCAGGGAAAACTAAAACTTTTCATGCAAATGCATCACTTTCGGTCATTGCAGAAAGTACGAAAACACCAACTCTACCAAGGTGGTCGCATACAACTAAGTGCCGGTGTGTAACCATGCTTACGAAAAGAAACTTTACTATGAAAACTGCAGGAAAAGGAAGAAATTTCTCGTGTGCTATTGAGATGAACGTGGAATAATCATTGCAGCTACACATCTGGACGAAGAGTAAAATAGCCAAGTCACTTGTCAGTTAGTTTGTGTCTGTCTAACATCGAAGTATCCCAATAGTCCATAAAGATTTTATATTGAATCATACTTCGTCCTATTTCTGAATGGCATTTTGAGTACAATTGAATTTGAAAGTTAGGACGTCCACCATCACGAAATGAGATTAAGCTCGATGACAAATATCTCGTGAATTAGCTGTTATCTTTCGCTTTAGTACCACTACAATCCATGGTTGCCATCCATAAAGCACTCGTTTCGAACTAAAACCTGTGAAACGAACAAAAAGCATTTTTTCCTCAACGTCTCGATGAATAAAGTAACTTGCTTTTAACGTACACCAAAACAGGGAAATCAATCTGCAATACTATCAGTATCAATATCCATGGGAGGAGGTGTTCTACAAGGTAAAATCCATTACAACTAAGCAGCAGAACTTTTCTGCTTTTTGTAGGTTCAAAAGATACAAATGATCAGAAGTTGTTGGGTTTGCAAGGCTCTCTGAAAGGGTTAGAACTCAAAATATCCAAATATGAGTAGCAGAAAGCCTACAATAAATACGTCACTGGTCTTCGTTCGGTTATCAAGCCGTGGTTCTATCGTGGAAAAGCGTACTCCTATGAAAATTACACACTTTATTCAGTGTCGTGTTTTGATGAATGCATGAAGGACAGACTTCACCAGCAAAGTCATCTGATCTATCGAACGAACTTTTACCTGTCTGATTGTTTGTACTTGTTTCATTAGTTCACCTATGAATACCAGCTGCTCAAAACTGATTCTGATGGTTGCGTCGAGCCATTGCAAGGTGCAGCTCGGCATATGTTCGACAAGCCTATCCCGGTTGATCGAATCCTCGATGAATGCTACGTCAGTGCTCATTTTCAGCTTCGTTTTGGCAATTCAACGGCTTTGCGTACTGGTTGGCACACGTGACATTCTGTACAAATTCAAAAGTTTTTGGTGTTTGGTGATGTTTTTGATTTGATTCGTTGTTCCTTTTTAGTAAAGTGGTGCCGATTCTCAGCCTAATATGGATGTTTTGATTCGATCGACAGCAAATACAGATTTTGACAAAACCTTGACTGTCGTTCAGAATTTACCGTACAGAGTGTAGATTCCTGTCGGTGAAAGTGGTCTACATAAGTTATCTGCTGTATTGCTCCAGATTTATTTGGATTGACATCATGCGTCGAGTCATGATTGCTGCGCATATTGGCCGAACAATGGAGTATAAAAAAGCACATAATGAGAACACATACTTTTTCGTCTGTGTATTTGAAACTTTTCGTGCGTTCCATGATATGTAAGTTGACTTCTTCTCAAACGAGCGCAGATATGTTGGAACATGTGTTTTGCTTTTCTCTTGATTGACTTGTTTACATAATGGTATGAGTTTCATTCAGTAACATACATTAGCCATTACTTGGAACTAGAAAAGCTTTCTCATTCGCTTTTTAGATAAATGTTACCTAATTCTCATCTTTCACAGCAACGATGATTCATCTGTCTGGCAGAATTCTGAAGTAAGAAGCTTTTTCAACGACTGCCCGCTTCACAATGAGTCTAAACCTAACGAACAAGATGTGCTAGTGTATAGATACCCTACAAGTCTTCGTGAAGTCTTGTATCGCATCCCTGGACTAGTAAGTATGGTTCACTGAAAACGGTGCCCTTACACAATCAGACATCGATTCGAAAAATGCGTCAAATGCACAAAGTTCCAATTTTACGTCGTGAAAACGTCAAAAGACACGCAACCTTCCAGTGTGAAAATGCGATTTTCTTGTAGCACTATAATCAACAGCTCAATAGTGCCATCTAATGAGACACGTTGAGCTGCACCAAAGCGTTGTGGTAGCTCTCATCGCACCCACATTCACACCCAATATTGCGTAAAGATCTTGGTTCCTATCTATACAAAATGATTCAGCAAACAAAGTTTACTGATCTTCAAAAAAAAACAAGAGGGTTAAAGTTGCAAATTGAGTGGTAAATAGTTACATCAAAGACGATACCTGAATATGGCTTTTTATGTACAAAAAACTCATTGATTGGGAGGAATATGAAATACTCGAAACAATCGGGACTGTGCTGTGAATAGGGAGCGGCCGACAAGAAAGGTACTATTCGTGGAAAAACGAAGTCTCGCCAAAGATGATGGTGTAGTTAGGTGTGTGTGGGGTACAGCTGCAGGTGCCAGTAATTTTAGATCATCGAACAATGAATGCAGAAAGATACATAAAGAATGTTCTTCCAAAAGTTCTAGCATCCGGCAAAAAGTTACGAAGCGATTGGACATATCATCAGGATAAATAGTGTGGTGATCATTTGCCTGCATTTATTTCGAAGAGCCATTGATGCGAAACAAAAGCAACATTCATAAAAGAAATAAAACGTTCTGTCTAAATTTTTGAACTTCACACTTGATTTCGGCGTACGACTTCCTTTAATAAAAAAGAGGTAGTGTTTCGATCAAGTGCAAAAATACTAAGATCGCAGTTTATTCTGAGCCACCCGATAGATATTTGAACGACGGTTTTTGAAAATTTAAGATGCCATTTTCAATTCGAAAGACTATCGAGAATAGTTTCACATGATTAGAATATTTTTGAAAAGCATCAGAGAACGCTCAGTTCTCGACTTACTGGAACTAAATCAACAAAAGAAACCAAGGGCTACATCACATTAAACAGTTTTATTTAAACTTCAACGAAATTTTATTAATAACACAAGTTCATAAAATAAGTGTATCAGATTTGCCCTCTTCCTCCATCGACAAAAAGTTCGATACCTGTGACATAACTGCTATCATCCGAAGCAAGAAACACTGCAGCCTTGGCAGTTTCATCAGGGGTGCCGAGTCGATTCATTGGTACAGTAGCTATTATATCGGTGATGAAAGTTGTCTTTATTCCTTCACCATCAACCACACCTCTGAACATTGCTGTGTCGATTGATCCTGGACTCAAAATATTGACTCGAATGTTGCGCTCTTTTAGATCGACCGCCCAACATCGAGCAAAAGAACGAACAGCCGCCTTCGATGCACTATAAATACTCACATTTGGATGACCTTTGATGGAGGAGACAGATCCCATAAGAATGATTGATCCACCGTCAACTAATATTGGCAAAACTTTTTGAACGGTAAATAATACTCCTTTCACGTTAATATTGAATGAATCATCAAACTGTTTTTCGGTAATTGAACCAAGCGGCGCAGTCAGACTGACACCGGCATTGGCGACGACGATATGCAGCTGACCTTTCTCTTTCTGAATGACATTGTACAGTTTATCGAGATCGGCCATATTTGACACATCACACTGCACTGCCGTCACATTTGTATTATCAATCTTTTTGACGGCTTCATTAAGCATTGCTTGCCGACGTCCAGTGATGAAAACATGTGCTGCACCCTCAGCGACGAATTGCTGTGCAATGGCCAAACCAATACCTTCAGAAGCACCTGTAATGAGAGCGACTTTTCTGTCAAGTTTGCCCATATTTCATCGAGTTTTTCTGTTATTATCGGCTGTTTTTTCTATAGAATGACGAGTGTGTGCATGTTAATAAACAAGTCGCGTCACTATCAGGTACTACGACGTGTCCATACCAGCCACTTATCTCCCATAAGTCACGTCGCAGGACTTTATTCTTATTTTTGACTCATGAAAACATAAAGAACATACGCATTTCATTCTCGATTAGGTTCTCCATGTAATATGTAGCTTTCTTGTCTTCTGTGCCTTGGGGTGATCGGCTAGTATAGACAACTACTACACTGAGAGTGACGGTAACGTTACTTTTCCCGTTTCTCATTAAATAATAAATAAAACAGATCTAACTATGATAACAAAATGATTCACTCTTCATTTTCGTTATGGCGTGCTTATCGTACTAGTATTTGCACAGAGAAATGTCTTCGTAATGTTGACGCTTTTTTTCTGCTAGATTTTGACTTGCATCATGTTGATGCTTTTTGCTTGTATTGTCATTGCAGATATCCTCTCCAATTACGTTTAAAGTTGTAACCTTACTTGACTTGTTAAATATAATGAAGATTTGCCAACAGGAGAAGTATCGGATAAATGTCATTCTTGCGTAATGAGTATTCTGAAAGAGTGGCATGTCGTCCTTGACTGTTGATACTGCCTAGCCGAAATGGACGTGATTAACGCTGGGAAACTAAATTTTTATCTGAGTCAGTGTCATATCAGATCTTTCTAGGTTTAAATGTTCAGCCCTGTACAATGTACTGGCGGAGATATTCATATCAGTTAGTTTTGTGAAATACGATTAGAAATGAGTTTTGATGTTTATAGCGAGAAAAATGAATGCTTCCCCTATCCTAAGTACTAATTTTACCCTGATGACTCTCGATAAAGACTTAATATCGTTAGACCAATTCAATTATTTTTGGATCAGCTTTCGTATATATTTATGAAAAAGAGTTTGTCGACTTTAGATTAGTTAATATAAGAGAAAAAAAGTAAGCAACAATCAGTAAAAATACTTCATTTTAATTTGACTAATAAATTATCTCGAATAGTGGTAAAGATGATGTTAATAAGTTAGCAGTGGTAACTATGAGTAAAGTGTCATAGACTATTCATCTAAAACAGACTTTTTCAGATTTGATATAAGAAGATAAAATATCTGTTATTCTATCAGGCAAACTATCATCAACAAGTTTCTCTTGTGAAATGTATCATATATCCCTGAATCAACAGCAAGACATTGAAGAAGCTTTGTGGCGTGCAGCTCAGTATGTGTGCGACGCCGATGTACTACTAGTAGCAGCAGGTGCTGGAATGGGCGTCGATGCTGGCTTACCAGACTACTTCGGTGGCATTCACCTAGCACATCCACGTCTAGCAGAAATGGGCATGAGTATCTACGACTTATCCAATCATTCGCTGTTCGAGCACAATCCTGCACTAGCATGGGGTCACTGGATTACAAGACAGCGGGAATATATGAATATACTACCACATTTTGGCTATGATATACTGCATACTTGGAGTAAATGTAGCAAACGCAATGTAAGTGTTGTAACGACGAACTTAGATCGCCATTTTATTCGCACAGGTTTCACACTCGACAACGTATTCGAAATGCATGGATCAATGTATGATGCACAGTGTATGCGTGGCTGTGGTGCAAAGCCATGGCCACTTGACATTGCAAATATGCCCCCAGTTGACTTGAACACAATGCTACTACTTGGAACTCCACCAGTATGCATACAATGTGACGGTCCAGCACGTGTATGTACAGCATTGGCGGTTGATGGCCATTGGGATACATCACATGTTGAGGTAGCACGTATGCGTCATGAGACATTCTTTCGCCAATTGTCAGCTGAACGAATGTTGACTGTTCTGGAAATTGGCTGCGGCACTGTAATGCCCAAAGTACGCACAGAGGTGACACGCGTCGTAGCAGAACACCGAATGCGTGGAGGCCGTGCAGCACATATTCGAATCAACTTGCATCAAGCACATATTGATGAGCATGAAGACAACATCTCATTGCCTCTTGGTGCACTAGAAGCATTGCGCATAATAGACCAACTATTAACTGATTAAAGACACAATGAACCGAGCGAAATTTGGACTTTTCTGTTCTTATTTCATATTTGAAATAGTAATAGAATGAAATTAACACTGTTGGTAGCATTTGACGCAGAATTTATTTGCTTCTTGTAGCATTTCTTGTCATCATATATCATTATTAATTTTGAATGAATTTCAGCAATACTGACCAAAGCATTTATGAGACTATCGTATTGCTTAAGTTTTGGTACTGACTTATTTTCTTACTTTGAAACATTGTGAAATTTATATTTTCACAATGTGTTTTGTAGTTTTCTATAAGTGTTGTATTATTTTCATTTTATTTCAAAAGAGAAGTTCTTTCTTGTTGTGTACAGTATTGAAGTTGAACATTTCAAGGTTTTTGAACAATAACCACTGTCAAACTGCTTTCAAGGTAAGAATTCTGCTTGAACTGTTCATGAAAAGAGTGAAGACCATGAATATGGACGCATCTAGGTGTAAGCATGTTTCAAGTAAAATGCTAGATATATGCAAGAGATGACTTTATATGTAGCAACCACTTGACTCATAAAACTGATTTTGAATATTTCACCCTTATTTAATGAAGTTCAGTTTACATATGCAATGCTATTGATTTTGTCAAAGGAATTCTGTCAAGGCTTTTCGATTTTTTTCTGTCATACTGTTCTTAGCACTCTATTTTTCATTTTACATGATCAATAGAGCACAGTGAATGAATAATACCTTTGGTCATTTATTGATATTTGTTGAATACCTGACATTCTCCCAAAAATATGTGGTCACAAATAAAGCCTTCGCCGAAATAAAAGATTTCGTTGAAGGAATCATACATAGGACGGAATAAAACATCCCTTAATTTATTTATCTCTTAGAAAATTAAAACTTTACTTAGTATATCTATATCAAAGTTTGTCTATTGTCCACTTCACAGTAATGTGACCGGAGATATTTTTCGAATAACTTTGAAAATAACTAGAAAAAAATAACTCGAGTTTTCAGCACTATCTAGAGTCAACATTGTTCTATCTTTTTACAATATCGATGAAAAAACTTCAAACTATCTCAACGACTACATTTTTGAATTATTTATGAAAAAATTCAGTAGTACTATATTCGGTCTCTTGACATATCAAAAATCGAGCGCGGTAGCTGGTACTTTGATGATAGATTCGTCTATGACACTAAAAAATGGATGACTACAATTGCATCCTTATTTGTTCAAAATTTTGGTGCTTTTCTCAAAAACAGTTGCATTCAAGAAATAATAGAAACAGGCTATGTTCTAGAGAAAAACATTTTCTAACAGTTGTGGCGTTCCGCACCTCAAGTCGTCAAACGATGGAAGGATAAATCGAAAAATACGACCAGGACTGCAAAAGTCGATGTTTAGAACATTGTCCAAAGTTTGGAAAAAATGAGGTCTCTGCTGTTCTTTCATAGATAAATCATAGCACATGTGAGAAAATGTAAAGAGCTAAAGCTAGAATATGGTTAGGAAATGGTGTTGATATGACGATCGATTGTGAGATTGAATTGGTTTTTGCTGTGTTTATTACTGATACAAGAGACAACGGTGAAGCTATCGAAAAGATAAGAACAAGATTTTCAATAGTATACACAAATAATTTCCAAAGTAGTATACTTACATGTTGTCTGCACCGTCGACGTATTGAACATTCTGTGTAAAGGAAATCATGTAGTATCAATTCTCGTCTGGAATACAAGTGAAATTTATGTCGAATTGTTGGTGATGGATAATCCAAGATTATTAGCATTGAGTGTCTGTTGAAGATTGAGTAAGTGCATAATTATTTCCCAATAGAGTGGTGACGTAACGTTCATTTCTTGACATTGAAGTATTTCTATTAGTTTCGCAACTGCTGCATTGGCAGTATAGGTCGACGCCGATGGTAACAATGTGATCACTACACCAGCCATATGATCGTTTTGTTTTTACCCACATTCACACTCTCTCCTCATAAAAATAACACTAATTGTTATGATAACGATCTATTCTTTGGCAACATAATTCTTTTATTTTTTTTCTCTTTTTTAGTTTCTCCATTATTCTGTAGTGCGATGAATAATCGTCTGTAACTGCATGAGATCATGCGTTAATACTAAAAAATAACTAGCAATACTCACACAATACTATTAATAGCTTTATTTGAATCCACAAGTGTACTAAACAGTATTCATTAACACCAACGACAAGTATTATGTGATATCCTAATCATGTAAGAGTGAAGTTTTGATCTAACGTCTACTGCTGATTAATAGGAACCTGAAGTACTCCGTTCGAACCAACGAAATTCTGTTGCGATTCTAGCTTTATCACGAATACGTTAGACAATGTAATACAAAACCTGCTAGTCTTCATTAGATTTGTCTCAAAATCACTGATCATCATTTATTTCACATACACAAATCTTCAAAGGGATTGCCGTTTCGGTTCGAATATATCTAGTTTCTGTCTGTGACAATACTTGATCTATACATTTATAATTTTCGAAATACAGCATAGTTAGCTTTCAAAAAAAAGCATTTTAATCTTACTACTCACAATCCAATGTCTCATCAAATACTAGATTCCATTGTACAATTATCTTTTCGAGAGATAGAATTGAGTGTGAATTATTTATTAGTCCAATTAACATAGAAAGAGAGATACAATCAGCGGTCAAGCAAAAGACCCCACATGACATGGAGAGTCATCATAAGTTTATTCGACTAAAATATTGTCAAAAAGAATTTGACAGCTAGGGTAGCGATCAAATAAGTTTTTACGAAGAAATAACACGAATCCATAGATTTATTTCTTATTAGTTGTCTTGGAAAATCTGCAACCGATAAAAGTTTGACTGAATTCCTTCCTGTAATTATACGTTATCAATCACCCAATTGTAGGCAAGCCAAAGTAAACGACAATATCACTTGTGGTACAACTGACAGGACAATTATTACTGGTGTGATATATAATTGTTTTTGATTGTTCATTTGTGTCTTCAATACGTGACTAAAGCTTCTCTTTCTTTCTCCGTCGCTACTTGTCTTGACTTGATTGCGAGCTGCCAAAATGATGAGCACAGTGATTGCATTGACTTGTGTGAAAAAAGGAACTAACGAGTGAAGTAGGCATGATATACGATCGTAGATGGCCACATTCTTCTGTTTGAAATTGGTGACACATTGAGGTATATATTGGTCTAGCTGTCGAATTGTTGTGTAGATAAAAATTTCACGGATGTGTATGAGGCAAAGTACAAAGAGCGTGATAATGTTTGAATGTATAGCTAAGCGAGGACTTTTCAATCGAATGAAGTGAAAATTAGAATAAAAAATAAACGATTCAGTGAAACCCAGCTATTAAGCCAGAATGATGATCATGTCAGTACAGAGAGCAGATAGCTTGTTGACTTGCATGACATATTATCAGTTAGTCACAATGAACCGAGAGGAGTGTGGGCAAATTTCGCGAAGAGACAGAAGATGGCACACTGATTAAGAATAGAGATCACGAATATATAGTTTCCAACAGCATACATTCTTGGTTGAGGTCGTTTGAAAGTGACGAACGAGCAAAGATTTGTGAAAAAACCAATGACAGTGAAGAAAAATATGAAAACGATATAAACGACTTGAATAATGATGGAATCAAATACTAGAAGTCAGTCAACTGTAAATTCAAAAACTTTCCTGTCAAATTCACACAATGGTCCTCGATGATAATGTGAGCAAAGACAAATGAAATCGTTTGCATTGTCTAAATTACCTTTGATACATTTTCCATTTGACAGACATAGTTCACAATGATCAAGTAGAAGATTGTGTCCCAAACACTCGGCACGATAACTGTCGCTTTCACAAATACACAAGTATTCCGTATCATAGAAACAGAGGTGACCATTATGACATATTTCATGATACCTAAAGATTGCTCTATCACCATATAAGAAAGTGGACGAATGTGGGCACAGTTCAGGTGTTGAGATAATATTGATTGACGGCTGAAATCTCGGGTTGAATATAAAGAAGGTAATAGTTAGATATTGTATTATAGGTTTCATACGTTTTAAGCATGTCTAGAAGAGGTGTTAAGATGTGTCCATAATTGTAACGTATGATTGCTGGAATCCTATGGCATACCTGTTGATGTCGCAAGAGAAGGCACAATGAGCCCATATGAACATCATATAAGTGGATGACAGATGGCTGTACATGACTGCTGCTCATATTCAACTCAATTTGAATAGGTACTTTTTCATCTTGACATTTTTCCTTATAAAATACTTTATCATATATACATTGATAGGATCGTTGTCTACTAACATCATGGGTTAGATGACAAGTTCCATCTATGCCGCATGGAGAAGTATCGCACTCATCATGCCGAAGATGGCAACTGGAACGAAAACGAAAATGAGGATAAATGCCAAACGGCGTCGTGTAATTACCATAACTATATGGCTTGCGAATCGAATCGTGTGAACAATACGAATCGCATACAGACAAATATTTATTACATTGTGCACCGTAGAAACCATATTTGCACGAGCAGTCGAATGAATTATTCGAGTTTAGGATAGACTTGCACTCGGAATGCCAATAATATTGGATGATGTTTGAACTTGAGCAAGGATCAAGCGTTTTGTTACCAAACCAAGTTGGAAGTTTGAGAATGACAGCCAGACGATAGGATGGAAGGAAGTCAAAGAAAACTGGATAATTCCAACGGCCAAGTTCAATGATGGAGTTGTCACGATCGAGGGAGTAGAGTTCAAAATGAACAGAATGAGGTTGAACATGTTCAATGTAAGTTCTATTGAAATATTGGGTTTGCTTGTGTCGCAACATGTCCTTTGATCGAGAATAGAGCAAGTAAAACTTATGTTTTTTCGTGCCAATTATAGGATCAAGATGAAATTCATGACGGTCAATAATTCGTTCTTCATTGAATAGAAAAAGGGCTTCAACGGTAAATTTTTTGTCAGTTAAGTTCAGCGATGAAAAAGTGGTCCAATCTACTTGAACAATGATTGTAAGACGATCATTGAAATATTGATATCGTTCTTCATAATATGCAGGGGGACAGAAACAGCTTATATTCTCTTGTTCGAAAACAGCAATGCCTCAATTGGACATGAATGAAATGGCATAAAGTGGAATTTTTATCTCCTAACGCCTACACAGGCAAACAGGAATATTAATCGTCGAAACAGCGAAAACGATATTCTTGAATATTCAAACAAAGATCTTGTTCGATAGGTGTTAATTCATCATCAGTGTAAGAGCAATCAATAAATTGATTCGACATACGATACTGTGAAACATATTCTTGTGTTTCTTTGTATATATCGTAGAAAGCGTATGATTGACCATTGAAAGTGACAGAATTATTCCAACATGTTTCATTGTATTGAATGGGAGAAGAGAAGTCAGTATGGTTGGAACGGCATAAAAGATAATCGAGCCGGTTGAATCTCACCATATTCAAAGTCAAAGTCGTGTTTTCAATAAAAGCTGACGCTCGATATTCTCGACACTATGCTGCAATTTACAACAACTAAATTCAGTGTCAGGTCTAGATTTTGCCAATGATATAAAGTTAAAAAAATACGGTCGAATCAAAGCACCATCCGGATATGGATAGAGTTTATTCTTCTTGCAAAAATCATTCATGATGAGTTTACAATTGTATCCGTTACACGGACAGTGGAAATTTGTTGACGGTGAACATCGGATCAAATAAATACATATTTCTCGCATCGATTTATCGGATATTATGATCATATTCGAATGATTTACGAAGATTGTGGCAATCAGGATCGATAGGTGCTAAGCGTTGAAATGGAAAGTAGTGCGACACTCGAATACATTCACCATCACCACACGATCACACGATACGATAGCCACATATGTGTTCATCACATTCGAGACTCGATGGTAATGAACCATGCCAAAAAAGCTCTGTACGTGCTCATTTTTTCGTCGCTTCTATCCATGCTGTCGGGTTCACCTGAAGGTGAAAAGCATGAAAATCAAAGAAATCATAATTAGATAACTTGATTTATCTTGCCCCAAACAAAATACAGATTTGGTCATCAGATTGAAGTTAGATGTAGCCTCTAATGATATTCCATATGTTACTTTGAGTGACAACTGACAAAATGTCTTTTGTAGTCCCTGATTACTATGAGGATTTTCCGAAAATTTTTTATCTTTGATGTCTCGTAAACCAATGCTCTTTGATAGAACTAAGGATGCTAATCGCTAATATCAATACAATCAGATTTAAAAATGATTTGCTGAATAAGAATAACAAATTCCTTTATATAACTTGGTATATGTAAAAAGAACTCAGCTTTGTATCTCTATTTTGCCTGTATAACATTCAAATTCCATTAAAAACTCACTTAAACATGCAGAGTTGTTCCTCATATTCGAATGTGAAATCAAAACAGCTATCCAATAGTTTATTTGGCTGTGATATTGCGATTACGAATAAAGTCGTCTTTTCTTACCTCACATATCAAGAAGAAATCAAGCCGCAAAGATCAAAATTAGTGTTATAGTGTAATTGTAGAGCTGCTATCAGAACTCGTGCTGAAGACCAAAGAATAAACATGTAATTATCAACACAGAAAGGAATCTCTGTGTAGATATTTGAAGCTCATCCAACAGCCTTTATTTGTCTCTGCACTTTAAGAAAGAAATCGCGATTTAAATCTCGTTATAATTATTCGATCGTTAAATATCACCCGTGATCTCAGGCAAAAAAACTCACGTTTCCTTCATGGCTTCTTGCAAGACTTGCGCCCATCGAAACCTACAGATTTAGTTCTGAGTTGATCGTCAGGTATATTCTTGGCTCGTGACTCCTTATTGTAGGCTGTTTATTTTGTAGAGAAAAGGTCACATAATCAGACTCCGAAAGCTAATGCATGCAATCTTGATTAAAATAATCTCGTCGCTTTGAATACAACTTTTGATATTTCTATCAAAATAGCTTCCTAGAACATAAAATGTATATTTCTACAAGTTTTTTCACACAAAATGTGCAGGTACAAAGCCTAATTCTAGAAGCAATTAGTTAAAATTAGTCGATGTAATTCATATATAAGATTGCTAAACATTTCTCGTGTAATATCATAGTTGTTCAGCAAACACATTTAAACTATTAAAGTGTATTCCTTTTCTCGTCACTTGGCTTTCGTCACGCTTACATAAATGAATACGGTAGAAATATACGAAATTAGAATAGGCTCCGGATGTCAAATTTATCCACAAGAGTTTGGACATACATATAGGGATAAATATGGAAATAAGGAGGAATTAGGCATACAACTAAGAGATAAGCGACAGAATCAATGCGTTAAGAATAGAAATAAGACGTTAGACATAAAACTAATTAGTGATATTAAACCAAGTGTGTTGTATGGATTATTTCTACAGAGTGTAGAACCATTTTTAGAAGAAGAATAAAAAGTTCCACGTAGAAGTATATGTTGCTAAATCTTTAGAAGGTTTAGAAAATTGTAGCCAAATCTATAATCTTGAAGACTTTAGTATGACACCTTTTTTAAAGAAAAGAAACGGATTTGTGAACTGGTATTGGGAATGCATTATGTCACTGGAACCTCACACATCTTACTAGTATAACAATACTGTTGAAGCTACCACTAACTAGAGGCTGGCATCGCAGTCGTCCTATATTTCCTATATTTCCTATATTTTTCAAGTTAGTCCTATAATAGACAATATTTTGAGCTTTTTTCCTATATTCCTATATTTTTCAAAAAATTAAAGATTATTATGGAAAGAACCATATTTCCTTCAAATAAGTGCCTAGCATGTTGTTTAAATATTATCAGCGGCGTTCATAACATAATATAAAGCACTAAGGGCAATATTTTCTTTAAATTTTTTCCATCTTAATATCACTTTAAAAAAAAATAAAATTCAACACAAATGTATAGATTTACATGTGCTTCGTCAGTAGTTATTGCAATAAACAGTGAAAGAGCACATGCTAATCTATATATTTGTGATGAATTTTATTTCAAAAAAAGTGATATTAAGACAAAAGAAAATTTAAAGAAAGTTGCAGCTAGTAAGTGATTCTATTATGTTTGACAGTACTAGAAACGGTGGTGTTTATTTTCAAGTAGTATCAGAAACGAAGAAAACTTTTACCAATGCATCGACTATCTCTTACTAAACCGATTATTTTGCTGTGCTTTAAATATGTGTACATTTTGATTATATAGCTCTGAGACTGTTAGAAACTATAATATTCTTGACAATAGATATCGATTGTTTTCTTTACATTAAAAGAAAGCATTTTTGTGATCTTTATCTCAGTCAATTTTATAATATTTTTATGATATGTAGGCAAGGGAGGAAAAACTGACTTTTTGATTTAAATCAAAAATGAAGATCAAAAACGTCAGACAAATCAATGAAAATGGTAAAATTATTAATCTTTGAGCTTGAAAATATCAATCGAGAGTGAAACAGTTGAAATCAGACTGTTTTTTTGCTTCTTTCGATTTTTCCGATTTTTTCCAATTTTTCTGTTTTTTTTCAATTTTTCTTATTTTCTTCGTTTAAAATCAGTTGGTTTTAATGTAGAAAAATCAAGAGGAAAATCAACAAAATCAACAAAAAAAATCTGATTTCACCTGTTTCCTTCTTGCATGTAGCTGTGATATAGTTGAAGGTTAACCGAACATAAATTATTTCTTTTTGTCTTTGTATAAAATATTGCCATACTACTGTTTTTCATAACAAAGCTGTATTTTTATTTAGGTGAGCCGAGGTACGTTATAAGAACATCACCTACCATTCTGCAGTAGTGATTTTTACATGTCTAGTTGTTTTTAAACGAAATATTTGCGTCCTATATATTTCCTATATATCCGAGGACGATCCTATATATTTGAGATCTAACAATTCCTATATATTCCTATATATTTTTGAAGGGCTGCTGCGAACCCAGCTAGAGGAAAGATTCGTATTTAAGTTGTTGATAGGACTGCTACACTCTTGTATCTTTTACGATTTTCATTCGAGATAAAGAGTTGTTTGGTATACTGTTATAGCTCTAAAAGAGGCTTTAAAAGCGGTGGAAAAATTCAATTTTTGTGTTCTAATACAAATATAAAAAGAGATTTGAGGGAATAGTAACCTTATTTATTTTTGTCTAGCGTCTTTTTTGCAATTAGCATATAAACAAGTTGATATTATTTATGCATGCCAGTTATTTGCAATACGATTTTTATTATTCTCATCTTTTGTGTTCAAACGGAGACTATCTGAATAGAAATCTGTCAAATGATGTTTTTCGTCAAACACAATTTTGGAAATATTTCATTTTTGTGCAGAAATTGTTTCCAGAACTGATTTAGAAAAACATTTTTCGATTTTTTCCGGTGTCGAACACTGTACAAGCGACTGACTTCGATTTTTCTATGGACTCCAATGCTCCTTAAAACGTTTCTCTGTGTGGCTATCAAGTGAGCGACCGCTTGTTCGTCGGCACCCCGTTAGAGTACCTCTTGCGACTTGCCATTCCGATGTCAAAGTCTGCTTTCCCATTTGATCATCTTGATTCATTTATGATCCACTCGATTCACGTTCGCGCTCTTCACATAAAACTATTAGAATTAGAATAGAAGAATTCACAATGGAAAATTTCAAGAATTAGATTATATTGTGAACTATTCATTTTACTTTTCAGCTCGCAATTTTTCTAGAAAATTGACGTTCTATTAAAATTCCTTAATAGCGAAACCTCGCTGAAGATTTTTTTGAATACATATTAGATTCTCTAAGAGTCTTCTCTGAATCAATCTTCGGTGAAACTCTAGAATCAGTCACTGGTTGCTTGGCGATACCAATCAAGACGGTCCACTCTAATCTTTAAGCACTAGAGCTGAATAGGAAAGATGTTCGATTGACTAAACCTCCGGCGTGAAAAAGCCTGATTGCACAAATATTCGATAGCAAAAACATTTGATCAGCTAAATTTTCAACACGAAGTACCCATGGCGTAAATTTCTGCGAAAAAAACGCGTTCTCAAAACGCATTTTTCCATAGTTGCGAAACGCGTTAATGCTGACCGGTTTAACGCATTTCACATCTGCTAATATGAACGCTGTGAAACGATCGTTTTTCTAAAAACGTTTCGTAGCGTTTCTTTAACTGTGGTGTCGTATATTCTAGATGGAAAAAAATGAAAACCGTCAAGTACTTCATGCACTTTGAGTTGCAGATACAATTATTTTACTCGATTACATTTTTCATACACCTTTAGAGCTATAACTTAGATCAATTTTGATAAAGCCAACACATAGATTCGAACACGAGAACATAAGAGTAGAAGACATGTGTACAAACAGTTCAACTAAAATAATCTAATGATATAAGTGCTTATTCCATAGTCTTTCAGAGATTTGCGTAAACTTACTAAATTAGATTTTCAGTATCCCATTCCATTAAATTAAAAATTATCATTTCCTTGGTGACTATACCCAATAACGAGTTTGATCTACTCTTGGTATATTTTTTATTTGGACTTGTTCAAATTTAAATTTAAATACCCAATTGAAACGATTTTAATTAATTTAAATTGTATTTAATATTTAAACAAGTTGAATCTCTTAGATATAAATTTTTTGAGAAATTTAAAAACAAATTTTTTGAATTGTTTTCTTTATTTAATAGATTTTTGTATAAGTAAATTCGTCATCCTTTTATCCAAAAGTATCACTAAATGCAAAGAATATTCTTTTGTAAATCGAATATTCTTTTTATTAATAAGTCACGCTTACATTAACAAAGTAAGAACTAAAATCATATTTAATAGTATTGTACACAGTATCATCAGTCACTATTAAGTAGTCCAAATATGAATTCATACCAATAATTATTCAAATTATAAATAACTCGAGATTCTTTTCTTCACAAATAAACAAACAAAGTTGTCGTACACATTATACTAGCATCAGTCTTTACTAAATCTCTTCGAATTGTTCAATATTTAAAACAATGCTTGGTTGAACGTTACGAAACACGTTTTCTTTCAATAAACACCTAGTGAAATGAGTTTTCAAGGAAGAAAAAAATATTTTTCTTACACTTTAATGTTCAATATTAGTCTAACTACCAATCAGACTTATATAACAGTCTAGCAGCCTAAACATTTAGAAGAATTCGATTTTAATCTTGCGTTTGGAAAGTTTGGGTCATGATTTTCATGTTGAGAAACAGTGCAAGGAACAAAATGTTCAAATCCCATTTCCTATAATTTCTAAAATAGTGCCAGAATTAACTTTGCTTAACTCGTACGTTTTGTACAGATAAATTCCTGCAAGACTCTGTATGCAAAACGGATATATTTTGCATCATTTCAAACAAAAACGATGCAAAATGCCTTTGAAAAGGAAACGCGTTTCATATTTCTCCGAATCTGTGTCTCTGGAACGCGTTACCTATCGACCGAAATGCGTTCAACATTATTTTACTTCAGAAACGCTTCGAAATGCAATCTTGGAAAAACGTGTTTCAGATCGTTTCTAAAAACGACAGCAGCAAAACGCATTCTATCGAAGTAAGAATGCTGTGAAACGCGTTCTATATTGAAAAAACGTCGCGAAACGCATGCTACAATCTCAGAAACGCGTTACGCAGTCCGTTTCCTTGAATATTTTACTCCATGGGTAGTCATCGCTTCGCATATTTAGTCGAAGCTGACATGAATGTCTTTACACGTCCAAACAAGTATACAAACACACAAATTTATTTTATTTCATATGATCCTTCTTGCAGCCGAATGAACTAAACGGAAAACAGCGTACTTCTAACCATGCACCAAGACTCTCATAACTAAATATATACTAGTTTTGCTCTCAGAAATAATATTTGAGCATTCCGACGAGTTTTAATAAGTTTGACGAGAAGCTTTCGTTCATCGCATGCTTCATTGTCAAGATTTTCTTTTCGATGAAAATGACTGTATTGACCTATTAGATGCTGTAAGATCGATGTCTAAAAAAAGATCTAGCCCGAAAAAATTTCAAGTATCTGCATGAGTCAAAAGAAATCTTGAATTCACCACTTTTTAGGTATACTGTCTCAAAATCTGGAAACGAAAACCGAAAGAATCAGAAAAAATGTCTACATCGCTCAGCATTATATTTAATGCATGAAAATGTACAAGTTTGAGATATTTAGTTGGCGAATAATCAGTATCAATCATTTCTCTGTACTGTTACAGAAATGTTTCTATCCTAAAAATACAAGATCCGCACTTCGTACTTTAGAACCTTTTCGAGCTTTCATCCTCCAAATTTATTGTTAAAGATTTAGCTTAACTAATTTTTTTTTCGTCTCTAGAATTTTTATTTCTCCGATCTTGGGAAATATTCAGTTCTATTCATTTGCAATTTCAGATTTAATTTCACTATCATTAATGGATAAAACTAGAACAAATCACTGATACCATTAAATAATTTTCTTTTTTACCAAATCATTGTTTTGCATGATCTGTGTACAACTTTGTATAACTTTAATTAATTCTTTTCTTCCACTAAATGTAAAAAGGCGATCAATATTTTAATTCTTGATATATGTCATATAATCATTTATCTGTGCAAAAATCAGAAACTATGCTATTTAGAACATTCAAAAATGTATTCCAGCCATTTAAATTTCATGGATTTTTTTTGAGATAGTTTAGGCTAGTCTAAGTTTTGTTGTCAACATCATTCAATGCCTTTATTCCATTGCAATGAAAGTAAGAAAAGGAGACGTGTGCAAGCGGGAACTGGAAAACATCAATGTAAACTTTCACGCATATATTGTAACGAGAGGCACTGTCGTTAATGGAAGCTTCTCAGTAGGGACAGGAAGAGTCATAAGTTAAAAACTACATTCACCATTTTCTTGGAAAATACCACGACTAAAATGTAACAAGAGAAATCGTTTTAAAAGAGAGAGTCTGCCATCGAACGTCTTGTATATATAACAAAAAGCTCATAATCAACCAGTCTTAAACTAGAAATCATACTTTTCAGGTTTAACTAGCGAAAAAAATCAGTTATTCATGAGAAAAGAACTCTCGAAAACGAACAAAACACCCACATGTCTAGATATCAGTTACCTTGCTCAATTTCAATATTGAACTTCTACTAAAGAAGAAATGATAGAAACTGATGAAAGAAAAGAAACATCTTTTCGCTTTTGTTCACCCTTTCGTCGCAATGGTCATCAAACATGATAAGAAGAGCTATACATAAAGTCTTCTGAGCAGAAGACAACAGAAGGTTTATTTCTATTTAATTTGGCAAAGAGACAAATAAAACAAGGATTAGCTCAGTATCGATCATTCATCTGTACTCTACTATTTCTGTTGCGTGTTGGTGAAAATCACTTTCATTCTTTTTCTAGCGAAGTTCACTTTTATTATGAATGAAATACAGTTTATACTGAAAAATCAAAATATCAATGAGAGACAAGCAAATTCAGTCGAAGACGAATAGCTTGATGCAACTACGCTAGGTCAAAACGAAAACAAAATAATGAATAAGATTGTTGTGAATGCAACAGATTATGCTTCCTTCTCTTGCAGTGTTTTTTGACGCATAGAGAGAGGAAAAAAAGAGAATCGTAGCCATACTCTGTCTCTGTTTCACCTTGACGAAAAGAACAAAGAAGCAGGCCGTCAGAACGTCAACTCAGCAAGTAATCGATTACTTTTCTTCATATACGCAATGGTGACCGTACTGTTTGTTTACTTTAGACGTGCACTGGTGTGAAGCTCGTTTTATTTCTTATTCAGATTATAGCAAACTCATTTGTGTTTGAGCTGTTACCATGTCTCAAAGTAAGCATAACAATGTGTACAACTATGCTACCGTGAATACTCTCCGCATCATTGAAATCAATCCATTGTTTACCATAGTCGAAGAGAAGTCTTATAGCATTGGCATTAGGAAAGCTGAAAAATTAAGAAACTGCCGAGATTCAACGCTGTTTGTCTGAAAAAAATGTTTTGAAGAAGAGTACATAAAAAATTTATGCGTAAACGAAAACATTATTTTTCTCTACAGTGGACTCCCCTTAGAAAAATTTCGAATACTCGCCTTCGGTACTGGAGACTACGTTACTACGATGCAAAACATAATTAAAGTATTTGCGAGTATCTAATACAAGTGCAAAAATACTGTATCATGAAATAAAACAATTGATTTGCATGACTTCAGACCTTCATGTGGATTTAAAATCGAAAAATTTCTTGACAATCCGAAAATAAATATGCCAACTAATCTTGAAGGTCACTTTTTTCGCTCTTTACGTTAACACCTAACAACGTTCACGTTTCTTGTAAAGATATACGACGTATACGAAATATCCTCGAAAAATGTTCAGCTTGATAATTGCTGTCATCTCTTCACTAATTAGAAATAAGCGTTGGAGTATTTTCATATTTTGTAGAAAATATCATGCTTATTACGAAAATATTCTTTATCTGGGGGAAAAGTACTCTAACTGGAAAATTTGTATCTTGTATAGCGGGAAATATTGAACAAAATGGAACACTTTAAATTCTCAGAGCTTTCATGTAAACTACTTTGAAAGTTTATATTACGGAGACGTTAAAAATTTGAAAAGTTTCAGATACAGACAAAGGTTTCTTTCATGTCTGAAATGACGTGGCAGTGGTTCTCTTTAAAATTCATTTTGAGTTATATTGTCGATGGAAAAACTTTGCTCTTCTTATAATTAATTTCTAATGATATAATGGGATATCATTGTTGAGAATAATTATATATTATCATTTCAAGAAACAATCCGAAAGATTGAATATTGTGACAATGAAACAAATCTTATGACTGAAATTTTTAGCAGATTCTGTACAACGACAAAATTCTTTGAGATAATTCTCTTCGCAAATATTCAGTCATACTTCGAAATTCTACTATTACAGTAGTATTTTCGGAATAAAGATATATAGGCACTTATCCATTTAATTTCCCTCGAATACTATTAACATCGGATTTAGACTCTGGTCAAACAATTAAAAATAATTAGGTGAATATATTGATTACACATTCTATGATCATGTTAATGGCTTTTCCCCCTAATTTTTGCCGTGCGTCCTGATCTGCTACTAGTTTATTGCTCGAGCCAAAATCGATATTATTCAACAATTCATTTGTTGTAATACAGCTATTCTTTATGTCGATTTTGATGATGAAAAAAACGAATGTTATGCCAATGCTACATATTTCAATATCGGTTCGATGAAACGCTTGACAATTGGTTGTGCCATCGTAGCAATTAGTTATTGTCACGTGTCGAACATGATCAATATCTATGGAATCCATCAATTTTTTGGATCGATCGATCATTTTTCGCTTATTTAGGCGCTCTGAAACAAATCTTTTTCATTTTCGATGTACGATGTACAAGCAGTACTTGTACTCGATCTCTTTCTTGTTCACATCAAATTGCCTGCCACTGATCCGATCTAATAGTTCGTGTCATGGTAACCAACTCCTGTAAGAATATTTAGAATTTAATATATTCAGTATGCAAAGATAAGAAGGAGAATATCCAGGAATTTGTGAAAAGAAGACATATTCAAAGTGGTGGTACAATGAACGAAGTACAGCATACGCTGGACCATAGAAAATTTTTATTTGTTTTCCATTAAAGTAGAACTTTTATTTTTGCATTGTTTTAGAAGAAAGTTATTTTCGTTCTAGATATATTTAATTCTAAATATGCTTTGTTCTGCTCTTCTGAATTTTTCTCCAAATAAATATTTTGTAGTATCTACGTAAATCAATATGCTCTAAGAAATCGCCCTCACAATTTCAGGACTATATGCTATCCTTCGTTCTTTTATTCTTATTGATTGAAAAGATAAGCCAATAGTTTATTTTCCTTTTCTCTCATATAATATGATAAATAATAAATCAAATGGGGATGTTGTTGGTCTGAGGAAGTGCCATTGGCTGATATTCCGACTTATCATGAAATATGGTATGAATCTATCATTGATAAGAAAAACAATCAAATCGTCAGAAGTTTTCAAATCACGGATTCAGTACATGAGTGATTCAAGGTATAGTTTACTTGATAATTATCGACTTCTCTTCTGTAATCTTGCAACATTGTGTAATTGTGTTTACAGAAGCACACTGTTTTTTCTGTTCTTTTTCTTTCTTTTCTGCTGTATTCTGGCCCCACTGTTTTATTGTGTTTGTGAATATAGATTCTTTTATACACCCTCGACAACTTCGCTAATCTCACGTACGTGAAACAGACTAGCCTACTATTTTTCTTAGTTTTTCAATTGGTTTCGCCATAAAATCTTGTTTTGAACTGATATAAAACTGTTGGCATCATCAAAAATATCGGTATACATAACTACATGACCAGAATGGTCTTAGGATTCGTTAAAAATCAAAACAGAGAGCTATATTCACAGTTACGAATCATAAAAAAGCGCAATAAAAATCATCTTCACTTTTAATTAAATTAATCTGCGCGAACACTTTCTCTTTTGACAATTCTGGAAAATTTCGAAATAGTAAAGTCAATATTAAATGTGAAATTAGTTGCTATTCATATGAATATTATTACACGCACTAGTGTTTCAAAAACCTTTCTTGATAAAACTGTTACTGAGGAGATAGTTATAATAACCGAGTATGCTAAGAAAAACTTTAACTCAGTCTGGATTCTGGCAATTTTATGCGATCATCTAAAATCAGCTGAGAGATTTTTTTGAACTAGTACTGATATTTTATTTTTTTTCGATTCTTCCTGAAGTTCATTGTATCGTACTTTACATGAACTTCCAAACTATAGCATATCGCTGTTCATTTTTTTGGTGTTTGATAATACAACAATATTTTAATTGAATACCATCGAATTTCTGGCAAACGTTTTACAGAAATATGTTGTGTTCTATAACCCATCTAATTAAAAAAGCCACTTCGTTTCAAAGAATCTGAGAAATTAGAAAGTCTTCGGAAAATTTTCACGGTAAATTCTATACTTGATAATTAGGAGAATGTGAGCACTCGATTTCTTCGATTCGACAAAAAAAGGCAATTTATTACAACAATAGGAAGACAGGATTTATACCAAGGGGGTAAGTGCAGACGCCTAGCACCCAGCACCTGCTCAGCACCTACAGCACCTACCAGCACCTACCAGCACCTACCAGCACCTACCAGTACCTACCAGCACCTACCAGTACCTACCAGTACCTACCGGCACCTACCAGCACCTACAGCACCTACAGCACCTGCCAGCACCTACAGCACCTGTTCAGCACCTACACTGCATTTCACTATGAGCACCTACGGCACCTTCAGCACCTGCAAACATTGTTTCATTATCTTAAGTACTTAAGACAATAGAATAGTTGTTGAAGATGCTGAAAGTGTCGTAGGTACCGTAGATGCTCACTGTGGAATGCGGTATACGTGCTGAGCAGGTGCTGGGTGCTGGGTGCCTGCACTTTCCCCCTTGATTTATACTCAGTACAAATATAGGTTTCCCTACTTCTTTTATTCGAATGTTTTCAGAAGTTTTTCTGAAGCGATAATGACAACAGCCTGGTGGAAGTAAAATTTCCTGATTTAACTAAATTTAGTTTCAGTATTTTTAGAATATTGCTTCAAATATGATATAGAAGTAGAAAAAACGAAGAAAATCAAAGTTTCTCTGGGAGTTGTTTGTGTATATGGATGATAGAAACAATTATCCAGCATTTTATTATTAAAATTTGATAAAAGTTATTGAAAGCTCAAGACTCAAAATTTTCGTAACGTTTGAAAGCCAAAATTTGTTAAGCATGTTTTTTGATGAATCATGTCTTCTCTAAAACTCTCAGACGTTTGTAGAACCAAACATAGACTGTGTCAATGTCCTTGATCAATGCTAATATAGCCTTTTAGTGGTGTGGACTCTATTCTTCAACATCTCATATAAGACGAGAAAGCGGAAAAACTCGAACCGTACTTGATATGCTTGAAAGAAGAAATTCTGTTTCCCACACCCTATATCTACTTCTTTAAGAACATAGAATGACAAGCTCATTTAAGGCTGAAGAAAGATCTCCATATCCATTAGTTTTGATAGCTTACAAACTGACATTCTGAAAATATATAAATACAGGACGACAATTTCGTTTTGTTTTCCGTTTTATTTTTTGTTTTGTATCGATAATGAAACCTTCGTCTTCTTAAAAAGTAAACAAAATGAGACTTTTCGAACATTGCGGCCCCATGACTTTATCTATTGACTTCTGATAAATGCTTCGATAAATTCCTGCATTTTTGCAGATGCTACTGAGTTTGGCGCAATCTTTGATGAGTTATCCAATGCGCGAAAGAAATTTTTAGGATTTGTATAATTTCTTATTGAAAAAGCGAAAAACTGTGTTTTCGGGCGTTTGTTTGTAGTTTTATATTATTTTCTTCGTGTCGACATAACTTTGAGATAAAATTAGCATCCACTTCAAAATGAGCATCGAATTCTTCGTTGAAATGAAAGATTTGTGTCTGTATATTAAAAAAAAAAACAATATTTTCACGGTTCTGCAAGTTTTCGATGGTTAACTGAATATTGAATAGTACCGAAAAAACTGAATCCTTAAACACTGTTATTGATGCATATCTCGATTCTGGTTTTGAGTGTGGCCATAAATTTATGTCAAATACATGTAGATACCAAGAAAATAGCAACTACACATTTCTCTCAGCCTTGATTTAAGCTCAACTTTGTTTATCAATTATGGATTTCGAAGAAAAACTTGACATTTTTATTCCGGTCCTCATCACTTCCGTTTTCATCAAATTGAAGAGTACCTCTGAAAATGCAAGAATTAAGCAAAGTAATGATCAAAAGCTAGTGACAAAGTCATTGACTAAAAATTCTTTCTTAGACTTACGTCCAGCTTGCAAGCAGAAGCTCGTTCCAAATTTATGGTGGCTGGACTTTGAAGTCAAACGAAACAGGTAAAATATTTTTATTTTTTCAGATTGATTTTCAAGTCACGGCCGGTAATTATTCTGCGGAGATGTTTATCGTTCATCATCTCGGTATCTCACAGTCAGAACACATTGTCTGGTTATGTGAGGAATTCGAAATTTCCTATCAACTGATTCACTACGATCGTGATCCAGACACATCTAGCTCCAAAATAGTACAAAGCAATTCATCCATTCGAAACAGCTCCCGTTATCACTGACGGCGATGTAGTGTTAGCAGAATCTGGTGCAATTATCGACTATCTTATTTCAAAATATGGTGGTGGCCGTTTCATCGTGAAACCCAATGATCCAAACTTTGTGGACTATCTATTCTGGTATCATTTCGCCAATGGCTCAATGATGCCAGCCATGTCCATTAATTTGATCGTCATTGGATAAGTAGTGAAAAACGAAATAACGATTCAACGATACAGTCATTGTTGCAACTTGTTTATCGTGCATTTGATTTAGTAGAACAGCGGCTGAGTACCGCCGATTATTTTGCTGGAAATGAATTCACAGCCGCAGACATTATGATCATCTTTCTATTAACGACAATGCGTGCGTTGCACAGTGGGGAGCTTTCACATAAGCAGGCGGACATGCGTTTTTTTGCTTAGGAATGACAATTTTTTTGAAAAATGGCTGGAGAGGACCTCAGCCTTTTTTTTTGAAAAAAGTTTTTTTGAAAAATATGTTGAGTTACATATCATTCAGTGTAGTTTGATGCGCTGATTTCGAATATTACCTAAGTTATTTTTCAAAGTGTAATATGAATGCCTAAAACTAGATTTTTCGGCCAAAAACATGTATCAGTCATTTTCCGTCAAATCCTATCAAAAATTGACTTGCACAAAAATAACTCTTTTCATATATAGTCTGATGTAATTCGACGAGTTGATTCCGAATATCACCTTAGTTTTTCGTCAAAACGTAACATGGAAGTCTAAAACAGGATTTCCTACCGAAAACCGTGGGTTTTTGGGAATTCTGTAGAATAGTCTAGGCAAAATTTCACGAGCTGACGCTACTACCATAGTTAGGATACATATTCAGGAGTATTTGATAAAAATTTCAGCTTGATCGGACTTTACCCCTTTGTAAGGTTTTCAAAATCCAAAACGCCGGGGTTTCGGGCCTGGGTTTGCGTTGAAAACGGGTAAAAAGTGGTTTTAAAAAGTATTGTATATATATGGTTCGATGCAGCTTGACGAGCTGATTCCGAATATCACCTTATTTTCCCTTCAAACTCTAGTACAGATGTCTAAAATCCAATTTTCGCCTAGAGATCTCGGATTTTTGGGCACCATCTAAAACAGCCTAGGATAGGTTTCATGAGTTGGCGCTAGTATCATAGTTAGAATACATATCCAGGAATATCTGGTAAAAATACGCGCTCGATCAGACGTGATCCTTTCGTAGGGTTTTTAACATACGGAACGGTAGGTTTTCGGGTAGGATTTCTATATAGAAATTCCTAGCTTTCTACTGTATTTTAAATTGGATTACGATAATTTTTTTTCACCATAAAGTCCATAGGTGAGCAAGTTTTTTGCGATATTGTTTGCTTCTGGAATGTTGTGCTATAGTGCTCTGTGGCTTGAGTTTCTTGATTTATGCTGATTTCTGGACCCAAGCCTTGGCAGGCCTTTTTCTTGGGCTCTATAGAACTTTGAGAACCGCTATTTTAGGAAATAATAGATCACATATGTATGTATCTACGCGAACAGTTAGATTCTGGAAAAGAATATTTTCGCATCTGTCCGCCTGGCTCCCCACTGTGCGTTGACACCACTTGATCTAACACCTTATTCAAATATATGTGCTTATTTAAAGCGAATCAGTGCACGTCCGGACTATCAGCGAGCTATGAAGAAGAAAGATCCAGATTTGACGCCATTGTTGGAGTAGTACATCAAGAATCGGATCACAATGTATTTCTAACAGTTTATGTGATTTGATTTAATAAGAATCGTTAAAATTAGTTAGAATTTTTTTCATGATTTATGAAACCCATACTATCACCTCATTTCGAATAAATTTGTAAAAATAAAATATGCCATGTTTAGAGGTTTTCCACGTCATGTGACACTTCTCTGAATAACATTTCACATTGATTACAAATCAAATTTCAGATCATAAGAAAGAGAGTATTTTGGATTTGAAAAATCCATTTTGAGCCTTCAAAATAAACCGCATTTTGTATTTATCAATCGAAAAATTTTCAAAACAAAAATAGACTAACACATCATTCAATTCTCCAAAAACAAACATATATCTGTTTTTGATGATCCTTGCTAAGAAAAAATAATATTTTCTTGTACAGTTATTGGACACCTTTTTGAAAGTTACAGCTTCATACTCGTGTGAAACAATCATATCTGCGTAAAAGACAAATATCTATGAAAAGCAGGGTTTCTTGAGCATACTTAGTATTTCAAAACAAGGTCAGGCAAAAAACAACATCGTAGCGTTACGTGCATTTTTTGAGTTTTGTCATCAATCAAAAGTTGTTATAAGACCAGTTTTTTTACCATTCGATAGCACATCGCATGACCTAAAGAATTCGTTTCAAACCTTTTCAATGTATTTTCTAGAAGTGACAAACAGAATTAGAAGTTGTGGGTTTGGGGTGAGTCGGTGAAGAAAAGGCCCGCATTAACATTCACATCCACACCCTCATCATTCAGTCAAACAAGTAACGAAAAAAATCGATATTTTTAGGCATCAAAAGTGCCAATTTTAACGCAGTAAAAATATTTGTTTGTCGAAGTAAAAGAAATTTGAAACCTTATTTTTCGTCAAGGTGTTTTTTTCTTTAAGGAAAGAAAAACTTTTTGACACATTATAATGTGTACAAGAGTTCGATACGGATCGGATTAGACATGATAACAGAATAGACTATTTCTTCACTACAAACGGATAGTGATATTGATCATGACAATGACAGTTGTCATCATTTCTCAAGATGCGTATGTAGACGAGCCACGAACATCACGAAAACAAGACAAATTAACTCGATATTTTAGATTCAGCCATCGTGAAATAATTAGAAATGATATACTTGATTCTTAGAAAATGATGATCGGCTCTTTACTAGGTTTGACAAAAGTAACATCTGAAATTTTGACTGTGCTAGTAAGATTAGCGAGCTGTGAGCGCTGATTAAAGATTTCGAAGAACGTAATAAATAATATCATTTTTCTGTGTTCAACAAAGAAAATTAAATAAAAGCCAATAATAGATGGCATACAACAAAAGAAACCGATTCGTTAAGACTGCATAGTGATCGATTCTTTTCAAACTTGAGTGACTGGGAATTAATAAAAACAGAATGTATACGAAAGATCAGGTTATGTTTAAAAAAATTTGACCTTGAATCGAATGAGATCGTGTCATAGCATGGTCGGATCGCGCTCAAAGAGTTTTACTCGGGTCGGGTCACAAAAATTAGACACGTCAGAAATACTGATGTATACTGTTGCCGCGTAAAACCGTTGAGGTTTTTGTCCATTGTCTGTCTGAAATATAGATGTCTTTGATTCAGAATTTGAACAAAATTTTGAAGATAATTAATTTCCAATAAAGATATATACTAAGTATAATCCAAATCATCAAAATTCAAACAGATTAGGAACACGTGTCACAAAACTTGCTGGACGTAACTATTCGTTTATGCTCTGACTCTCATATTCACTATGATGACATGTCGTTTGAATACAACGACTACTAACAAGCTATGGATTGTGATTGCAATCTTACGACGCAATGCCTTACAATTGCCTTTTTTTTGCATTTGTTTCTAGTAAAAAATGCATCTTTACAGTTTACTAAATTGAAAATATTTTGCGCTACTCATACCGTCGTTAAAAGCAGTCGATGCATACATTTTTTTCTCTTACAAGTGGTAATGAAAGAAAAAAAATCGAAACGATGCTGTTTATTTTACAATTTGGTTTATAAAAAGAAGATGTAAGCGTGCATTAATTTTGCTTTTTTTTTCGTCGCAAGTAAGTGAATGTAAAGATTAGAAAAAAATTGACTATGAGATTATCAAAGCAGTTAAGAGCTCGCATTCATCTACACAGATCTAATCTGATGAATAATGGCGAGTATTTTGTGTTATCAAACATATGCATTGCTTTATTTCTTCAGAGACTAACTGTTGCAATAGTAATGTTAGACTATGTTTTGTTCTCTTCAAACTGCTGCGACAGACAAGTAATCGGAAATTCGACGTTTTTATGCGTAAAAATGTCAACTTTTTTCTTGCTTCTCTGATTAGTTGGTCTACATGGCTTCTGCTTTAAAAATTTCGCTTTAACTTTAATCATACATAAAAGAGTATGAGATGTAAATATCTGTCATAAAGTACTTTTCAATGCTTAATCAGATTTCAAATTGGACAATGTGATCAGAATAGTAATCGTCACTCCATTGTGTTCAGCAGGAAACCAGACACTAATAGATTCTACTAGCAAGAGCCTATTGGGTGATCGTTTGTTTTCATTACTGAGAGCGAGGTTTTCTTGATGGCGAGAACATCATCAAAGACTTAGTTAGATCCTTTAACTACACTATCACTACACAAGTTATTTGGGTACGCAGACGTGTGCAACGATTGGGAGAGCTAAGAGTAAAAGCGTTGGATATAGATGTTGCTTGAATCTTACTTTATAAACTCTAATACAACCATAGCCTCACCCATTCTCACACCAAGCCATACACATCTCCACTCTAACGAAACAATATCCAAGCGCATATCCCTCTGACTCTTCACATTACATCTCTCAGGCCTCACACCACGCCAATCATTTTCATATGCCATCGCATTCACTTCCACACCACATTCTGCCTATCGGCCTGCTACATTTTCTTAGTCCTCACGCCATACCTATACCCAACACATTCACTGCACATCCTTCATCCATCCATAATCTAACTATTGACCCGTGAGTCGTAACTGCTAAGCTAGACCCAGACACACACACTCAACATTGTATGTATAGGTTATGTATATAGAATTATCAACCTTTTGTTATTCACGCCCAAATGCCACAGCAAGATAGTTGGACTTAAAATTGGTTGAGTTATGATTTGCGGTAAAAACTGTTTTACTTTTAACCGATTTTTCTACCTATGAAATTTTTGAGCAATAGTTTTTATTTCAGCTATGATCATGTAACGAAACAGTTTGTACTGCCGCTCCAGGCCTATAATTCTTGTGTCTGGTTTTGGTGCTTTCCCACCGATTTCGAACAAAACGCTACTGCTTCTTTTCATAAAATGATCAACTCCTGGAATTTGTCATAAGATGCTTAGCTCTTACCGAAAACGAAAAAATCTGCTCATCGAATTTGGGCATCGTATTCCTGCTTCCAGGAGTCGATCATTTCTTGGAGTTTCTCAGTTAGTTCACTCGTATGTTGCTTACTTGAAACGTGAGTGAAGTTGCCACCTGATTCGGGTATTTTCACCACCGATTCGCCCAGAAAGTGTTCCAGGTTGTTCTCGCTGTGTTACAAGTAGAATTCGATGAGTCCTATCCAACGGTGCAATCAGATTTTCAATAGCTCAAACTGAGGTCCCAAAAATCTCAAAATACTGATTTTTGCTAGTAAAATTTCATCACTCGATTCGAGTATTTCCACTATCGATTCAACCAAGGACCTGTTTCAATTGTTCCAATAGGTGTTCCAAGTACAACTCAACGAGCTCTATCGTATGGTATGCTCAGATTTTCGGTAGCTCAAAATAAAATTTTTGAGATTTTGGTTTGGGCTACAGAGTTTTGAAAATTTTATTTTGAGCTACCAAAAATCTGAGCATACCATTCGATAGAGCTCGTTGAGTTGTACTTGGAACACCCATTGGAACAATTGAAACAGGTCCTTGGACGGATCGGTGGTGGAAATCCCGAATCGGGTGGCAACTTCACTTACGTTTACTTGAGGTATACTATGGCTCACGATGTATTGTGAGCATTGTTTATGGATGAGTGCCTATTTAGCATAGTCATCAACGACAGGCTTTTGCCATTATTTTGTGCAACGTATGTAAAATCTCGTTAGTACTCGTAAACAACGACTGTAAAAGATTGCAATGAACAATCTCCATAATTCAGAGTGATTAATTAATACACTGCCGATGATAATTGTAAGCACCATATGTAAGTTATCAGGAACTGCAGCGTAAAAGAATATATATATGTATGTGACAGAATGGAGAAAAATATGATCCCTCATGAAATTCGAACTAGGCGCCTTGAGCTCTCTGAGTAGATATTCTAGGCCAACTAGACTAGAGGAGACATATATCTCAGTTTAGTGTCGCATGTGACCTGTTGCACAATTTTGTAATAGAAATCAAGAGGAGACAGGATAGCTAAGCAAAATTGTAAAAACATCCATAAGAAAGGCTTAGTCATAAAATATCAGCTCCGATACATTGATATAGTATGTGGTGTCGTGATGAACTAAGCCTTTTGTAGTGCTCATTCAAACTTTTCGGACTATGGAATGTTAAGATCTTTAACCATGATTTATGTTTATCAAACTTTTCTTTCGCATGCAGACAAAGTTTATCAGAAAGTACCTGTTGCCAATTCAAGTTTCAACTGATTAAAAGAAAAGATATTTTTCTGATGGAGAGCAAATACATGTACGAACAATTCACAAATTCTCGAATCTGTTAAGCTTCTAGGCCAAATGGCATATCTCTTGAACTTCATTTTTACTTTAAGAACATGAAAGGGAGCATATTTTGAAGTGAAAAGTTGTTAGCACAATCCCTACAGAATTAAATATGTGACACGCGATATATCTAGATGTATCATTAATTAGGAATTTTGCAACATAGGATTATATTTATCATTTCTGATGTTTTGTTAGTGTACGTTCGTGATGAAAGGCTTTTATCATAATGCGTTTCAATGAAGTTTGATAGAAGGCCAAACACAGGTATCTTATATTCAATCCTCTTGCATTAATATCTCGCAATCGAATTCGTTGTCATGACCGCTGAGCACAGAAACCCAAGTTTCTACCATTATACTACAATATTCTTTTTAGATCGTGTTTTATAAAAGCTTCACTAGTTCAGCAGAAGAAGTTCACATTGTCTATATTCAAGAAATTCAAGCTTCATTTCCTACGGTGCGACCCACGTTCGAAAAAATTGACACTATCGGTACAAGTAAACAATTGACACCTGCAAAAATTTTGGCCCAATGCAAGCATCATTGCATGGATCATCCAATAGTAAGGAGATTTGTTAATCCTCAATATAGATTGCAATCAACAGATAGGAAAGAGAACGAGGAATCTTTCCTTGCTTTTCTTATAGTTTCCTGGTTTCCATCAACGAATTTCAGATGTGTGTTAACTTAACTGTGTAAAACATTTTCTAAGTAGATATATTGAACATTAAAGCAAGAGCATCTCTTGCAATTAGTTACGTAATTCGACTAGTATTAAAATAATGTTTTTCACAGTAAACGAAAGGACTTTAAGTTAGTACGGCGAAAATAAACATGTGGTAAGCCTTAGTTTAAAAATGATTAGAATTATAAAAATCACTTTGATCATTTACATCAATACTATAAACGATTCAAATAATGATAGAAATAAAGTTATTAGCAGTAAGTGAAAGAATTAATCAAATTATTATAACTTACTTTAAACGCTAATACAAATTCGGTGTTTCAAAATAATTTTCTTATCTAATTTTTATCTAGTGACTTCATATGAAATAATTGTCTATACTGGTGACAAAAGTAATGCTGGTACAGATAGTAAAGTTTATATAACATTATTTGGAAATCAT
>CAJNOP010000366.1:103120-113666 GCA_905250075.1 Rotaria sp. Silwood1
GTGAAACAACTCCAATTAACCTTGATAATAAAAATAACAATTTTGAAGCTGGAAAGTGAGATTTCAAAAATATTTTTTAATGATTAAAAACGTTTTTCTTTTCCTCTAATAGAAAAGATGAATTTATAATAGAATGTCCAACTGTTGGTGAAATACATAAAATTTTAATTGCACATAATAATAAAGGCTCAGCACCTGGTTGGTTTTTGGATCGAATATTAATTGAAGATCTTAAGAATAATCATTTATATGAATTTCCATGTAATAAATGGTTAGCAAAAGATGAAGATGATAAACAAATATCTCGTTTTCTTGTTCCAAAAAAATCAACTGATCATCCGAAAGAACCGATAGAAGGTAAATAAATTTTTATATTAAGAAAACAAAAAAAAGGATCAAATGTTTTTATTTTTCGTCATATTCAAGAATATTTACGAATAATAGTATGTTTAAAAAAATTCTATAGATTCGATTTGATTTTTCATATGAATATAAAACGTATTGATTATTGTGTTTTTTAGGTGTGACATATATCATAACGGTTTATACGGGTGATAAAAAAAATGCTGGTACAGATGCCCGAGTTTATATAGTTATGCATGGTAAAAATTCATCATCAAGTCAAATACTTTTAACTGATGGAAAATTTGAAAATAAATCTATCGATAAATTTACAACCGATGATTCAATTGATCTTAGTCCATTAACAGCATTAGATATTGGACATGATAATAGTGGAGTTGGAGCTGCATGGTTTCTTGATAAAGTTTGTTTAAATGTTTTAATAATATCTATTTGTTTTAAATCATTAATAGAGAATAAAGAGAAAATTGAAATGTAAAGATTAGAAGTAGAACAGTCAAATATTTATAAAATAATGTAATCATTCGAATGAAATATGCCAAAAATTTCAATAAATAATCATTAATATCTTAATAGAAGAATATTTATATTATATTAATTAGTTCTTACTTTTATTCAATATAAATAGATGAAGCAATGATAGAAACACATCAACTTTTCTAATAAATAAAAATAATAAGAGAAAATAATATTATTCTCATCATATTTAAATCAAATAAAAAACAAAAATGTTCAATAGTGTCTTTCAACTCTAAAAGAATAATAAGATTTAAATTAATTCAATAATAATGCTATTAAGCTATAAAAAAAATGTGATGATCGAGGAATTCGACTTGATAAGGTAATAATGAAGAATAAAAGAAAAACATTGATGAATAATCTTATAATTATAATTGAATTAAATTATATTAAGGTTGTTGTCGACTGTCCAAGAACGGGTATTAAACAAACATTTCCATGTTATAATTGGTTAGATAATAATCAAGGTGATAAATGTATTGAACGTCGATTAAAAGAAGATTTATCATTACGTAAAACTCGTCCACCAAGTAAATAAATAAAGAATTATATTCATAAATAAATATTATTTATCTAGCTGTACCATGGTACATATGGGTTTATACAAGTGATATTAAACAAGCTGGTACAAATGCTCAAGTTATTCTTGTTCTTTATGGTAATCATGGAAAATCAATAAATATTAAATTAGAAAAAAATTCTGATACATTACAACAAGCTCATTGTGATCAATTTAAAGTTGATATAAATGATGTTGGTATACCATTTAAATTACGTGTTTCTATTAATAATAAATATTTATCTCATTCATGGCATCTTGACAGAGTATATTTACAATAAAATTAATTTTTATTTATTTATTTATTTATTTTCTACTTATTAAATATTTAGATTGAAATGATTAATATTAAAACAAATGAAGAATATAGATTTTATTGTAGAAGATGGTTATCGAAAACCGAAGATGATAAACAATTAATTCGAGAATTACCAGCCGAAGGAGCACAAATTTTAAAAGCTTTACCTATTGTTAAATATATTGTTGATATATATACTGGAAATAAACCTAATGCTGATACAGATGCTAATCTTTTTATTAATATTTATGGAGAATATGGTGATACAGGAGGTTATTTATATAACATTTTTATTTTATTCATTTTTATTGAAAAGACGTTTTTTTTTCTAGTACGTCCATTAGAATATTCATTACAAAATAAAAAGAAATTTCAAAGAAATCAAGTAAAAAAGATATTTAAAAAAAAAATATTCATCAAAATTTTTTTTTGTTTTGTTTTTAGGTTGATAGTTTTATTATTGAAGCTGTTTTATTAAAGGAACTACGAAAAATCCATATTGGTCATGATGGTACTGGTTAGTTATATTAATAAAAATAATTTATTCGTTTTTTTTGTTTTTATTATATTATTGATATTATCATTTGATAGGAATAGATTCTCAATGGTTTCTAAATAAAGTTGTTATTCGATCAGAAGATCAACCATATCAACCAGTTACATTTATTTGCGACAGGTTATTAATTAAATTAATTTTCTATTTTTAAGAAAAAAAATTAATTTCTAGATGGCTTTCTATTAATAAAAATGGTCAACAAATTATTTGTGAATTAACACCAACAGAATATATTGATCAGACAATATATTATGTTAAAATAAAAACTGGGGATGTTTTTCAATCTGGAACTCATGCTAATGTACATTTACAAATATTTGGTGAAAAAAGTCAAACAGATTATATTCAACTTAATAATATTAATTATTCAATAAATACATTTCAATGTGGATCAATTGATATGTTTACTATTCAATATTATGATCTTGGCAAAGTTTGTTATTTATTTATTTAATTAAATTAATATTATATTTATATTATTAATAGATAACACATATACGAATTGGACATGATGGAACAAGTTATAATCCAGCATGGTTTATTGATTGGATTGATATTGATGTACCTAAACGACGAGAAATTTATAGGTTAATTATTGTATTTATTCATTTCAATAGTTTATCTTTTATGTCTTGTTAAATGTTTAAAATATTCGAGAAAGAAGAGAAGAATTATTAATCAATGAAATTGATCTCTCTCTCTTTCTCTCTCTCTAATTAATTGCTGATTGAAATCTATCCTCTAGGAGAGTTCTACTGTCCAATATTCATATAAAAATTTATCATTTATCTTAATATGAATTATATATCAATGTGATTAAATATTCTTTGTTCTTAATGATAACATTTTTCACACTGATATATTTATTCTATTAGGATATTATTGACAAATTTTCTATTATGAAAACATCAATTCACTTTGAATAATTTAATTTTCATCGAAAAATTCAGCCGTGATTCCCATCTCAAGGTTTCCTCTCTTTTCAATAATAGAGAAGTTTTCTTTCACAATTAGACTTACATTTTGACTATATTTATTTTATTCATAAAAACAGCGACCTAAGATTCATGAAAATATTTTGCAACAAAAATAGATCTACTCAGTTTTCTGTGCTGATTTCGAATATATATATATATGATTATATTTCGAAATAAGTCCAACTATTCAGGAAAAAAAACTGATCATCATTTGTCGAGGAAGATCAATTTCATCGATTAAATATTTGTCTCTTATATCTGATAAATCACCTTGAATCTTTTGAAACTTAGTCTATGTATCTTTATCGAATTGAAAGTTAAAGTTCAGAGTTGAATATAAATGAAACTTTCGAAAATATTATTAAAATTTTTTAAAATTTCTCTGTGGATAAATAAACACACAGAATTTCTCTAGTTAAATCTACTAAATGATCGACTATGAAAAAAAAACTCATATATAAAAGTTTCCTTATTAGTCAAAAATTACAATTTCAATTAATTTAAATAAAAATGAGCTAAGATCTTTCCTCAAATATAATTGTGTTTCTATGGAAGATAATAGAAAATGTAGCAATATAATTTTAGTTTGACACAATAATATATATATATAGAAAAAAAAATCGAATTGCTCAATATGTTGAAAAGTTCTGATATAAATTTGAATTGATATAATAAGATAATTGTTTGTTTGAATAAATAATATTGTTATAATTAAATGTTATTGTTAAATTTGAATAGATTTGTCTGTAATCGTTGGTTAGATAAAAAAGAAGGCGATGGAAGAATTGAATGTGATCTAAAACCAACTGAAGTTATTAAAACACGTATTTATTTATAAAAATAATTAATATTCGATAATTAAAATAAAAACTAATATTTTATTCTAGATATTCAATATGAAATAACAATTTTTACTGGTGACAAAATAGATGCTGGTACTGATGAAAATATATTTATTCAAATATTTGGTTTACAGAATAAAACAGAAGAAATTATTCTTGAAAAAAAAATTGGATCATTTCAAAAAAATTCAGTATAAAGAATTTTTTGTGTTTTTTTTTTTGTACACTAATTTTATTTTAGATTGATAAATTTCTATACGAAGCTGTTGACGTTGGAAAAATCGAAAAAATTCGAATTGGTATTATATCAGAAAAATTAACTTCGACATGGTATCTTGAAAAAGTAAAATTTTTTATTAAAGCTTTTTTCTTTTTTAAGAATCTTAATTTTTTAAATTAAGATTCTTATTCAACGGCATTTAAATCAATCATTTGATGAACGAAAAAGAACATTTTATCCACATATTGAAGAATATTTGTTTATTTGTCAACAATGGTTTGATAATGATCAAACTATTCGAGAATATTTCCCAACTAAACAAAATCAAACTCTAATAACTTCTCGAAAAGGTAAAATGAAAAATATTGTTTAAATTAAATTAATAAATAATATTATTAGAAGTAAATTATCTTATATATGTTTATACGGGTGATCAAATTGATGCTGGTACTGATGCAAATGTTTTTTTAACAATTTATGGTCAATATGAAGATTCAGGTTAACAATTTAATTTCATTTCAATTAACTCTTTTATCATTTATTTTAGGTGAACGTCAATTAACCAAATCAAAAACAAATATCAATTCATTTCAACGAAAACAAGTTTTCTTTTTATTTTTGATAATTTATTTATTTTTTTCCTTTTAAAAAACAATTTTTTTTTCAATTTTAGGAAGATATTTTCGAAGTCAAATCTCTTCCATTGGGAAAATTACAAAAAATAAAAATTCGTCATGATAATCAAGGGGTATGAAGATTTTATCGAGAGTTATTAGTCACAATCATACAAGTCGAACAATAAAATATTATTTTTTTGAAAATAAATATTCTTTTCGGATGATGAGAAAGAAAGAAATTCAGCAAACATTTTCAAATAGTCTTTAAAAACAGATTTAATAAAAGAAATTTTAATTCTAAAGATTATTTATATCATCTTTCACATTTTAATTCTCCCAAAATAGATTTTTAATTGTATTTATTTTTCGATTCTAATATATTGAAATGATTAAAACAATTCGAAAAATTGTTAATGAAAACAAAAAAGAGATAGTTTTGTAGATAGTTACTATTGAAATGAATTTTTATTCGATAATAAATGTTTAATCTAGTTGATAACTGATCAGTTTTTGTTTCGAGAACGATAAGTGTCATCATTAATATCCTAAAGAATATATTTTAATTCTCTTATAAATAAACATTTATTATTTATAACTAACAAAAAATCTTTTGTTTTATTTTAACAGATAGGTTCTTCCTGGTATCTTGATCGAATTGAAATTGTTGATTGTGAAACTGAGCTTAGGTAAATAAATTGAAAAAAATTCAAATGAAAATTATTCAATTATTGTTTTATTATAAAAAAAAACGAAAAAAGATATTATTTTATATGTGAAAAATGGTTATCTATTGATAAAGATGATCGAATTATATCAAGAGAAATAGTTGCATTTAAAAATAAAATTCTTCCTCAATTATCTAAACTTAAAAGTAAGTTTAAAAGAAAAAATAATTTATATTAATTATAAATCGATTAACTGACATTTTCTTTTTTTGACAATGTTTTTGTTTTTATTCTTTTTAAATAAATGTTAACATTAGATAGAATATATCGAATAACAATAATTAATTCGGATAAATTCTTTACTGGTATAAATAATAATCTTTATATAATTATATATGGAGAATACAATTATAATACAGGTTAAATTTATTTATATGTATATTAAATAAAACAAAAAAAAAATATATTTTATATTAATAATAGATAGAATTAAATTAATTAGATCAAAAACAAATAAAAATCAATTTGAAATTGAAACAATCGATATAGGTCAACCAAAAAAGATTAAGTATTATTATAATATAATAAAAATAAATAATTTAAATTGAGTTTTTTTTTGTTTTTATTTAAAAGAATTATTCATGATCATTCAGATTTTTCATTAGATTGGTTATTAGAAGATGTTGAAATTGAAATACCAACCTTAGGTCATAAATGGATATTTCAATATGATAAATCGATAAATAATATAAAAAATGATTATAATTTTGAAATTGATTTATATCCAAAACAAATCTCAATTGAACTTTCAAGATCATGTAAGAATTAATAATATATTTTATTTTATTTTACAAATATATTTATTAATATTTTGATTAGATGTTCGATATGAAATAAAAGTTTATACATCAAATATACCTGGTGCAGGAACAGATGCGAATGTTTTTATTCAAATATTTGGAATAAATAAATCAACTGATAAAATAATATTATCGAATAAAATTGATCGATATAGAATATTTAAAATAGGTTCTATTGATACTTTTTTAATTGAACTTGATGATATTGGAGATAATATTGAAAAAATTCGTATTGGACATGATAATCAAGGTTTTGGTAAATTATTATTAAGATTTTAAATAAAACAAAACATTTCTTTTTCTAAATAGATCCATCATGGCATTTAGATCGTGTTGAAATTCGTCGATTAATTAAAGGTGAAAAGAGCAAAACATATTTATTTAAATGTAATCGGTGGTTTTCGAAATCTGAAGATGATCAATCTATTGTACGTGAATTAATTAAAGATAAATTTCTTAATAAATATATAATAGATATATATATAAATGATAAATTATCTTATTATAAAAATGAATATATATATATAACAATATATGGAGATAATTATTATACAAATGAATATAAATTCGAATTATCTCAAACATATATTAACAAAATTGAAACAAATAAAATTCATAGATTTATAATTGAATCGGATTATTTAGGTTATATATATAAAATTAAAATTCGACATAATTATTATCAATTATTAGAAAAAATTCAAATTAATGATGATAAACAAATATTTACTTTTTATTCTCAACAATCATTATCAATTAATAAAGATGATTCAAATATTGAACAAATATTTTATGAAAAGGTTTTTTTTTTTTATTTTTTATTGATTAATATAAGATTTTTATTATTATTTAAAGGATTATCAAGGTTTAATAATTAATAAAGAATCATTTGAAGAATATATTCCTTATATAATTAAAATAAAAACTGGTCAATCATATGATGCTGGTACATCAGCAAATGTATTTATTCGTTTAATTGGTTCGAAAGGTCGTCAAACATCTCGAATAGAATTAAAAGTAATGCATCGACAATATTTTCAACCAGGAAAAATTGAAACATTTTCATTAGAAGATATTGATATTGGAGATGTAAATATGATTGAAATAGAACATAATGGTTATAATATAGATGATGATTGGTTTATTGATGATATTATTATTGAAATGCCAACGAAACAACGAACATTTTATTTTATTTGTAATCAATGGTTATCTTTATATAAAGGTGATAGAAAAACAAAACGTTTATTTAAATTACAAGATTTAAATAAAGAATCATTTCATTCATGTAACATTTTATTTTATTTTATTTTATTTTATTTTAATTATTAGTTTTATTATTTTATAGTAATTCCATATATAGTCAAAATAAATACAGGAAATATTGAAAATTCTTATATTGATTGGGATATTTCTTTGAAATTATTTGGTACAATTGATTCATCATCTGAATATATTATTAAAAAAGATCAAAGTTATTTCCAACGATCAACTATCAATGTATTTCAAGTTGGTTATTTATATTAATGTTTTGTTTTTGTTTTTGTTTTTCGAATTTATAAAAACAAAAAAGTTTATTTATTGTGTTGTTTTCTTTTTAAATCTAGTGTCAATTCGAAGATGTTGGTATACCAATTAAATTACGTGTCAGACTATTACCGTTATCAAAATATAGTCAAAATCAATGGTATTTAGAAAATATTCAACTTATTAAATATCCAAATGAAAATCTAAGAGAAGAAACATATTTATTTGAACTTAATGATTGGATAGGACAGGAAAGAGATTATTATATTGATATACCTATTAAAAAAGATTATAAACTATCAAATAATCGAACAACTTATCGTATTATAACTAAAACAAGTGATATTGATAATGCGAATTGTGATGCAAATGTATTTATTATTATATCAGGTATTTTTTTTTTTTTTTTAATATAGAATATAAATCGATAGAGATAATCTATTTAGGTCAATATGGTCAAAGTGATAAATTAGAATTAAAATATTCTTCAACATATATTAAGAAATTTCAACGTAATCATGAAGATATATTTACATTTGAAAATCTAATAAATTTAGGTCAATTAAATAAATTAATTATATGGCATGATGATTCATCAATACTTAATAATTCTTGGCATTTAGAATATGTTAAAATCGATGATATTATAACAGGAGAAACATATATGTTTATATCTAATAAATGGTTATCATCAACTAAAGATGATCGAAAAATTCTACGAGAATTATTTTCAAATAATCATTCAGATTATAAATATAAATTTAATTCATTAAAACAATCTCAATTAATATTATATCAAATTGAAATTTATAATTCAGATAAATTAAATGTTGATATAACACAGTATCAATGGATTATTATTCAAGGAAATAATAATACATCAGAAAAAATATTTATTAAAAATATTATACATAATAATATATTAACACGGTAAAAATAATATTTTAAAATAAATAATTTAATTTAATTTAATTCTGAATAATAGTGGACAAATGGATAAATTTACATTCGAATATCAACCTCTTGGTAAATTACGTTCTATTATTATCGGTCATGAAGAACCAGATAAATATACATTTAAAACATATGAAAATTATCAAGAAACTATATGGAATTTATCACATATTATTATAACTGATCTATCAACAGACATTAAGTAAGAATTGATTATTGAATAAATATTCTTTAATTTGTTTTTTTTTTGTTATAAAAAAAACAAAAAAATTTAGATATGAATTTCCAGTACGTAAATGGATTGATATTAATTATGATGATTATATTTTTAATTCTACAAATAAAAAAGAATATTCAATTTGCCAAGAACATCATCGTCGTATAATTAACTATAAAATAATTGTTCATACTGGTTATTTATCAGATGCTGGTATTAATGCAAATGTATCAATTATACTTTATGGAACTCTTGATAATACAGGTTATTTACAATTAAAACAAAATGGTCAACATTTATTTCAATGTGGTAGTGTTGATGAATTTATTTTTCAATGTTTTGAATTAGGTAAGAATATATATAAATTAGGATTTTTATTTAACAAATATTTATTAATATAGGTAAATTAACTAAATTACATATTGAACATAATAATTCAATGTCTTTATCTGATTGGTATATTGAGAAAATTGAAGTTATTAATATGCACACAAATGAAATAGTAGTATTTCCATGCAAACAATCTCTTGGCAAAAAACATCATGATCATGAAACTCAACAAGATTTATTACCTATTTATACATCATAATATCTATATGATATTTTACTTTTTTTACTTCGAAAATTAGATAGAATAAACATGACTAAATCAAATCTTTTTTTTTTCTTACTTTTTTTATCACAAAAACTAAAAAAACTTTTGAATATTTGAGTAGTGCGTAGTATATATGATTATATATGTGTGTGTGTGTAATTCACTCATTTCTTTGCTTAGTTAAATATGTATTATCGTCTTTGTGTTGTATTGATTTTTTCTAACAAAATAAATTAAAGAAATTTTCAATAGATGTTTTTTTTCTCTTATGACAGAAATTAAATGCAATTTAATTTATTTCTCCTTACGGAGTTAGATAGAACTCGATGAACTAGGTCAAGTTTTCCCTAACATTACATTTTTCATACTGCAAAATTTGCAGATTTTTATGATTTAAAATCGAATTTTCATATCATGCAGATTCAAATAATTGATATATTGAGAGTTTTCATAGAAGCTGAGTCTGTGAGAGTCATTTTTGGTACTCTTCAACTATGTTATGATCACATAATGTATTCAATCATAAAATGAATTGGAAGTGACATTTCAATAAATTAATTATTTTTCTATGAAATGCGGTCTTGTTTGTTCTATGCCATGGTATAGTTATCTTTTTCCAAATTATAACTTTATTGGTGGAAAAACAATTCCTTAATTGTGCCTGACGACCCTGTTAGCATGAAGTTCTTTTGACAATAGAAAGTTTTCATCATCGAAAAAAATTAATAATTGATGTCATATTAATAAACGCTTTTCAACATTGCAGAAAGTTGTAGA
>CAJNOP010000366.1:113766-135093 GCA_905250075.1 Rotaria sp. Silwood1
TCTTATTTGAATTTGAAAATCTTTGAATGTCGTCTAAAATGGCTATGGTAACAGTAAAAACGATTTTTCTCGACAAAAGAAAGAAAAGGGGAAAAAAGGATCCGTAGTTTTGTAACTAATGGTATGATGAATCGAATAAGATAATATAATTGATTCCGTCGCTTTACGTAGAAAAACTAGATAGATTTACAAAATCGACCTATACGCATCATACTCGACAGAATGCAAAGGGCCACCACCAATAGAGGGTGGGGACTAGAGTCGATTTAACAACTTGTCTGTACACATTTTTTGATCCTGAATCTGAAAAATCTTATCTTCAGAAGCTGAAAAAAAAGAATGAAGCAGAAAATTTCGCACATTTTGGAAAAGATATGTTTTTTTTGAAGAAAACGACATCCTTCGAATATTTTGTAGATTTCGATCGAAAAAAAAACCATTCACTAAGGCTAAAAATTAGATTTTCATAATCAGCAGCTCAAGCTCTATCAAATAATGTAAAAATAAGTCGAAAAAAAAAACATTTTTACTTTAAGTTTGAATTTCAGGTACCTTATCTCAACTGAAGATAACTAGTTTAAAGAGCACTTTTATAGGGTCCGAGTCATTTGGCCGACACATCACTTGACCGACACCATTTCGCCGACAAATTGTTTGGCCGACATGTACACTTCACCGACAACTCATTTGGCCGACAAATATTTGAAGTAAAATAAAATGAAATTTCTTGAAAATATTGCGTCAGAAAATCTTTTTATCAAAAGTCACATTTATTTACAATGAAAGATTATGGGCAATGCCCCGAAGAAAATCGAACTTATCTCACGGGAAACAGTTTGTTAGCGGGAGACTTGTTTTAACTGATAAAAAATCGTCGTCTGATTTTATTTTGAAAAATGTTCACTATTTATAGGTGAATGAGTGGGAAAATTCCACGCAATATTTTCAAGAAATTTCAATTTTTTTGATCTCAAATATTTGTCGGCCAAATGAGTTGTCGGCGAAGTGTACATGTCGGCCAAACAATTTGTCGGCGAAGTGGTGTCGGTTAAGTGATGAGTCGGCCAAGTGATTGTCGGCCAAGTGAACGCGACCCCTTTTATAGTTTGTTCATAGAATATCAAATCTTTATGATGTTAACAATCATATAAATAAGTAAATAGATAAAGATCAATCAAGAATAAAGTTTCACAAAAAAAATCCCTCTGAATAAGAACTATTGAGACATTCGATATATTTATCAATTCATCGTTTGCACGATGTGTTTTGTTAATTGTAAGAAAATGTTTTGATAAAAACCATTCAAATCATTAAAAATATTGAATTTAGTCGTCAAAACAAGTTAAAAGGCTGGAAGTTTTAATATATGCCTATTTAACACAAAAAAACATGTTAAATATAATTATTCTTGAAATTTTTTAAAGTGTTTTCTTATGACTAATCAGATACTTTTTCCAATGTACATATTAAGTTATTCAAATGTCGTTTTGACCATTAACATGTCTGACTGCGTAGTCAGAAATGATTGCAGATCGTATATAAATAAGATGAGGCTATAAAAAAAATGAATTTATTTCTTATTTAACATGTGAAGGATATAATAAAATTCTAATGAGAATATAATATGTTGTATTATAGATAGAATAAAATTAATCTCTGTCTTATTAACATTTTAATCCTTGAAGGATTGTATAAATAAGTTTTGATCCTTTCTTATTATTATCGTATAAAATCTTCTATTATGTTCCATGAAAACATATCCGGATTTTCGAATACAATTCAAATAAGCTTATCAATATAACAAAACAAAATAATTGAAAATTAAAGTTGAATAAAATATAAAATTAATTATAGATATGCATAACGAACAAATCTATAATAATGGATTAAATATTTTCATGTGTACACATAAATATAATTAAGAATAACAAAACTATTTAAAAAAGAAAATATTTTCTTGTATAATATATTATTTTTATCTATTTATATGCTTATAGACATCGTTATATTTCGAGAAATATTTGTGTACTCGACTTTTTTTTTCTGGTATGTGACAGAGAGAAAACGTTATTTTGTTGTTGAATAACAGTGATTGATTACTTTCCATTCAACTTAAAAATAGACAACATAAAACATATCATTTTTTTTTAACTTGACAAGTCGATATAAACACATAGACAAAAGTAATTTTTGCCAAAACTATCATACAATCTTATCAGAATTTGACTAGACTTTAACAAGAATAGAATCAAACTATTTTACTGAATTTTCTAAAGATAACCGTCGATAAATAAACAAATAATGTATACATCTCAAAATCTGTTTTTTTGCAAATTTTTCAACTAACCGCGCTGAACTATGCGATGTTATTTAATATAAATTGAATCTTGAATATCTTAAATTATTTCTCAATAATAAACTTGAATATATGGATGGCAGGTATGAATATGAGTCTAGGAGAAAGTAATAAGAACATTCCCAACAAAAATCAAAGATAATAATGAAAATAAACGATTATTATTATAATGATATTGATTGAAGAACGATCATACCTTATAGAATAATTAGATCATTGCTTTTTTTTTTTTTGTTTTTTTTTCTATCATAACATATAAAAAGAATATTTTCTTCAAGCTTTTTATACACATATAATATATATACGTCACTAGTTTTTCATTTGTTTTTTGCTATTTTTCATTTTAATGACAGATAAATAGAATTGAGAAGTAATTTAACTGTAGGACGCGTATTTTTACTAAAAATGATTTTTAAAATAAAAAATATGTTTAAGAAATCAACTGATATGATACAAATCAATATAATAAAGTTTCCATTATTTAATGTTATATATATATTATAGAAACAAGATAATTGCTTTCCTCAAATAGTTTTTGTTCGAATTCTTTCATTCATTTATATTTCGATGAAGATGAATGTGAAAATTAAAGAAAAATTCTGATAAATTTTTCAATCTTTTCATTTCTCTCTGACATTAAACAATATCATACGAATACCTTTTGAGAAATTCTTTCGTTAATTAATTTTGAAAATTTTACTTATAGTTTGACAGTAAAATTGTTGCAATTTACCGAAACACATATTATTGGTATTAAAACAATCAAACTTTTTATACAAATAACTCTTAAAATAAATGTAATATTATCTTAATTGATGAGTTCCTATCGTTTATATATATAGCTTTAACTATAAATAAGTTAAAGACAAATTTTAAAATAATAATCTATATATTTCGAGAAATTTTTCACTAGTTTGTTTATTTTCCAAATAATTTTTCTAGTTGATGCATTTTGTCAATGGACATGGAACTTATTTTAAATATAAACTATTATTATACATAAATACTAGAGAGTAAGACATTGACTGACCAGTACTTAACACTTTACCCCCCATACCAGTTCCATAAGAGCCACTGATAAAATAACTTTATAAATAGAGTATTAGCCTGTCGAATATGCCAATGGTGTGGACTAATCCACTGAATGTCCTCTTTCTGAAGTTGGACGGTTTGATTGATATAAAAATCATGTGGTGAAATATGAGAATTGAACGACATTGTAAGACTTTTTGTTTTTTTTTCTTTGATCTCATTATGGACTGGACAAAAGTAGCATCTATCTCGTATTGTCGAAGTGATAGGAAAATCGCAACGACTGAACCGATAAAAATGAACATAAAATAGTGCATGCTTTTTTTTACATCTATTGTCAGATTTAAGCCTATTTTACTCTGAGCCATTTTGTAACGCCTGGAGGAATTTAATTGATTATAAACACTATTTCGACTTGTCATGAGTTGAGGTTCATAAGGCGCATATATTAACTTTGTTCTTGATTACTCTCCATCTGTCTAACAGTGACAACATGGTCAATTCTATTCCTTAGTATCATATATAATTCGCGGAGTTATCATGAAGCTTTCTAAACATATCTAATTCATCAGTGAACTTCTTCATCGACTGCAATTGGAAAACATTTTTTTCAAAATTATTCATATTATAAGTCATATATTTCGAAGGCAGAGCAATTAAACAAAATATTGTTTTTACCAATCGATAGATTGTGAAGTTCCCTACAAATAATGTCTTGGGAGTTTTTCTCCGTTTATTTTCTGTGATCGTTCTACAAATGGGTCATATATGATCCATGATGAGGGTAAAGGGTTAATAACAACATATATTCAATTGTTATTTATTAATCTTGTAAGTAAAACATGCTATATTATTTATCAGTTTTATTCTTTCCAATTCAAGTCAAACGGCTACCTAATGATTAAACAAATAATATTAACTAAAAAAATCTTATTTATTCTTTTAAAATAACTCGAATATATTCATGTAGGTATATATCTATCTATGGAAATTATTTCACTTTCGTTTAATATATTTTTATTTTTATTTTTATTGTAATTCTAATGTAACATTTATTATTGTTAAATATTCTTCATTTATTATTTATTATAGAAGTTAATTGCATTGATCTGTAATAATTCGTGAAAAATATTTTCTTATATTCTCAAATAAAAACAATAATATGTATGTAGATATTCAAATTTTTGTTGGATTTTATCTTAATAATAGTGTTTATTATAAAATCTCTATATATGGTATTTATCATGTAAATATATATATTGTTGAATAATACACAGTTTTTTAAGCTTTGGTGTTTAACTAATAAATAAATGACTAGTTTTAATAATATATGGTAGAAAATATATAATATATTGTTAGAATATAATATATTCATAGATAATTATTGTTGTTAGATGATCATTATTAATAATATATGGTAGATTTTTAATAAAAATAGTCATTTAATAGAAAATATCGTTCTCGACTAAACTTGTTCTTTTTAATATATCGAACTGATTTATCTTTGAAACAACATTAATTATACAGACATATTTTTATTTGAAAAGAGCATCAAACTTTAATTCGAAAAAGACATCAATTAGAAATTTTAAAATCATGAAAAATTTTTTTCAAAAACAAAAACAAAAAAGAAAAAGAAATTCTTTGAAAAAATTTCCATATAGTCTCACGATTCTACTAATTTATTCAAAATTGAATTCGGAAATTTTTTTCTTTTTTTAAAAAAAAAAACTTTTTATGCAATGCATATAAACGACTTATTAAATCACAATTTAATAAAAAAAAACTAGAGAATGATGAGCCTTATGATCGCGATATAAAGAAAAATCCTTAACTTATTAAATAACCGAAATCGATAAATTAATAAATCTAATAGATAACATCGACCCAATGATCAATTTAATCAAAGTCAATTTGAAGTGCTTGAAAAAGACAGTTGAATTGCTTTGAATAGAATAGAATTAAAATGATTATATTTATTTGATTGATTATCTCAAAAACATTATCGATTAGAAGTAAAATTCATAGGAATATGATCAAAAATAACAGTTTAATCAACAATAATTATATTCGAGATATTTACTCATTTAGAAATAAATACCATTCACAGATATATCTTTTAAAGTTTCAATGTTTAATGATTATCTTCCATTGTCTATAGTTTAGATATTGTTAAGCATTATTAACAATGAGAAAATCAATATATTTAACTTGTCTATTATGAAATATTTCGGAAAAAAAAAGCTCTCAATAAAAGTACTCTTTCGAAATATACAATAATAAAAGGTTTTGTTTTGTTTTGTGTGTGAAAGATTGAAGCTGACAATGAAGAAGAAACATGGAATATTTGAAAATGAAAAGTGCTGTAATCAATCATAATTCAATTGTCGATTATAAATATTTGTTCGGATATATGTTATTGCTTTTATTGACCATTTTTACCATGATTTATATATTATAGTTCTAGCTACTTTATTTAACAATTATTTTATATTAAGAAAAACAGATAAATCGATTTTATTATTTTGAAAAATTACAAAAAAAAAGGTTGTTAGAACAAACTAATTCGTCAAGTCTATATTGTCTAAAAGTATTCAAAATTCCTAGTCTATAAAGATTAAAAGGTTGATTTATAGATGAAAAAAAAAACAAAAAGTCTTATTCTAAATAATATTTCTATATAGATAACTATCAAATCGATATTGAATATTTATTTTAAAATAAATTCATTATTCATATTAACTTTAGAAAATTTTAATCAATCAACATAAGTTTTTATATTAATTTATATATTATTATTAGTTTTAATGAAAATCTGATTATGTTAAAAAGTTTTTATTAACAAACTTTTTTAAATAAAAAATTAATGAAATAAAAGTTTTTCAATTGAAAATTTCAGAGATCAATATATTAAAGACACAAAAGCAAAAACCGAATATCACTATCGAGTGATTCCGATAATTAACGCTCTGATGATTCCTATATTAGAACGCCTTGAGATAAATTTATTACAGTTGAATTGTTTGTTTTTTTCTCTAATCGGATTTCAATGAAATAAACCGATTTTCTATCGGTGGATTTCTCATTATTAATTAATATATCAATGAATAGAATATATATTATCTTATCAACGAAAATCTTCTTATTCTTGTTGTTGTTATTGTTATTTTTTAATGAAAAGGATAGAAAAACACTAATCTTTTATATTCATATATATTTTTTTTACATATTCACTTTGGTCAACATATCTGAACAAAGAATTTTTCTGTTAATTATATTTTGATTTTGGTTGACGTAAGTAAAATTATTTGAAATATTAATAAATATAGTTTTTTATTCGAGATAAATAAGATTTCAATTATTGAATTGTCTTTTATCTTATTTTAAAATAAATTTAAATTGACAAATTCTTAACGAAAATCTTCTTCGAGACAAACATTAAATAAATGACGAAATTATTCAATTAAATTCAATGATTTATATGAAATCATTTAACTACTATCGAAACGAAAATAATCATTGAATAATATTTAGTTAGAAAAAAAAATATTTTATTATTAATTATCTATAAATAGGAACTATTGTTCAAGAGAGAGAACATAGTTTTGCATTTTTTGTGTACTCAATAAGTGAGTACACTATAGAATCGGTCAGTGTGTCCGGCCGTTAACATGATAACTTTCGAAAGGAGAGTTCGATCGCGATGAAATATTCTAGACAGTTTCGTCTCATCAATATCTCTGTCAAATTCGAAGATGAGAATGATTCGTCGAGCCATTGCTAAGTTATTTGGAAAAGTGTTATAATTTTCTATGCTTTTCTATGCAAACATTGACCATCTATCCCGATTTTCGTAAAAAAACTTTTTCTTCCATAATAAAACAAAACCTCAGGTATAATATACCATTCGATAGAGAACTTCACAAGCTATAAAATGGTATATAAAACATTAAGAAAAAAGAAAGCTAACGTCACCTATTGCAAAGATACTTAAAGTGAAATTGCTTCTGTGTTTTTACTTTTTTAAGTACACATTACACTCCGATTTAAATCTAAGGTTTCCACATTTATTTCACTATTCAAACAAAACCGATAAACAAATGTAAACAATAAAATCGGTATTTTTGTTACCGTTAGCAGAGATATTATCTTGTGTATATTACGAATATTTATTCGATTGTCAACCAATTTTATTTTGAGTTGTTTAATCAATGTTGATTTATTATCTATTAAATTCAATTTGATACTAATCTATATATGAGAGAATATTATTCGATTTATCTAGAAGTATTATTCGATAGTAGATAGATAGATAGATAGATGGAGAATAGTTCTATCTATCGAGATAAATAAATAAGTTAATATATAATCAAAGATAATTTAAATATTATATTCATAATCATCATAGCTAGGTTAGATTTATTCAATGTTAAAACTCTAATTAATACGATTCCAGATTATCTTTCGATATATATGTATATGTATATATAAGAAAAAAAAAAAATATTTATTTAATGAAAAATAGTTCGTTATTATATGATTAATGATCATTTATTAAGTTTTTCAAACTATTTTCTGTTTTTGTTTTATAAACTTAAACAATATTTAGATTAAAGATTGATTTCAACTTGATAAATTCTATGATTATAATAATATTTATTTGATTATTTATCTCTATCGATTTGATAATAATTGATTTAATAATAACAAGAATTTCATTCACAAAAATTTATCTTCTTTTTATTTTTCACGACTAACATTTAATTATTCAACGATAGAAACATTATTTTTTATTCGAAAATTTATTTTCATGTTCATTATATATATATATATTATATTGTTTTTAAATTGATAATTATTATAATAATAGAGAAATAATCGATATACTAATGGAAAAGATTCTGTAAAATACAGCTCAAACGCCTATATATATATATAATTTAATTATTTTTATTAACTAACTAATTCATTTTCAAGCTATAGTTGTCAAGAAGAAAAATAGAGGAAATAAATAAATAAATAATTATTTATTTTTTTTTTTATTTGTTATGAGAATTATTAAAGTGACATAAATTTAAAAATAATATAGTGATAAGAATTTAAACGAAAAATATATTTATTTATTCTCTTATTAAAGATCTTAATAGAGATAGAGATAAAACATATTGAACAAGATTAAGAAAAAACACAAATATATATTAACTTATATTATATTCATCAACGTTTTTTTATTTTTTGCATATTTAAATAATTTGAATATTTTTTTCAATCTTCGAAATAAAGTACATTGACAATTTCCCGTAAATAAAAATTGATCTTTAACATACTAAAACAAACATGAATAGTAACCGATTTATTAAATCAATATAAGAAAATTTAAATTAACTAACGTTAGAAGTTTTTTTTTTTGTTTTAAATAGTCAACGTCAATCTTTACCATTTTATTAACAAATCTATTTAACTACATTAATGAAATATATTAATAATGATTAAATAAACAAAAGATAATCGTAGAAAAACAGAAAATAAAATATTTATTTGAAATATCGAAATAAAGAAAAGAAAGAAAGAGAAAGAGAAAGAGAAAGAGAGAATTTGACAATCAATCATTGTTAAAAAATAAATATTATCTTTTGAGATATATATTATATATTGTTTATTTTAAATAAAGAGAATAAAGTTAAATAAATAATTTCACATTTACCTATCAATCCTAAAGGATATTATTTTAACAAGATTTTTATTATTTATTTAAAAGACAATTATAAATCCGGTTTGTTAATACTCAGATTTAGTTCGTTTTCATTTATCCGATAAATAAAAAGAAAAAAAAGAAATCAAATGCGATTTCACTAAATCGTTTACTTCTATCTTATTATTTTTTTCAAACGATTACACATCCTTACACAAACAAAGATCCATATCCTACGCTCATTATCATTTATTCATAAGGTTTTTTTTTCGAAGATAATCACATTTTATACAATTTATTTTCATAATTGATCAACTTATTTGTTTTTTTTCTTTTTAGTGTACTCAAAAAGTGGGTACACTACTAAAATCGGTCTGTGTGTCCGGCCGTTAACACGATAACTTTCGAAAGGAGAGTCAGATTGCGATGAAATTTTCTACACAGCTTAGTCTTGACAATATCTCGTTCGAGTTCGAAGATGAGAAGGATCCGCCAAGAAATGACTGAGTTATCGAAAAAATTGTGATTTTTGACCAGACCTTCCCGGGGGGGGGGGGTACGGGGATTTTTGCGAAAAAACGTTTTTGCTCATAATTATTCACAAAATACGTAAATCGACTCAGTTTTTAACGCTGATTCTGAATCTGATATTAGTTTTGAACTGAATCATAGTTTTGTGTACTCAAAAAGTGAGTACATTCTAGAATCGGCCAGTGTGTCCGGCCGTTTACACGATAACTTTTGAAATGAGAGTCTGATCACGATGAAATTTTCTACACAGCTTAGTCTCAACAATATCTCGGTCGAGTTCGAAGATGAGAAGGATCGGCCGAGCTGTTCCTGAGTTATTGCAGAAATACCCATTTTTCCCTATAGCTTTCTGTGGAAAAATGGACCCATCGCGACTTTCGTAAAAGACTTTTCCTATCATAGTCAATTAAAACCCCAACTATTATATACCATTCGATAGAGAATTTCAAGAACTACGAAATGATATATAAAACATAAAGAAACAAGAAGGTTGACTTACCAATGACAAGGACAATTAAAGAGAACTAGGTTATATTTTGGTCCAGAGATGAGCGAGTCAGCAAAAAAGTCGCACCGTCATCGCCCCGTCCCGCACCGTCGATAAAGTTCCGCACCGCCACCGCCCCGCCCCGCCCCGTCAAAAATATGTTTTAAAAAACTATTTATTGACAAATTTTTCATTAAATTTTCATAATGGCTATTTCATTTCATGAGATGAAGAGGCATATTTTAAATGCATAAACATCGTTCCGAAATAGAAAAAAATAAATATATGAAAATGCAAGGCAATTATAATACAGTCACTCATTTTGTGGAAATCACGTATATTTTCGAATAAAATAGTGATTGTAAGTTTTAAGTTCGAGGTTTGGCGGCTCTCTCCCTTCCCCCACTCCATTACAGACACTCCACTCAGGGTTGCCAGATCTTCCGATACGGCAGGAAAAATTGCGATTTTTTAAAAGTTTCTCCAACGACTTTCCGACGTTCCGATTTTTCCGATTTTAACATATTTTTCCGATCGCCTTCAGATTTCCTAATTTTTCTCCGGTTTTCGAAGTCTTATTTGGGAATTCAAGTTCTTAGGACATTCTAGAATAGTTTAACCATGACACGACACCACACATATATAGCGATCTATTTCACCATAGTTATCGGGTAGTGAAGCGTCATGAACTCGACAAACCACACTGCAGCGATTTGAAAGCATATCCTCCAATAAAACTATGATGTTTTACAGACAATTAAGATCCAGCTTTCTATCGCGATGAACTAACTTTCTCTGTTCGTTTACTATAGTGTTAATTAAGAATATTTTCGTTTCTGAGCTTTTTTTGTTTCATCACAGATATCATAAAACTAATCATAATCGTATGGGTACTAATTTAGCTCTTGCAGAATTGAAAATCGGAATGAGTTCTGTTTATACTTGTGGACGTTTTTATGAATATCTGTTACCTCAACCTGATATTTTGAAGAGTATTCGAGCTAATAAAAAAGTATGAACAAAAACGAACATTATACAGAATAAGTCTTAGTTTTGTTTTGCATAAGTTTTGTGAAATGCATGTGTGTGTATGAATTTACAATACTGATTCTATTGTTTCGTCAAGCTGGTTATAGCATTTTTGATAAAAATAATGTGATCCTGTTCAAATTACTTATGTAGATTTCTCAATCATGAGTAAATTGTGTAATCGATATTTTTTTTAATTCTTTATGAAATATCATTTCTGATATTGCTTCGAAAAGATGAACAGAAGCAAGATAAAGGATATCGAAGCTATCGAAAATATATAGACTAGTTATTTAAGCATGGAAAAATACTTTCTGATTTTCTTCCGATTTCGAGAACAAAAATTCCGACTTTCCCAATTTTTAGAAAATTTTTTCTGATTTTTTAATTTTCGATCTGGTAACCCTGACCCCCATCATTACAGACCTCAGCAGCGCATAAAAGGCTCTAGTTTTTATATAATATATCAATGATTTCATACGTATTCGGAAAAAAGGTATTTTACAATTTAAAAATAAGGCATCAGGACAAAAAATTAAAAAAATATATGTGAGTTCCACATTTTAGCTTCTCTGGAGCTGCGCTAACAAGTCTTTTTTTACTGATTAGTTTTGTGAAAAGATTTTAAAATTTTAAAAAGATGTCTCTAAAGGTCTGAGTATATTTAAAAAATCAAGGTTATACAAAGGCGGGGAAACCGCGAAATTTCGTCATGCACCGTCACCGCCCCGCCCCGTCAAGTTTTAGCACCGCCCCGCCGGCGGGGCGGGGCGGGGCGGGACGGGGCGGTTTTGCACCGCGGCTCGCTCATCTCTGTTTTGGTCCACGATCTAATTGATCCACAAATAGAGCTTTATCTTCCGATCACACTGATGATACTTCGAGGTTTTCAGATATGGAGAACTCGAATGTGTACTGCACTTCCATCGAAATACTATTAGTTGCGCAGTGACCAATAGAAATGAAGTTATAGGAAAAACGACTTTCTTAGGGCAAATCAAGGGAAAGAGTTCAAACTTGAGCTGTATTCGGCCCATGTCCTATTGGTTTGGCAACGCGCAATAGAAATAAACATTTTAAATGGTAGATTTCACAGTATAATTTTGATATTCAGACAGTCTAGGATGATTGATTTGTATGATTCACTTTTTGAAGTACACATAACTCTCGGATTTAAATCCGAAGTTTCCGCATTTATCTTTTTGTGTACTCAAAAAGTGAGTACATTCTAGAATCGGCCAGTGTGTCCGGCCGTTTACACGATAACTTTTGAAATGAGAGTCTGATCACGATGAAATTTTCTACACAGCTTAGTCTCAACAATATCTCGGTCGAGTTCGAAGATGAGAATGATTGGCCGAGCCATTGCTGAGTTATTGCAAAAATAGTCATTTTCCCTATGCTTTCCTATGCGAAGATCGACCTATCTCCGCTTTCGTAAAAAACTTTTCCTATCATAGTCAAATAAAACCCCAATTATTATATAAAATTCGATAGAGAATTTTACGAGCTACAAAATGGTATATAAAACATAAGGAAACAAGGAAGCTAACTCACCTATTGCAAAGATAATTAAACGGAAATTGGTTCTGTTTTTGTCCACGCTCTAATTGATCCACAATTCGAGCTCTATCTTCCAATCACAGAGATGATACTTCGAGGTTTTCTGGGGTGGAGAACTCGAATCTGTGCTCCATTCGCCTCGAAATCCCGTTGGTTGAGCAGTAACCAATAGAAATCAAGTTATAGGAAAAACGACTTTCTTATACGGTAAATCAAGGTAAAGAGTTCAAATCTGGGTTGTATTCACCCCCAAATCCTATTGGTTAAGCAGTAGCAAATAGAAATCAAGTGTTTATAGAAAAGGTTTGCGAGGATAATTTTAATGTCCCCACATTCTAGGATAACTCATCTGTCTCATTCACTTTTTGAAGTACACATAACTCTCGGATTTAAATCCGAGGTTTCCACATTTTTATTTGAAAACTAATCAATATTATTCTTTATAAGTTTATTAATATATATGTATATATATATATATACATATGTATATAGATGATAATGTTTAAGATCTTCTATAGATACGATAAATATCTATAAGAAAGTTATTTTCGAAATAATTCAATAATTCTTTTAGTAACAATTTTCAATAAATGATATACTAATCATCGACTATCAACAATGATAAAAAATAATAGAACAATTGCTAGAATAAATAATAAATTATTGTTCGATTTTACTGAATATCGAGAGTTTATTATTGTCATGATTGATTATTGAGCAAAATAACAATCATCTACAATATCTCAGGTGATTCAATCCGACCTGTAGATCCTACCGGAAACTGTCGGATCCGATATCGGATCACATCGGAATTCGTCGGATTCGCAATTAAATCCGATCGGAACCCAACCTTATTTCACAGGATTCCTAACTAACGGATTCCGGACCGACTTACGTCGGAAAGGATCCGATTGGTTCCTGTCGCTACTGCTTGTCAGATAATGCCGTAACCACCAGGATCCTTTCACAGAGAAACGGCCGATAACGTAAGCTTTCGACATAATACAGTCGGATTTCATCAGAAGTTGGCTGAGTCTGTTTCGATTGCACGAGGATTCAATCAATATTTCATACAGATTTCATTCAAGTATTCTTAAAATTTCCAAAGATTTACTAGAGATTTCTGAGAATTTCATCCAATTTTCCTCAAGATTTCTAAAGATTTTTCAAGGATTTCATCGAGATTTCTGCAGATTTCGCAAGGATTTCCTCAAGATTTATAAAGATTTTTCAAGGATTTCATCAAGGTTTCTAAAGATTTTCCAACGATTGAATCGAAATTTTGTACAGATTTCACCAGGATATTATCAAAATTTCTAAAGCTTGCACCAGGATGTCATCAAGAGTTTAAACGATTTCTACTCTTTCAACTGGAATTATCCCTGGAATCCAACAATGTATATACTACGATCCTTCTTAAAATCGCACAATACTTGTACTAAGATCGTTCCTAATATATAGAACTTAATTAACCAAATTGCAGAATTCACTTGATATATGAACGTAGAGACCTCCTTATGTAGATCGATATCTGTAAAAGAAAACGGTGAATGAAATCTGGACAAAATCGGATTTACAGATTTTTCATTTTGTTGTTGAAAATTTGTAAAAATAGAAATATCTAATTAATTAATTGATTAGCTGATTGATCTGTCAGAATATATTCTAATTCTTGAATCCGATTACGTGAAAAATATTACTGTTTAAGAAAAACGAATCATTTAACATCGGATGAACCTCGGGAGCATATTAGAAATTTAGTTGAAATATTAATGAAAACGCTTTTATGAGAGATATGTATTTGTAAAACTGAACGGCAAAAGTTTATTGAACAGTTATTCAAAGTATAGATTTCGTCGCTATTCGATTTTTTTCTAGGAATATGAGAAAAACTTGAATAACAATGGAAAAGAAGAGAGCGATGATATTATTTCTTCTACAGACCCCTAGCCATTTCGCTGAATCGCGTACATAGTTTACGGAGTATTTCCGATATGTGCCAGAAACTGATTCTTGTCGGATCTATGCTATCCGACATGAAAAAATCCAATCAATGGAACTTCTGTATTCTTATACAATCCGACAAGTTTCGATACCAGTGATTGATCGGTTTTATGATGGAACCCGGTGTCATGTGAAACCACAAATTCCGGCCATTTCTTGACATCAGATTCCCCTGAATCCCATCGGAAGCGAATAGATCCTGAGATCGGATCTGACCAGTTCCGAATATATGAATTTAGCCGGAACTCGATGAATCCGATCAGCGGATATCAAAGGAAAACAGTGGATAGCATCAGAATCCGACAAAAAGTAACCGACCGAATCCGGGTGGGTGTGAGTGTGGGAACCGGAGAAACATCTACACCCACACCCACCCACATCCACACCCACACCCACACCCTAATTTTTGGAGCCACTGTATATTATATCGAAAAAAATCTTCTTATTTTATTAATCAATATAATATAATATTTGTTAATAAAAGTTAAAATTTAATTAATGATTTATTTTTAAAGTGTTTATCTTTATTTCTATTTCAAATAAATATAAGAATTTCATTGTTAATAATCATTTAATTAAAAGAATTCTAGTCGATTTTAAATAAAATAAATTAATCAAATAAAATCTGAAACAAAAAAAAAAACAAATAAATTGATATATATATAGGTTTTGTTAAAGTATGATTATTCGAGATAATATGGGAATTTTCTATTGTTAAAGTGTAAGGATTAAATTAAAATGTAAGCTATTTTATTATAAACATCTATAATAAATGATTAATCAATAGATTTGTTTTTTTTTTGTTTTCGTCAATTTAAAAATGAAAATGCCAAATCTAGTCTATTGATGATCATTTGAGCTGAAAAATGATAAACAATATTTTATATCGAGATGAGAATTAGCTATATTCTATTTTTTGAAACAAAAAACAAAAAACATTTCTTTTTTTGTTAAATAAAAACTAAACAAAATGAAAATAAAAATGTTGATTTCTAATATAATTCTATTAAATAAGATAAATTGTTAATTAAAAGTGATAAATGCATTAAAAATAATGAAATTGAATAAATAAATGATAATAGAATATGATATATAAATATCTATAGATTTATATATAAGATAATTAATCATGTTTTTCTATCGATAACTAGATATATTCATTTAGAAAATAATATCTATATCTATGTTTTATTTCAAATGACAATAAAATAAAAATAATTTCTTTTTGGTTTTTGTTTTTTAATATAACAAAATTAATTAATTAATTTTTCTTTTTTATTGTTCTCCTTACTTTTTCGAATAAATCTTAAAAACGAATATAATTATTGTTTTAACATATCTATATTATAGAAATATTTTAAATAGAATTTGAAAATGTTTTCGTTTTTATATTTAAACAAATGTTTTATCGCATTGAAACAAAACAAAAAAAATATCGTTTTAATTATCCTTTTAAAATTTAATTAAATAACAATAATAAATAAATCCTTCGTTGAAAATAAAATCGACAAGATTAATCGATTATATTTATCTAATTTTAAATGTAAATTATTTCATTTATTTAATTAATTCATGAAACAGATAAGAAAAATAAAATAAAATATATTTTCTTCTGTTTTGTTTTGTTTATTTATAGATAAATGGATAATATATCAAACACTAGCATTGATGAACAATCATCATCAGAATCGTTTATTAACATCGGTTTAAGTCGATATATATGTTTAATATTATTGAGTGCATTACTTATTCCATCAATATTATTTTCTTTATATATATTCTATTGGATATATAGAATCTCAGATTTACGAAATCGTCTCACTAATCATATTATTTTGGCCATATTCATTATTAGTTTTATTCAGGTAATTCTTATATTCATTATCATTTATTCTTTTTTTCTATTTTACACTAAATAAAACCTCTTGTTTTTTTGATTAGTTTTTCTGACAAGAGAAACGATTATTTTCTTTTTTTTCATAGAAGTTAATAAATGAGAAATTTTATTTATAATAAATTTATTTAAATTAATTAAATAATTATTTAGAATTAATTCATTGAATAAAACAAAAAATGAATATGAATAGTTTTAGTTTTTAAATTTAATTCAAATTCCATGTTAAAAAAGAATTGACAAAAAAAGTCAGATTTTAATCGATTTTTTTCGGATTAATAATCGATTAAAATAGCATGATTTTAATCCGATTTTTAATCATAAAAATCGATTTCGTCCGATTTTCTCCTGCATAATCGATTTTTATGATTAAAAATCGGATTAAAACCGTGCCATTTTAATCGATTATTAATCCGAAAAAAATCGATTATATCTAAAAAATTTATCAAAATCAATTAAACTCGAGTTGCTCCCAGTTCTTGGCATGGCCTGTCTTTCAGTCAATTTTCATCTCTTATTGCTTCCTAATACATTTTAATCTATCCTTACCTGTTTTCTAATTTTAATCCGCCATTAATTTTTTCCCGATTTTAATCTATGCTTATCTGTTTTTCGATTTTAATCCATCTTTATCTGTTTTCTGATTTTAATCTTTACTTACTAGATAATCGATTTTAATCATATGCCTCAAAAATAGGCGCTTCTACCGAGATTCGAACGCGAAACTCTACTTTTCCTATGAACTTTTGGATTCTTCGTGGAAAGAAATCGTTAGGCTGTCGCCAAGCTAGTATCTGACATATATACTACAATTGGAACTCCTATATAAATTGAATCAATTAAGATTGCGCAATTACATAAGTAATCGATTAAAACCTAAAATAATTGACTACGATTGATTAAAATCCATATTAATCGATTAAAACTCAGATAAATCCATTTAAATCTGTTAAACAGCGAGATTAATCGATTAAAATTGATTAGAGTATTAATCGATAATTTTGGTTCCTTGAAAAAGCAATTATCGTAATCGTTGTAGAAATAATATGTGAAGCACAACCAACACCCATTCTCATTGACTTCATGCAAACTGAGATTTTCATAGATATTACGACACATTTCTTTGACATTATTCACCTTGGACCGAAGAATTTCAAAAAAGGACTCAAAAACTATTCCAGTTAAATGTTCCATATATATATGCTTTCTGAGCGTGTTTTGAAGGCGAATCTTACGATCTGCATTCAATCTTCAGCCTGTTTAACATGGCTCATGACGAGTACAAACTCTGTTTCTCATGTTTCGAGTGTGTGTGTGGGACAGGGGTCATGCTCTAAATTTCTACTCGATATAGATCAGCAGCAATCCTTTCATATTCTTTTTTACAATAACCGATTATTTCGGATTTTCTAGAAAAAACTTGATTATTTTGATTTTTCTAAAAGTAATCGATTTTGACCGATTATTCTCCGAAAAATCAATTTAAATCAGATTTTTAGGCTATTTTTTTTTTGTTTTTTACATGAGATAAGTAAAATAATAAGTATAAAATATTGAAAAATATCCTGTTTAAATAATAATATAATAAATATATATTTCGAAATTCTAATAAGATTAAAATTGTTTAATATAATGATAAAACGAATTATTTTATTTCGTAAATAATCCTATTATATTTTATTAATAAGAAAAAAAGATAAAGAAAAAAAATAGTTATAAATAAAAAAAAGTTGTTAATTAAAATGATAAAATTAAAAAAATCTATTAAATAGACAACATGTGAAATGCCATTCTTACTTGAATATCTTCGTTATGGTCATGTATCATTTGATTCATACAGTTTTTGTAAATTTTGGATTGCATTCAATTACAGTTTAAATACATCAATTTTATTTCTTAATTCTCATTTATCAATTGAAAGATATTTATTAATATTTCATCACAATTTTTTGAATCGGTAAATAAATAAAATAAAATAAAAAACAACGATTAGTGTTGTTATTATTTATATTAAATAATATTTTAGACATAAAATGTTAATACATTATATACCAATGACAATATTAATTATACTTGCAATATGTTATTCATGTGGTACAGTTTTATTTGTTCCATGTATTGAATTATTTGATTATACAAGTCAATTATGTGGTGGACCATGTTTTCAATTACAACCATCAATTGGAACATTTGATTTAGTTTTTACGGTTTTTTCTCCATTATTTTGTATTATTTTTTTTAATTCTTTTCTTATTATACGAGTTATTCAACAAAAACGTCGAATGTTACAAAAAAATGTTTGGAAAAAAAATCTTGGAATGCTTATTCAATTATTATCAGTATCAATATTACATGTTATTGTTTGGTTACCAGTTACAATAGTTATATTAATTGCAATGACTAATTATCCTCCACCTGCAATTATTATTGAATTACAAACAAGTTGGGTTCTTATTAATATTATGTACATAGCTGTACTTATTAATCCATTAGTATGTTTTTTTGCTATACCAGAAATAAAAGAAAAAATTATTTTATTTATTAATTATTTACGACGTAAACGACAACAACAACAACAAATTAGTTCTACAGGTCGAAATCAAATTCATCCATTATCAACTAATCAAAATCAATCAACTAGATTTCAAAAATAATTTAATCATTTATTTAAACAATATTTATTATATACTATAGACAGACAATAAATTCGGAGAATTTTAAAAAAAGTATTGTGTCGGATTTGATTACCTATTCAGACTTAATAAAGGAAACATACCATATTGTAGAGCAAGTTGAGGCGTGTACAATGGTATATTATAAATCTTGTTTTCAAAAAATTCTCAGGGAACCCGACTGGATTTATCGATAGGTAGTCATACATTCAAACTACTGACCATTTTGGATCTTGGTATCCGTCAAAAGTATTTCTAAAAATAATTTTCCTATATTGAGTTTTGTAGAGTTTTTCATGGCCTACAAGATTATATACTTAATATCTTCGATCATTCTATTTTTGATAAATAAAAATGCGACTTTTCGATGATTGACTATCGTTTTTCATGGGTAATGCCTGTCGATGAGTGTTTGAATGCATCTCTGTCCACCACGAAATCTAATCTCGTTTTCTCAAAATCTTTTCTAAACAAGATTTATAATATACCATTGGACGTGCCTCGACTTGCTCTACAACATGGGATGTTGTTTACTTTATTAATTCTAATTAGATGACAAAATCTGACACGCTACTTTTTGAAAATTCTCCGAAGATTTTGACTGTCCATTGTATGTATATATATGTATATATGTTCTTTGTATTTATCTTTGATTTAATGCTTATTTATCTTAATTATATTTACTTATTTAAATAAGATTTTCTTCTTTAACTATTTATTTAATTGATTATTTTATCATATATATATATTCAAATAAATATTTTATTTAATTTTATTTCAAATCATTTTAGTTTTTCTATTATTGAGAAATTTTCGTTTTTTTTTAGACAAGATACATTTTAAATTATAGATTAGTCTTATTTTAATCAAATATTCAATATTAACTATTGCTAATTAATACGAAAAAAAAAAGAAGACTAATAATTAAAAATCCTAATGAATAATATAAAAGTGAAATAGGATAAAAAGTGAATAGCTTGAATGAATTTATTCTTAAAAATAAACAAACAAGTCTTATGAAGAATTCTTTATAAAAAAATACTAATAACCTTATTTAACAAAGAGAATATATTTATTTTCAACTTAATTAATATAAGTCAAATCAAAATTTTTATTTTCTTTTTTCAAAACTAAACAATGGTCAGATAATTTACTAATTTATTATTTAACAAGATAATTCATTGTTAACATTTATTATTTAAAACAACAAATTCAACATAAATATTTATATATCGATGTTGTTATTTGTTTTATTATATATACAATATAGAATAATACTTTGAGATAAACAATACTCTTCATTTATTTTTCGAATAATATTTATTTAACTATTATAAATAATCCTAGAACATTTTATTTTTTATATAATTAAATATATATCCAAAGAGAATATTTCAATCAATTTTAAATGATTATTTAATGATAAATAATTAAATAATTATTATATAGAAGATTTTTATTATTTTCATATATTATATTAACTAAATAATAAGCAAAAACATCATAGAATAATAAATTATTTAAAATATTCAAAAAAAAAGAAAAACAAAAATCTTTTTCAATATCGTTCAATTAGTTTTTAAAATAAATCTAAATAAAAACAAATATTACTTTTATTTAAATAATAACTAAATCGATTTTTCCTCATTATAAATATATCTTTAATATTCAACTATAAATATTAAATTCATAAAAGAATATTCCATCTTTTTTTTTTCGACTTCGATTTATTTATTTATCATTTTAAATCAAATCGCTTTCATCATATTAACTATAAATATCATTAATAAATATTCTTACATTTTTTCAATTGATAAATAAATCTATCAATCTTCAAATATTATTTATTAACAAAAACATATATTATCTATATTCACTGATATATTCGAGAAATGAAACATTCCTTTTTTCCATTAGAATTATAGTCTTTCATGCATACAAATACCTTATTTAGGAAGATCTTATTACCTTTTCCCTACTATTATTTATATAGATTTTAATACATTTAACAAGTTTTCATCTTTTATTGAAGATTTTAAAGAATATTTCCTAATCTAGACAGAATAT
>CAJNOP010000366.1:135193-185788 GCA_905250075.1 Rotaria sp. Silwood1
AATTAAAATATATTAAATAGGTTCTTTGTCTTGGAGCTTGTGCAACAACTTATACAGAAAGTAGTTTACCTGCAAGTGTTTTTTCTGGTGCAACAGCTTTTCCATTTTGGGATGATTTATATATTTATCCAAATACATCACAAGGCATTTATTATCAATCAGAAGGAAATAGTCCAAATAGAAAATTAATATTTGAATATTATATGAGTCATTATATTGAAATAAATCAATATTATCATTTTCAAATTATTTTCTTTGAAGATTCTCCAGGTATTGTTCAATATAAATATTTTGATGCAACTGATCAAGGTGATACATGTACTATTGGAGTTCAAGGTAATTCATTTATTATTTTTACAAATTATTTTAAATAAATTTATTTTCATTTGTTTTTTTTTTGTTGTTTATATATTAAGGTTCAAATAGTGGTCCATTCATCATGTATTCATATGATCAACACAATTCTGTACAAGAAAATATGATTCTTACTTTTGATACAATTCATGGAACATATAATAAATCTACAATAATATAATTTATAAATAATATAATCTATATTATTCTACATTAATCATCAATATATAATATTATATTTATTATTATTATTTTCCTATGTTTTTTTCTTTTATTCTACTCTATAATAACGAGTAGGCCATTATAATAAATGTCCTACTTTTTCATTTCAGTTTTTCACAATTTAATACGTTCTATTAAAAAAAAAAAACAAATTCTATCATAAGATACAGTGTAAAATGCTTTACAATTAATACAAGATAGCTTTTTTCTAAACTTGCACTTTTTGCTTTCAAAATCGACAAAATTTGGAGCGATCAAATTTTGATCTTACGAAGACGATAGGCTTTTTTTTTTTGTTAAAATATGAATTGATTTTTTCTCATTTCATCTTTTTATCACCTGATATATTCTATTTAAAAAGAAAACAATATATACAATTAGATGCAATGTGAGAAGCTCTACAATTTACACAAGATAACTTCTCTTACAATTATATTTTTTGTTTTCAAAATTGAGAAAAATTCTGACCGATTAAATATTGATGCTACAAACAAGTCATTTTTCAATAGATGACCAATTCATTCTTTCATTATTTATCATCTGATGTGTTTTATTAAAAAGAAATAAAATATACCACAGAATGCAGCTTGAAAAGCTCTACAATTTACAGAAAACCACCATATTTCATAGTTGCACTTTTTCTTTTCAAAAACAGTTAATCAATCAAATTTCGACCATACGAAAACAATATTTTTTTTGTAGAAGATAGATTTTTTTTCTTATTTCATATTTTTATCAGCTTATATATTTTATTTAAAAACAAAACAAAACAAAATATATCACTAGATATATCGAGAAAATCTCTACAATTTACACGAAAGACATCTTATTGTAATCGTTTCGTAACAAAATTAAAATTCTCTATGACCGATTTTCGCATAATCGAAATTTGATCGTTTTAAAACTTTGACCATTTTTTAAGTAAAAAAGCCAACTATAATAAAAGTGATCGTATGTTAATTGTAGAGCTTTTCACGTTGCATCTTATGATAGATTTTGTTTTTTTGTTAATAGAACGTATTAAATTGTGAAAAAATGAAATGAAAAATTAGAACATTTATAATGACCCATCCGTTATAATTATAGATAGATGATAATATCATTAGAATATTTTAAATCAATGATATTCTATCGAGAATATATTCAACAGGTATATGACATGAACACATTGAGAGATTTATTCTCTCAATATATTTTATATAAACAACAAAAAATAATATTTTTTATTCAATTAACAATGTTTACACCTACAACAATCATATATGACTTTTTTTTTCAATAAAATCAACAGATAAATATTCGTTTATTTTTTTTATCATGTACATTGATATTAAAAGTAAAATTGTTTTAATCAAATAAATAGATTTGACAAATATATGCAAGTTTAATACACACGCATTAATATTAATTATTCATAAAAAAAAGAGAAAGAAACATATGATTAACAAATAAAATAAATCAATATAAATCTTTGTTTTTCTATCTAAACATTATTATTTTATTTTGATTGTGGTTAAAGACTATATTGCTTTTTAAATGACCACAATTTGTTTATCCATCGAACATTATTTGATTGATTATGTTGACTCTTTGTTGAAAGATCCTCTTCATCATTATTATCATTCAACAATTTTCTAATTTTATCATCACGATGTTCTTGATAGATTTGACTTATATATGTATATATCAAGAATATCAGTCAATGGTGGGGATTATTTTTTTAAAAATGAGAATTTATTTCAGCACCAAATATAAGAATAATGGCAAAGTAATAGAAAAAGATAATAAGAATAACTGAAAAACCAATTTGACCTCGAAACAATAAAAACAAAAAACAAAAATAAAAAAGCCAACTTTTGAAATTCAATGATGGCCTCAATCAATGATCCACACCATTTTTTTTTCTCAAATTCATCTTTTTTTGTTTTGAGTCAATCGATAGATCATTTGAAAAAGTCCAAACAATATTGATAACGATATTAATATTCCATCTATAAATAGACCAAAACGATCACCATCTTTTAATATCGTATTCATCAAAGAAGATGGTTATGAACTATCAACAAGCATTAATATAACAATCATAATCAAAGCTAATAGAAGAGCTAAAGACATTAAATTTTGACGTAAGAATGAACGTTGATGTAGACGATAAATAATTGTCATCCTTTTATCAATGATAAAAAACAGACGAGACACACAGAATTATAGCAAATAGAATAGCAATGACAAATATAAATCCATCATCTTTTGATAATTGATTAAATGCTAAATCGACCATTTAACACATATTGAATATAATTGACTAGATTTTTCACGATAACAATTCGATTTATAATCATTTAAGAGAAATTTTTCAATAGAAAACTAAAAATTTGATTTTTTTATTTAAATTAACATATCAAAATTCTTATGATAATAAAGAGAAAAAAACATTTATTCTTACTAATATATATTAAAATAGTCGATTTTTATTAATAAGAATTAAATGAAGAGATTATTTTAAATAAATGATATTTTTTTTTTTTAAAACTGATTATTTATTTAAATTAAATGATCAAATATTAGAATTTTCAAGATTTATTCCTATGAATATATTTCGAGTGATTGATTTTAAAAAATCAAACAAATTTTTTTTCTTTTATCGAGCTATAAATGACATCTTAGAAATAGTTATCTTAACTCTTATCGATCTTAACGAATTTAGTATCAATTTTTTAGATTTAGAAAATAAAAAAAACAAATTAAAAAAAATACTATTTTAAATTGATAACACTTATAACTCATATTAAAGGTTACATATTGACATACTAGATTTTACTTTTTAACTATTTATTAATTTAGAGTTTTAAAAAAAACAACTTGAATTTATTTCATCAACTATTTCATTTATAAGAAAGATTTTTCATAAAAACTATAGTCAATAATCAACTATCGATGTATTATATTTAATTAATCTCTATATATAATAAATATTATTAAATAGTTGAGAACTAGACAAATAAAAGAATCTTTTTAAAAAATCTTCACTAACTCTAAGTTAATCAATAGATTCGATTATTTTAGAAATTAAGATTATTTTTTGACAAAGAATATATTATTAACAACAATTCATATATAATTATATTTGATAAAACAATTAATGTTAGATGAGAGAAAGAGAGAAATTTTTCTTATATTTTATTTCTATGATTTTCTATTAAAGGTAATATTGACTAATTTCGAAATAATATATATACCATAATATATTGATCAATAACTCGAAATCGAAAAGAATAAAATATTTCCTGTTGTTCAAATCATGATGAAAGATTCATATGTCAATTATTCTTCTGACGATTTGTCGAAGATTAAGATTTATAAAATAGACTGATATATATATTAAAAACTGATTTATTGTATTATTCTAATCAATGCATTTTAAAACTGATTGACATTTTCATTCATTGTTCGATTTGATTAATTAAAACCAATGTTTTATTTAATTTAATTAAACGATGGAGATAGAAGAATAAAAACCAAAAATGAACTGTTATGAGTGTGAACGGAGAACAAGAGAAAAATAATATTTCAAGAATAGAACATTAGACAACAACAATAAGAATAAATAAACAAAGAAAGAATTGAAAAGCAAGGAGTGCATTCTATTTTTGTTCTCCTATTTGACAACTATAGAGTAGAAAAAAAAAAGAGAAGAGTTTAGTTCATTTTCTAGATGTTAGTCATCAACGTTGTTCAGATATTAACTTATCGTTACTGTCAATGACGAGCACGACAATAGTTTTTCTCACAAATAATTTTTCAAAATTTGCTGCGAGTTTCGAATAACTGCAGAGAAGAGTAGTGAAATAAATATAAGTTAATTGAATTCGACTATCCTCTCATATTATACACGTATATCTATATGAATTGCATAAAACCAAGTTATATATTTCGATAAGTGATTATGTTTCGAATGTATATTATATTGAATATATCTTCAAATAGATCAATTGTTAAATCTTGATTGTTTCTTTTTTTTTTAAATCTTAATAAAAATATATTGTGAATAATAAAAATGGACATAAGTTTGCTGTATTTAATATCGTTTTCACCAGTGATACATTCTTAAAACCTCAAGTTTTTTTTTTTTATTTGGAAATAATATTAAATTATCTTGATGAATAACTATATTATCGTTAGATTATTCTAAACGATTTCTTGTTTAAATATATTTTTTCATAATCAATATATTTAATAATATTCTTTCGGATAGAATAATCGAACAAATTAAAATGTATAAAGTTCGTATAGGATTAGCTTATTTAGATAAATAGTTTTTAATGTATATGTCACCAATCTTGAAATTGTCAAATTGGTCTATGAATTTGCTTGATCTTATTATTGTGATAAATATGAATATGTTAAAATAATCGTTTATCTTTTCTTTTTTCTTTTTTTTTCTTTTTTTATAAAATTATAAATAATTCCTATCGTTAAATTTAATCACTAAAATATTCATGTATTTTTCTTTGAATTCGTTTAAAATAAAATTGATTAATCATATGCTTCAATAATTTATTATTCTTTCTGTTGGCGTTTCTTTGTGAAACAAGGGAAGTTTAGCAATATAATCATATAAACATAATCAAAGAAAATATTTTCGTTTAATATAATTAATAAAGACTTTTTATTTTTAATATCCAGATTAACGAGTCGAGATTTTCGAAGAAAAAAATTTATTGTTAAAGAGAAAAATTTCTAGATAAAATAAAATTGACAATCAAATAGATTAACTTTTACAGATCAATTCATTCAATATATTTGTTCCTCCTTCGAATTGTTGTTCGTCGTCATATAATATATAGATTTATTGAATTTTTTTTTCAAAATATTTTAAGAATCGTTCAATTAAATAGTAAATTATTCGATTAATATAAATGTGTATTGAATTGAATTGAACCGATTGATCATATGTTTAAGTAGTGTTAATAATATAATATTCGTATATAATACTCTAGATACAATCCGAAATATAATACTTATCAATATATATGTATATATTTAACTCCGCCATGCCGGTGCCAAGCCCGGGACTCATTCGTAAGAATGGGGAGGAGGAGGCAAATCTGCCAACCCGCAGTGAACCAGCGTGGCAGATTACGGTTCAAACCTTCAAATGAATTCCAATTACAAGACACGGCCCTCATTACCCGGAGGCCAGATAGCTACTACCCATGGCAGCGGGAAGATCAGCTTGACGGCAGAGGGTGCTAAGAATCACCGGGCACAACCAAGCTGCCTTCAAAATTTGAACATCGGAACGTTTAATGTTAGAACTCTTCGAGACGACGGAAAGCTAGAAGAACTACTATTAGAACTAGGAAACATCAAATGAGATATAATTGGACTATGTGAAATCCGACGAAAAGACGAAAGATTATTAGACATAAAACATGGCCACCAACTATATTATCGTGGTACAACAGACGGCAGAAACAGTGGCGTTGGCTTCATCATCAACAACAAACTGAAACGTAATGTCATCAACTTCAACAGCCTCTCTGATAGAGTAGCCAGAGTGACAATCAAATTATCAAAACGCTATGCTCTGCAAATCATACAAGTATACGCCCCCACAAGCAGCCACAGCGATGAAGAAGTAGAAGAATTCTATGAACTAGTAACACAACAACTAAATGAACACAACCATCACTTCAAAATAGTCATGGGTGATTTCAACGCGAAGATCGGAAAGAAACAACAAAATGAAACAACGATCGGAACCCATGGACTTGGTACAAGAAATGAACGTGGCTCAAGATTAGTAGAATTCACTGAAAAAGAACACCTATCAGTGATCAATACATTCTTCAAGAAAAAAGCCAAGCAAAAATGGACCTGGAAAAGTCCGAAAGGAACGACCAGCGAAATCGATTACATTTTGTCAAACAACAGATCGATTTTTACAGACTGCTCAGTCATCAACCGCTTCAACATTGGAAGTGACCATCGACTCCTACGAACTACCTTGAAAATCAATTTACAGAAAGAAAGAAGAAAACTAATATCCAACACAACAATGTCTATCGACTACCAGAGACTCCAGACACGGAAAAACGAATTTCGGCTTGAATTATCAAATCGTTTCGATATACTTAAGCAACTAGACGAAACCAACTTATCAAACATTAAGGAACACATAACTGAAACATTGTTAACAACAGCCAAAGAAATTGGTGGAATGAAGAAATACAAGCAAAGCAACAAAATATCAGAAGAAACGAGACAACTAATACGTAAACGAAGAGAATGGAAGCACAACCAATCACCACGAAACCGAATTGAATATACAGAATTATGTAAAACCATAAGGAAACGAGTGAAGGAAGAGATTCGACAACACAACTGCCAACTCATACAAACAACAATTGAGAAAAACAAAAGTATTAAGAAAACAAAACAACAATTAATCACAGGTAAGAAGCGTTTACTAAGAATCAAAAAAGAAGACGGTTCAACAACATCAAACCAACAAGAAATGATAGAACATATCAAAGAATTTTATTCAACGTTATATGCCGATGACATCGAACAAACCACAACTGACTCTACAGAAAAAAACGACGTCCCTGACGTGCTTCCAGCTGAAGTACAACAAGCAATACGAAGCCTCCAAAATGGAAAAGCAGCTGGACCAGATGGAATAACAGGAGAACTTCTCAAATCATGCGGCGACGAAACCTATAGAACACTAGCTGATTTATTCACTCGTTGCCTAAAGCAAAGAAGTATACCGACATCATGGAAAAATGCTAAGGTCATTATCCTTCACAAGAAAGGAGACCAAGAAGATTTGAAAAACTATAGACCAATTAGTTTACTCTCGATCATCTACAAATTACTTACAAAAATCATCACCAAAAGACTTGAAACAACGCTCGATTATGCTCAACCAACAGAACAAGCGGGATTCAGAAATGGATACAGTACTGTAGACAACATACAAGTCGTACAACAAGTTATTGAACGATGTGGTGAGTATGAAATACCATTATGTCTTGCCTTTATAGATTTTGAAAAAGCTTTCGATTCAATCAAGTTGACAACGATATTCGAAGCACTACGAAGACAAGGTATTGAAGAACCATATATCAGTCTGCTAGAAGAAATCTACACGAATGCAACAGCCACTTTACATATAAATGATAATACTGTTACAATCGACGTAAAAAAAGGCGTGAGACAAGGCGATACCATCTCACCTAAACTATTCTCAGCCGGACTAGAAGAAATATTCAAGAGACTCGACTGGTCAGAAACAGGGATAAAAGTAAATGGGAAATATCTCAGCCACTTACGATTTGCCGACGATATTGTCATATTCTTCGACAGTGCGGAGAACCTCCAAACTCAAATACAAGAACTAAACGAAAGCAGCAAACTATCAGGTCTAAAGATGAACCTCAGCAAAACACAAGTTATGTTCAACAATTTCTCAATACCGCAACCAATAAAAATAGACGGCCAACAATTGGAACAAGTCAACAAATACATATACCTTGGTCGAGTAGTTACAATGAACGACGATATCATGACAGAAATTCTAAATCGAACGAAGCTAAGTTGGAAAGCATTCGGAAAAATGAACGCCATATTCAAAAGTAATATGCCGATCTGTCTAAAAAGAAAAATTTTCGACCAATGCGTATTACTAGTACTAACGTACGGATGTGAAACATGGACACTAAATACAAAAGCAATCCAGAAACTGAAAGTAACGCAAAGAAGCATGGAAAGACAAATACTCAATATATCCCGTCGTGACAAGAAGAAAAACACATGGGTCCGACAACAAACTAAAATATGCGATGTTATGAGACGAGTCGCCTCACGTAAATGGCAGTGGGCAGGACACATCGCCAGCAGATCAGATCAACGCTGGACAACAGAAATCTTAAATTGGATACCTAGAGACCGTAAAAGACCTAGGAAACGTCCTAAGAAACGATGGATTGACGACATAATCAAATACAAAGGTATCAAATGGCAACAACTAGCGATCTGTCGAAACGATTGGAAGAAAGCTGAAGAGGCCTTCATCCTGCAGTGGATCGATACAGACTGATGATGATGATGATGATGATGTATATATTTATATATTTATAATAATTTTAAAAAATTCATCATATTATTATGAAAGAGAGTTGAAAAAAAAGCACGATAAATAATTGTCAAAAATAATATGATAACTATTAATTACATATATGAATAATAATATCATCTATAATATAATATAATTGGCATAAAATAATGTAGAATTGATAGGGAATGTTCGACTGATATAAACAGTATGAGATTGAAATAATAAATTAAATTAATGATCATATGAAAAAAAAGGAAGCGAAAATTCCTCTGTATAAGTTATTTGTTAAATAGTAAATAAACGTTTTCTATCAATCGTTTAGTTTTAATTATAGAAAATATTGAATAAAGATAAATGTAGTAACGATGAGCTCACTTTTCGTCGATCATTGATTATATCCTCAAATTTCGAAAAAATTTTAATTAATTTAAAAAAAACATCGAAATTTGCATGACTTTCATCAATGATGGATAAAACAGTTAAACTTCCAATATTTTTGCTAATTTATTATTCATATATCATTCAAATTTTTATTTGTTATTTAATAATAATTTTTTTTTTATCTTGTGACAAACTTATTAAATTTCAATCATTTAAAAATTTAGTTCATATTCTTGCTGAGCTCTATCATTCATTATAGAGATAGAGATTATATTTACCTCTATGAATGTGCACTTTGCATTTGTTACTTATGTATAAATCAAAGATCGACGAATCGACTCACCTTCGTCTCGTAACAAAGCGAAACAAGAATGAGATTATCATATTTGACAAATCGTCTCATATCCTTAAAAATTATCTATATTGTCTTATAAAATATTGCTCGATAACTTTATTCAAATCCATAAACTCTAGTTAACCTCGAATACCATTTTAGTGTTGGTAGTGTGATGATCAACTTAAAATCTATCCAATTGAATCCATCGAAAGTAAACAATACATTAACTATTAATTTAGTAACCAAAAAAACAAACAAACAAATCAATGATAGTTATTCATTCTGAGGTCATTGTAGATTTTTTCGATTTTGTTTTATAAATCTGTTTAATTATATTAAAATTAACTTTATTTTATCTTATCCAGTAGAATAAATAGTTATGGGAATATTTATTGAAATAAGATCGATTAAAAATGATCTCTTTTGTAGAACCGACGTAGTTTTTTGAAGATAATAGTGAGTAAGTTCTTTCTCAGAGTTCGTCACTAACAGGAAAACGAACTGTAGAAGATGAATGAGTGGAATGGATTAATGAATATTCGATATTGTATACCTTTTTTATTGTTGCGAAAAGAAATATTTGTTTTCAAAACAAATAATATGATCGATAGCTATAGATTGATTTCCTATAGTACTCATTTAATCCATTTAATTCTATCTTATTTTATTGAAGTATGTTATAGGACATTTTAAACCTTATGTTCTATATATAATGGATATGTTCAACAGACTTCTTTGACAGTTAATTCAAAGCATTAAATAATAAAAATAAAAATGTACAAAAAAAAAAATTTCTCTTCGAATTCGAAAACTAAATAAGATAAATCGTTTGTCTAATAATTGATCATCTCGAAAAACTAACTATAATCACTGAGAGACTTTTCATTTTATTGTTGTTTTTTGTATTAGTATAGTTCGGATAAATAAAACATAGAATGTCAACATTTTCTTCGCAAATATATTGTACTAACAAGCTTTTTCTATTATATGATTGACGATAGGAGCATTTTACGAAAATGATCGGCGAGACAATGGTTAAACGATTTTTGGTCAAATTCGAGCTTGTCAGATTAAGATCTGTAAAAGATACAGAGAATGACAATGAGAATAATTGACTTATGAGAAATAGAACTTTCTGTATCTATGATTGAATTGTTTAAATAATAATAAATGAAAATATATAATATTGTCCAATTTAATAGTATTATTGATTATTTATAATAAAATAAATATTTATGTTTTTTATATCTATTAACCCTTTCAGGACCGACTTTTTTTTTCTATCGAAAATTGCTTCTTTTCATCAGTTTATAGAATTTGACTCAAAATCTTTCCATGAAAAGTTAATAGTATTCAAAAAAAGAATTTTTCTCGTCTATTACGCAAAAAGCCAGTTTGCAAGTAAGAGCATTCGATGTTTGATCGAACTTGCACTTCTTTTGTGCTACAGTAAGCACATCTCTTCCGTGTTCCTTTGATCGGCAAATGCATTCCACCATCTAACTGATCAGCAGATTTTGGTGATGCTAATTTACGCTTCAAATCTGAAGGAGATCTTCCAAGATTTATTCGTTCAGCACCAGAACACAGAGACTTAACCACGGAAACCAAATAGTTCAAGTATGATAACTCATTCTGAACTAATTGGTTGTAGCAGATATGTGAGAGTGTCGGTGCCGATGTGAGTGTCACTTTCCAGTAAGACTATCAAGTAATCCACACCCTTCTTTTCAAGAACACCTATATATATATTATATATACATGAGCAGCAGAGAGTGAGAATCGTAGCGAACATTCTCGTAAAACAACATGTCAGAGGAAGAGGGGAATACTATGACATCATTGTACAATCGCAGAAAGAAAAGCGAATGTCTGAGAGAATATATACAGCATCAAGAAAAGATATGTATAACATGACAGTTGGAGCACTCCATGACCTTGGTGTATAAGAAGTTTTAACACTGGAGTGCAAATGAAATATATTCCCTGTCGGGTAAATAGGTGGTACAACCCTTGTACCACGGTCCTGAAAGGGTTAAACAATTCAAAACATTTGATTTATTATTAATCGAATGATTTAAATTAATTACTAAATATATATTATTTTCTTATTATTTCTTCGAAATATTTATCAGAGAAATTTTCACTTTTTTTCTTCGATTAAAATTTAACTAGGAAAAACTTGAAGAATCTATTTGTATTTAATGTTATTATTCGAAGGTTGATAATTAAGATAAATAAAATATTTCAATTCGACAAATGATAACTAAAAACGACAATAAATATGAGATTAATTGAGAAATACCATTTTTCTATAATTAAATAATTATTTTGGTTTGGAACATTTTCCTTTCTTTTTTTCAGACATTAAATAACAATAATAGGGAAATTGTTAATATACTAGAGAATTGTTTCAAAATGTTCTAGTAAAGAACATTAACAAAAATATCTTGTAATAGTACTGTGTAATCTCTTGTTTTTATTCTTCCATGATAATATTACACTGATCGACCTTTCTCTCTATTTACTTTTGTTGTTCTGTCATTAAACACGAGACACATTTATAATATAGAAAATGAAAGATGAAAGACAAAATCAAAATTAATTTCGTCTTTACAGAATCTGTTAACTAAAAAAAAACAAAAAACAAAAAAAAAAAATATTCTCTCGCTGAATTACTCATAAAGTTACAAATAGAAATACAAAAAAGAAAAAAAAGAAAAAAATTTATTTTAATTCTTCTTTAATCTGTTGAACAAGTGTTTTAACTTTATCTCGACATTTACATAATTCTTTTTCAACAATTGGATGTTCAGGATTAGCTAAATCAGTAAGATACCAGGGAACAATTGATATAAGAAAATCGGACATTTTTTGTAAAAGTGAAAAATTATGAATTGTTCGTGGAGTTGGAATATTATGTTCTTCAAGTTGATCATAAAGATAACTTTTTAATTGATCACTATAAATAATTGGTTTATATGAACGAAAATATTCTTCAGATATTGGATATGAACCAGACCATTCCCAATCAATAATACCTTTTATTTTATTATCATCAGATACAATTAAATTTTGAACACCAAGATCATTATGTGTAAACACATTTGGAATATCATCAAATGATGGAAGATCGAATTTTTGAAATTCTTTTATTGATTTCATAAGATCATCACGAATTGGTTCAAATATTGATTCATCATTTAATGTTGATATTTGACATTTCAAACGATCATTATAAAAATCTTTATAATTATTCCATGGACCCATTTTACTTATATCAGAACCTATTTCACCGTTTATTTTATAATTTCCAATTTGATTTGAACGTGGAATACTATTATGAAATTGAGCTACATATTCAACAAGTTCATTTATTATTGATTTTTGTTGGTCAATTGATAAATTTGGCCAAATATCATTTGTTTTTGATGAACTTCTTAATGGTTTCCCATTAGAACGTGTCATTACAATCCATTCAACTTCAAATTCATTCTTATTATCTGATGAATAAGCAACAACTTTTGGAAGAGGAATTTGTGTATATTTATGAACTATATTAATAGCAGCAACTTCGGATTCAGTTTTTATTTTTGGACAAGATCGACCACCAATTTTGAGAACATATTTATCTGGATCATTTTCACATTCAACAAAGAAAATAAGATTATTTAAACCACCTTCACCAGATTCAAACCAGCTGACTTTTTTATTTAAATAACGTTGAAAAAGCTTTTCACCTTGTTCAGCTGTAAATGACATTCCAAATGTTGGACCATTTCGTTCTAATTCTTTTGGACATGATGACATTTTTTATTGAAAAACAAATTTTTCATCATACATATATATACATTTTTTATTATTGTGTACAATCTTTTGTTTTTTTTTTTTTTTTTTTTTTCGTTCCTCCTATCCATATAATCCATATAAGAAAGACAGAATAGAAAAAGAGACACAATTGGTTTATTTGTCACCATTCAATATTTCTTTTATAATTGTAAGAAGAGAGATCAAATATAAATAGATGACATTACTCTATTGCGAACAATAATATAAAATCTCAATTGATTGTTATTAAAGATGAAAATATTGATTTTTCATTAAATATCAATTTGATTTAGATTATCGACAAATGAATTTCAACCATTCAATTAAATTTGTTTATTTCTTTGATAATCATCTTATTTAATCATGCAAATAAAACCTCATCTAAAAACATTTTTTTTCATAGTTACGAAATGTATCATGTAATCAATGACAAAAAAAAACGGAAGAATTTCTGTGTCTAATATTAAAATCATAAAACAAATGACGAATTCTTTTTCGAGATTTAATCGAAATAGAAAAACATGAAGTTATTTTTAACAATTTTAATTCAAGTTTGAATAAGATCAATTAATTACAAATTTTTTTTGAATGAAAATAAATGAAACTAAAATAAGTAATAAATTAAGATAAACATGTTCAAATATGCAGAATACTAGTTGTTTCATAGAATTTGTTTACGTAGCTCACTTATTTTTCAATCAATTAATTATATTTAATCATAAATGTCAATGTTGTTTTTGTTCAATTATTATACGTATATCTAAGATGAACTAAACCAAATCCATGTACATTCCGTATTTCAACTTATTACGCTCGTCTTTCGCAATATTGTATAAGAAGAAATACGGCCGTTTACAGCAAAATATGAAGGAAGACAAAGATTGTATACAAACCGAGTAAGCGATCAAGTTTTCATTCATAAATGATCGTGATACAGTGTCATGTAATACGTCGAAATACGACAATTTATGGCCATTTGATGAGCTTGCTTGTTCGACATGGATGATAGATGGTCGAATTTAATTAAGAAAATCTATTATTCAACTTTAGAGAACAATTTTTAATATTTTGATTGACATGGAAACCGTTGTAGTTCAGCAGAGAATTAATATATCTCCAGCTGATATACTAAAATAAAAATACTATGACAATTAATGTTTTCGTAAGAATATGAATAATAAATGTGGAAACCTCGGATTTAAATCGGAGTGTAATGTGTACGTCAAAAAGTAAAAACACAGAAGCAATTTCCGTTTAAGTATCTTTGCAATAGGTGACGTTAGCTTTCTTATTTCTTAATGTTTTATATACGATTTTGTAGCTCGTGAAATTCTCTATCAAATGATATATTATAGCTGAGGTTTTGTTTGATTATGGGAGAAAAAGTTTTTTTACGAAAATCGGGATAGATAGTCAAGATTTACATAGAAAAGCATAGGAAATTATAATACTTTTGCGATAACTCAGCAACTTCATGACGAATCATTCTCATCTTCGAATTCGACCGAGATATTGATGAGACAATTCTGTATGCAAAATTTCATCACAATTGGACTACCCTTGAAGAGTTATCGTGTAAACGGCCGGACACACTGACTGATTCTATAGTGTACTCACTTTTTGAGTATACAAAAAAAGAGTTTGCATTTAAAGCAAACACTTTTGTATTCATATTTTATAGAGTTTTTTGAAATCTAGTTCGATCGAAACGTTAAACATTGCTGTACTGTTCACAGAGACACGTATCATGTAAGATTAGCTTCTATCTAATATTTTTTCTCGAACACATCTCGAAATGCATCAAATAGTACGATGATTTTTTTAGTATAAATATATATGTGTGCTAGAATAGACTTTGAGCACGTAGTACAATAACATGTGTAAAGATCTATTTAATAAACTTTTTTGAAATATAAATTAAAAAATGGTATTACTAGAAGTAGCCTCGAGTGCTTCACAAATATTCTCAATGCTCTTGAAACTGTTCAGTTTTCAAAATAAACATCATCTTGTAGGCCAACTCTAGGATTATGACACAGAAGAAGAATGTCGATAATATTTATACTAAAAACGTTTCTATTCTTTGATAGAAATACATAAAATGTTATGCTTGGAAATGATGGCTCAAAATATTTTCATTGTAGTTCTTAATTTAAACGGTTGACCAACTTGATTTTAGCTAGATGAAAAGTATCATTATAACTCGTAATCACGAAAGTGCTGACACCTAAATCATTCGATGTGTGTACCTGTGGAACTTATCGTTTGAAAGGTGTCCTTGGTCGCCTATATAAACGTCATATAATTCATTGGACTTGCTGTATAATGGTAAACTAGAGTATAATCGGGACGAACATTGAACTGATGAAATAAATCTATATGCTTGATAAGATCTACAAAATAACTTGTTTCGAATACTTTTTCAATTATATTCTTACCTGTTTTATTTAATTTTTTCCGACTAGGTTTTAGAAAATTATTGTAAGCCTGTTCAACTATGCCTAAATTAAGGTAAAAAGTATTAATCTTTCATTGGTAACTTTTGGATACATTTCCTGTATTATTACAGCCGACACAACTAAGATGCTTAATGTTATTATAGATCGTGTAAGGGTAGGTTTAATTGATGCATTGAGTCCATCGCATCAGCCCTTACCATGACCATTGACTGTGTACATCCAACATGCTTCAAATCTGAAGTCGTGTTTATGGTGGATTAGGTTAAAAATATTTAAACTGTTCTTAAACTGTCTGGTTGCACTGCCATTGCAAAAATAATAATACAAGGTTAGTCGAATATTTTTCCAACAAATAATCTTAAGTAATTTATTTTTCTCAGGAACGGAAAATTCTTTCTTATAAAATCGACGATTACACTTTGTACCATATGAACGAAAGCTGTATTATGAAACATGTAGTCACTTATGGTCATAATATTCTTGTTAAGCAATTCATTCTTTTAATGAACAATAAATATAGTTATTTGTTAATGGTTCCCAAGATATCCTTGTATTTCTTATTACTACATGATCGTTAAATTCTCTGCAAAGTCTAGTTGAGTAACAATATATGATGTTGCACTTGATTTTAATCAAAGACTTTTGATACACTCTGTTATGTTCTGTAGTAAAATTTCAATATAATAGAAGTACTGTCCATTGAACATTAGTTTAATTGAAGAGCGAAATAACTAAACGATAACTATGATAATGATCCATCTTGTCATTTTATGTTTTTCATTGAATCTCGAAGTTTTCTCAGTCATATTAATGTTAATAGTGTCTAAAAGAACATCTGACATATTTATCGTACTATATATGTATCACATGGAATAGTAAAACAATTTTCGATGGAAATGCGCTATATGCAATTCGATTAATTAAATGTTTATCATTCACTATTTCAAAGCCACTAGTACGATGATGTAAATTACTTTTCAAAAATTTGTTTGAATTCTGAGTGGGAATCCGCAGAAAATCCTAAATGAACTTTTTATGCTGAACTTTAAAAACAGATTCATATTTTTATGATAAGTACATAAAAATGCATGCAACAGTGTTCAAAATTCGACCTAAAGAACATCGAAATAAATAAAATGATGATTTACTGATGCTAACAATAAGAGTTCAAATAATCAGCTGTTGGAATGGTTTGCATTCCGTAATTTCAATACATCGAATTATCATTGATACTCAATTAATAAATAGCATCCTTTTTATTTGTGATATTCTAGTAACACCATTTTGTAAATAAAATTCTTTTACTAAATTGATTGTGCTTTCAGTTAAAAGTCTATTAAAGTTAAAATAGTTACGAAATGCGAGTCAATTTATATTTTTTCAAATAATAACGCTTGATAGACCTGAAATTTAGTACACTCGAAGAATTATTGTACTATGTTGCGCTCCCAGCTATTCGATCAAATGGGATATTAAAAAACTTGTTCAAAATCACCAATTTTTTGAAATAAAGCTTTGAAGCAGAATAGTAACGTACTTGAATCCTTCATTAGAAGACTATAATTAATTGATTCATCTTTTGATTCTAAAAAGATACAACTAAATGTCTGCAGAATAAAAGAGATGAAATCAAATTTTTTCTTGAATGCACTGCAATTGACGATTATTTAGAAGGAATAGTTATCAGAAAAGAAGAATTAGAGGGTTTTTTATTATGGTTAGTTGGAATATTTAAAAATTCGAACATAATATGAAGATAGAGATTTTTCGTTAATATTCTTATTTTCTTCACAACCATTTTCATTATCAGTTTCTTTATGATCATTACTATCATAATCGATTGATTCTACTTCATCAACATTCATAGCCTCACTAGCATAAATTTTCTTATCATCATATTCAAAATCTTTTTTCGTCATTATCCTAGTGAACGTACTCATCAAGGAAGCATAAGTACTCGCACAATTACTTGACAAAACTCATGTATAAGGATATTTTTTTATACTCTAGTGAGTAGTTATATGAATTGTTCGATAAAAATCACTCGCACACTAAATCATGTATATTCAATTTAATACTCATCGTCGTTTTCTTCAGTATAACCTAACCAAACAGTTATGCACTAGCATGTAAAAAATGAAATAAAGTTGTATAATTAAAAAATGTGCAAATTTCGGATTTAAATCCGAGAGTTATGTGTACTTCAAAAAATGAATGAGTCAGATGAGTCATCTTAGAATGTGTGGACATAAAAATTCTCCTGGTAAACCTTGCCTATCAACACTTGATTTCTATTGGCTACTACTCAACCAATAGGATTTCGGGGTGAATACAGCTCAGATTTGAACTCTTCATCTTGATTTACCCTAACAAAGTAGTTTTTCCTATAACTTAATTTCTATTGGTTGCTGCTCAACCAATGAGATTTCGAGACGAATGGAGCACAGATTCGTGTTCTCTACCCCAGAAAACCTCGAACTATCATCTCTGTGATCGGAAGATAGAGCTCTATTTGCAGATTACATAAAGCATGGACGAAAAAAGAACCGAATTCTGTTTAATTATCTTTGCAATAGGTGAGTAAGCTTTCTTGCTTCCTTATGTTTCATATACCATTTTGTAGCTCTTGAAATTCTCTATCGAATGGTATATAATAGTTGGGGTTTTAGTTGACTATGATAGGAAAAGTCTTTTACGAAAGTGGGGATAGGTCGATCTTTCCATACGGAAGGTATAGGGAAAAATGAGTATTTTTGCAATAACTCAGGAAGGGCTCGGCCAATCCTTTTCATCTTCGAACTCGACTGAGATATTGTTAAGACTGAACTGTGTAGAAAATTTTATCGCGATCTGACTCTCCGTTCAAAAGTTATCGTGTTAACGGCCGGCCGGACACACTGACCGATTCTAGAGTGCACTCACTTTTTGAGTACACAAAAAGCGTGATGGTTTTCGTCATTGCTTTTTCCTGATTTTGAAGCTCTTACTACAACATTTGGTGGTATTATTAAATTTTTTTGTACTCTTTTACCTAGAGTATTTTCTTTTTCTTGAAGTACAAGTAAAAACTTGTCTAATAAAAGGCCATTAGCTGATGTTACTGGTTGAATTGTATAAGAATGTGTGACATTATATTTCTTTCTTGCAACTACTTCTGTTGTACTTTCACCAGTAAAAGAAAGAGTTGTTGGCGGAATATACTCTTGTTGAAATGAACAGTGATCGCTATTTAAAATTTGATGAGACGGATACTTTGAAATGAAACTTCTTTTACTTTCAATCCAATTATGAGCATCTAAAAATATGCGTTTCTTGCACTAAGACATGTGGATTGAAAGACCAAATAAGTTTACGAACCTTTTAGAGTGCAATTTTTTCTATTTGAGTTAGTTCGAGTAATAATTTTGTTGTATCTTCTGGATGATATTCTGTTTTCTTTTTTAAAAATGTTGATAAATGATTTGCTTGCCCTGAAGGTATTCCAATTTAATTTTCTTGCTTTTTGAATTGCATATAATTCTAGATCAGCATCATGAACGGATTTTTTTTCAACTGTTCTTTTCAAATAGAACTCATTAATCATAAATTCTTTAATTTGATTTAATTTTTCTAATCTTGTGCCGTTGTTTTCGATGTATTGTCTGAATCTTGTAATATAATACATGTATTTGACCTTTTTAAATCTATGTGAAATTGTTGCAAGTCCAGCATTTGGATGTTGGTCAACCCATTCGACTATTTTTTCCATTTCTTCTAATGTAAAATGATCATTTATATCAGAATGCTCATTGTCATTATAATCATTAATGTCATCATTGCTCTGTTCTTCATCAGTTAGTTCATCATATTCATCGTCGAGTTCGAGAGTGTCATATGTATACAGTTCAGTGAAGTAGCTGACATTTATAGATTTTAAAACTTCGAATAATCGTTCGGCAGTCAAAATTTCATCAGCAGTTGTTGAAAAATTTTCGGAACCATATTCAGTTTGAGTCAAGTAGAGAAGATGTTTAATAATATTTAATAAATTCATGTTTTAATATAGTTAAATAAACTTTTTTACACGTTAGATATAGCAGTGAACAAAACAAGAATAATTATGACGCAATAGTTATATTTCTTTGTGATATCTTAACACCAATTGAAAAGTGATTATCAGTTTGAATACCAAGTGATTCATCAATACACTTTAAATTCAAATATCAAATATACAGGTCATGCTTCAAGCATATAACGTTTTTTTCTTTTATCTCGATAATACCTCAGCTTCAGAAGACATTGCAATTAATGTGATCTTAATGTAATTGATTAATTTCAGAAAGATTCTTATAACCTACTACTGAAATATTCAAATGAATGCACAAAAGACTAATGCAAATAATCATAATGTTTCTATATATACTCAGATTGCTAGTATCATAAAAATCGATTATCTCCCTGTAGACAAACCAAGGGTCGCTAATATCTTAACATTGTAAGATCTAAACTATCTGTTCCCAAGATCTAACTACAGATCTTGTTATAAGATAATACAATTAACTTGTACGTAATTTTTCAAGATCTACTAACATTTCTGTACCTTGGATCTTGGCGAAGATCTTGCTTACAAGATGTTTCACTAGGGAAATGGCAACATGAAACCGTTGGACACAGAATCACATTTTTTGTTCCAAAAAATACATTTTTACTATTCCTATGGTAGAGCAACAAAAACTATGTAGTAAACAATATTTTTGCTATCTGGTTTCTAGACGCCGATCGGAAAGGATTAAACTTTTTAAAATGTGAAGATAAGTCGTTCTGAATAATCCATGTATTGTATGGTAATGTTTTTTTTTTATGTAGTTTCGTAAATTGTTGGATGATCTGTAAATCGTTAATTGATCTCGGGTATGAATGTAAAAATATTGGACTTGAAATGATTGACACTAAACTTTTGTTTAATGTCGTCTGTATCTTTTGTTTCACAGAGTTGAAACGTTTGAATTTTTTGTGGTTTGTGTGGATAGGTGTAGATCTGGTTGTAAATGTCCTACTCTAGTTCCCAACTTTGACACCCATACCCACACACTCACACCCAGTTGTATCTCTTTTAAGTTTCTATTTAGTGTGTAGAATTTTGAAATCTGTTCATCGTAATTGAGAAGAATTAAACAATGTGATTGAGACTAGCGTGAGAAAAATAAGAAAAATTTCTATCGTATATTGTATAATTGTATCTTCAAGTTTAGTAATAACTGTCAGTAAGTCTATTCTGTTCCCTCAAAAATCTTCGGAGCAAATAATTCTGTTTTGTTCTGGTCTGCTTTTCTTACTGATCTGTCGAGAACAAACCGAAAAACAAGTAATCTGATAGCAGCTTTGATTGAAATTGGAATTAACCTTTGTTGATTTAGAACTATTTTGTCTATAAATAATACTACTATTCGAATAAAAAAGTGCTTTTGCATTTATAAGTTTGTTAAATTATGATTACCAAACTTTAAAGTTTGAAATATGATGTTATTATAATTGATTGATTTCTTTTATTTGAAAAAAAGAATGAAAGTTCTCGTAAGAAATAATTATAGAACTTTTTTTTGTTCTATATAATGCAAGTCTACTCTTTTTTTTTATTTCAATTCAAACGAAATATAAAAAGAAGAATAATAGTTGCGAACATTATTATGATAAAGTAGTGTTAACATTGTTGTGGATAGAAAAGTGTGTATTTGATGCCTCTCATTTTCTATGACTAATTATGATAAAGTAAATATAGAAAAGAGAATAGCTTATCATTTTAAAATGTACCTGTTCAACTCAATTGAGTCAGTAAATGAAACATATGTTTTTATGAGATAAATTTGTCCTTAATGATCTATACGATTAGCATAGAGATAAAAAGAGAGCAAATGTCAATGATTTGTATGCTTGATTTATTTAAATAAGAGAAAATGCGTAAAATCAACGTAGCACAAAAAAAACGAATAATTATTGATACATTGATCAATGTTTTACATAATATAATGAAGATAGACTTTTCTTACATAAATAAAATTTAAATGTAATAAGAATAAATATTGTTTAGATGAATAATAAATTGTCAATATAAGATATAATAAAACGTGATCATATTCAAATAAATGAACTCTATAAGATATTTATATTGTTATTTCGAATTGATTAAAAATAAAATAAATAAATTAGCAAAAGAATTATTTAATGTGTCAAGGTAATATTGATGATGAACAACATTGGTCAAATATGTTTCAACAAGAATTAATTCGACATCTTACCGTTGAAGAACTTGTTCTTTATCGATTATTTGAAAAATATCTTGATTTACAAGGAAACAATATAATTGATCAATGTAAATATAAACATCAATATGTTAGTCATTGCCTTTTTAGTTTTTATTTATTTTAATTTGAGAATTTCTAGATGAAAAAACAATTGTTTCTACTTGAAACAACTCCTATAACTGATACAAAATATTGTTTAACATTTTATCGACTTATAAAAAGTTTCAATGAACACATTAAAAGGTTTTTGAAAAACAAAAAATACTTATTTTCTATTAGAATTTGTTTAATATTTATTTTAAATAAATTTAATGAAGAAAATAAATGTTTATCAAAATTGGAGAATGTAATAACATATGATTTAAATGTCTTATTAGCTAATACATTTCTACAAACAAAAATGTCTATTTATATTAAGTATTCGAATATTTATTATCTTTTATTATTTAATAATTATTTATTTTAATTGAATTTATCCAAGTTCATCAATAAATTCCCGATTGTAAACGATAACTAATCGAAATAGAATCTTCTATCAACCATTTCATATCGAACATATTTAGTTTTATTTATTAAATAAATAAATAAATAAATAAATAAATAAATAAATAATCTAAAATGATTCAATAAAAAAATCTTTCACTGTAAACTATGAAATAATTATCAAAATTTATTAGATTTTAAAGTATTTATCAATTATAAATGAAAGATAGTTAATCTATGTTATATCATATTAAATAATATGTTAAATATTCATATCTATTTTAATTATTTATAAGTTTAAATTGAAATTTTTTATAATCATTATTTAATAGATGTATTTTTGTTGTTGAATGAGAATATATATATATATATATTTATTTAAAATCTAATACTTTTTATCAATTATTCTCAAATACATATAATGGTACATCAATTTTTTTAAAATAACTTGTTTATATATTTAGTTAATTAGCATTTCTAATCAAATTTTTCAGATAATTTATATTATTAATTTATTGTTAATTGATTTTTTTTTCCAATTAACTGTTGATATTTTTTGTTCAAATCAACAATTTTAATCTAACATAGAAATATATATAGGTCATATTGTTTTTATTTCAATTTGAAAATTGTCAATATATACTGAAAAATAATTTATAAATTTATATATAACGTTAATATAATATAAGTTAACAATAATGTTAATATATAAGAGATGAATATTGTTCAATATTTTATTTAAAATTTAAAAACAATTAAATTTGTTGTTGTTGTTGTTGTTGTCTATGAAAAAATGAATGTTTATCTAAATGAGAAGTAGAATTAGTGTTTGATGAATATTTCGATAATTTTCGATGATTTTTTTCTCTTTGTGTTAATATTGGAATAGCAAATAGAATAACTCCACTTAATACAACAAATCCACCAAACATAAAATAAGGCCAAAGAAATGGTCGACGATGTTTTTCAAATGCATCACGCATAGCACCTAGTCAATGAAGAATATACAGGGTGGCACAAAACTAACATAACAAATAATTTTTTCGATTTTTTTCTTTTTTCAACATAGTAAGTTAGATCTCATATTTATCCTACATATACAAGGTGACATTATTCAAAGATGCAGTATAGAATCAGTTGTGAAGTGTAGTAATTTATTTAAAAGCGTATAACAAACTCTGAGTTGTAACAAAACGTTTATTAAAAGAATAGAAGAAGAAAATGACACACACAATAATATGTATTTGTCAAATGTTTTTAATAGCGAACCTTTTCACAAAAATTGCTCAATTTGATCATCCTATAAATCTTTACAAAGTTGCAATCACTCAGCTACTGATTGACAAACTCGTCAAGATAATTCCATGGACAAGCTTCGTATTATGTATACACTGGTTGGATCAGTTCCAACAGCTAGATACTGATCATATGATACATCCTTGAATTATGTCATCTAGTATATCTAGGATAAATATGAGATCTAACTTAGGATGTTCAAAAAAGAAATCGAAAAAATTATTTGTCATGCTACTTTTGTGTCATCCTGTATATATATATATATATTTATTGAATTAATTTAATAAATGTCAATGTCTTACCAGCAGCTGGAGTACCAATAGCAGTAGCAATACCTTGAAATAGTAGAATAATACCCATTCCATTTGATAATTTATCTATTCCAACAAGATCAACAGTTATTATTGATGTTAAACCAACATATCCACCTGAGAAGAAACCGAAAAATGATGCATAAATCAAATGAGGAAGAATATGAGAGCCACTATATGGAGCAATTATTGTAGATAGACCAGCTATGATTAATGTTGAATTGTATAATATAAGACGATTAACCTGACAATATTTATTTTTTTTTTTTAATAAAAAAAATAGTGTAAATTATTTTTCTAAATCATACCGATTTAAGATCTGCTATATATCCAATAATAACATGACCGAAACAAGTAGAAAAACCGATTGCCATAATGACAAACTTTCGATGATTTTCTTCAACATGTGAATCTTTAGCAAGATCATGTGCAAAATTATATGGAACAAAAAATCCAAGACTTGATAAAAAATTTGATATTGTAAAAAGAGTAAATGAAGCATTTTTCAAAAGATTTAAATTAATTTGTTCTAAAAGTGAATCAATTATTGATTCACTTAGTTGTTCACATTGATTATTTATTATAATTGAATCTTTATCATTAATTGTTGTTGTTGTTATTGGTCTTGATTGAACTGTTTTATCATTGGAATAATAATCATCAATGAATTTATTTGGTAAAGATATCCGACTAATACTACCTTGATACAATGAACGATTTTGAATTGTTAATAAGGAATGACGGTATGATGGTGATGATAAATGTGTTAAAGATTTCCAAGGATGTTCACTTTTATTTATAGAAATATTATTTAAACCAATATAAGGAACATTTTGAAATGATACTATTGTGTTACGTCTATGATCAATATATGATGCATCTTCATTAACAACATTTTCTCGACATGTTTTTACAAAAGGTACACTAAACAACATCAATATTTTCAATTTAGAATTATTTAAATAAATCATTTACTCAGAAATAATCACTAGACTGGCTATTTTTCTAAAAAACAAAAAATCTTTTTCTTTTTCTTTTTCTTTTTCTGTTTTTTTTATAACAGATTGATCGAGTTAGCAGATAAAAGGTTAGATTTGAATAACCATTTCATCTTATTTAGAAATATATATTCGATATTGAGTAAGAAACATTGACTTCTACCTATATAGATTTTGAAAAAAAGATAGATTTTGATCAGTTTTAAAAATAGAAAAATATCGTCGAAAATATAAGAAATATTTCTTAAAATCGATGGAAAGAAAAAACCAATTTATATTTATTCGAATTAATCATTTAATAGACAAGTCATAAAAACAAACTTTTATTTAATTCTCTTTATTTTATTAAAAGGATTTTGTTTATTTATTAATTGAGTTCTACATATATATAAATAGGTATCTATTCAAACAAATCATCATGAAAAATCGTTTTATCTAAAGAAAAACCATTGACAGATTTATAATTGATTATAATTAATAGGAAGAATTTAAATATTTATTTTCTTTTTCATCGTTACTTGTCGATTTTAATATCTAATTAACTTTATTTTATTTGTCTTAAACATATGTCTAACATAATCTATCATTATTTATCCATATTGAGAATATTAAATTGTCATCGAAACATTCATTCATTTTAATCATAGATTAAAACAAACGTCTATTTAATATGTATACAAGTGAAGAGCACAGATATTGTATACTGTTCGATTCTGAAAAGAAAATCATTGCCATTTCGTTCAACGAAATTTCATTTGAGCTAATTTAATTGAATATGAAAGAGAATTAGAGAGAAAATAATTTAAGAAATAAAAAAATTTGTTACATAAACTTTCTTAATACAAAAATTTCTCACAAAAGTCAAAAAGAAATGAGTTTCAGACAAAATTTAGGATGACTTTTGGAAATATTGTTATTGCTATAACTCAATGAAAACTGAACCGTTTGCCATAAAAATTTCCTTTTTACTAATAAAATGTCGAGCGACATTAAAATCATTGCCATTTCGTTTAACGAAAGTTCATTTGAACAAATTTGATTAGATATTAAATAGAACTAGAAGGAAATTAACTTGAGAAATAAAATAGGTTAGTTTCATAATTTACACTTTATTGAAAAAAACATCTATATTTAGACTGAATATAGAATCATTTTTAACATATTATTATTTCTATAACTTAATGGAAAATTAGCCATTCGCCATAAACAATTCCACTCTTTTTCAGTTCATAGAGTATAGTTATATACGAAAAAAATCAAGCAATAAGCTTTTCCATATAAAAGAGCATATTATTTAACCAAGAAACAATTGAGCTAGTTGAATGAAAGTAATTATACCCTACGACAATCTAATAATATATAAATAGCATCTATCTTCTCTTTTACAGGAATATATTCGGAAAACATTATTTTTATACATATTCAACATCACTCTATCAAATACAACTTAGGATATTTACTTTTTTCGATGTTTTGTCCGCTAACGGTATAATCAACGTGCTCTTCACTCATATGTATATATATATATATCATGAAGAATAAGTTTATTCTTGCTTAAATAATAGTCATTTTGTTTAATCAGTATAATATCTATCGAGAATAAATATTGAAAATCAATATTCAATCATATAGATAATAAACAATTCTATGAACAGAGAGAATATATTGATATAGGACAATTTAAGATTATTAATTTAAATTCTAATCTATATTAGAATAAATATACTCACTAGAGAAATAAAACACGTTTAATCAATACCGTAAATATTCATCATGTTAACATGAACAAATTTATATTGAATTCAAGAATTTATCATCTAAATATGATTTTATTTCTAATTAAAAATATTATTTTCAAGATCGAATCAATTCTTCAATATATATATATATATATATGAGTAAAATAAATTAATTATCATATATGAATATAAAGAATTGTCAATAGGAGTCTTGTTTAGTTATAATAACAATATTGAATATGGAGAGAATATATAATAGATTTTCGTTTTCGATAATAAATTTAACTAATTATTTTATATTCAATATTCAATATAAAGAATAATATTATATTATATAGTTGAATCTTTTTCTTTTTGTCAAACTAATGATAATAACAAAGTAAATGATATTATTTATTTTTATTAAACATTACAATTTTGATCAAATATTATTTTATTTAAATTTCTCCTTAAAGATTCCATGATATATAAATGTACTTTTTTAACAGCTATTATTATTATTTATTACTTAAGTAAATATAAATATTGTCAATGTTAATGTAACATATATATTTTAAGTAGCTAAACAAGACAAAATAGAATTTTATCAAATAAATAATAGACTTTAGGATATTGACTGTTTTATTGGATAAAATATATTTATTAACAAAAACAAAACAAATCATTATTTATTTACATTTATTAACAAATAGAGTTAATATATATTCTATTCTATTCTATTCTATTCTATTACTATTACTATTATATTCAAATGAATATTTAATAACTATTTTAATAATTATATTATATATGAAAATAACAAAATAAATCTAATTAATTAACTACAGATATATAAATAATATTTAATATAATATAGATTTTATTTAAATATATTTAAATAATTAACTTAAGATTATTTATCATAGTCGAATCTATTTCGAAAACAAACAACAACAACAAGAACAAAACATCTAAACTATAAAATAAAACATTTTCAAACCTTTCATGTTGATTCATTTGTTCATTTGTTTGATTATTTTCATTATCAATATTATTTAATATATGTTTATTAGCTTCTTCTTTACTTTCGGATTGTAATTTATATCGTAAATGACGTTGTTCACTAGGTTCGATTGGTAGAGGAATCTATTTATAAATAATATATATATATATATATATGTTAAATAAAATAATCGAATATTACCATAAGAAGACCAAATAAAATACATGTAAATATAAGAATTGATTCAAATAAAAGAGCATATTTATAATCATTTGAAAAGAATCTATTCATTAACCAAGGTAGTATATATGGAAATGCAACTGTACCCAAACCTGATCCACAAACAGCTATACCCATTGCAAATGAACGTTTTTCTTCAAAATAATATCCAACTGAAACAATTGCTGGTAAATAAATAAGTCCACAACCAATACCTTAACATTTTAAACTTTTAATAAAATACAATAGAAAAAACAAAAGTTAACTTCAATCATACCTCCAATTATACCAATGGTAAGATAATAATAATAAACATTTGACCACCATTGACTAAGAAAAAATCCAAGTGATGCTAGAATAGCACCAACTATTGTTACCTTTCGACATCCAAATGTATTTGTAAATACTGTTGATATAGGTGCTATTATTTAAATAATATTATTATATATATATGAATAAATTATATTTATTTTAACCTGAAGCTAAAGTAATGGATTCCAAAAAAGCAAATATAGCTGATACATAAGCACGACTAAACTGAAGATTTTTTAACATTGGTTCCAAATATATATCACCCATTGAATATGTTATTCTAGATTTTAATTTATATTAATATTATTAAATAAACAAAGATAGATATATTTAAATTAAATTATTTACCCGTCTATTATAAAATGAATAATGAATGATGATAAAACAATAATCCATCCCCAACCTCCATCAGGAACAATTGTTTCTATTATTGTAACATCATTTCTATTATTTCTATTTATCATATTTGAATTAATTATTTATATATTTATTCAAATTTAACTATTATTTATAGTTAAATATTAGTTCCAATAATATATATTTAATAAGCAAACGATTATTCAGATTTCACTAAATAAAATAAGTCTCTTTTCTTTTTCAAACATTATATCTATTTTAGAAGATAAATGACCATAATATGCTTGTTCTTTTATTTTTATTGAAAAAACAACAACAAAGATAACAATCCATCATCATATAAAACATCAATGAAAAAAAAGAACTAAAAACGAATGATTTATATGACTTTATTTAAATAGAACATAAATAACATTGACTATTTATTTCAACCAAAACAATATTGACACACACACACACACACACTTGACTTTTATTCATTATAAGACTTGTCTATGGAAAACTCTAATTAAGTTAATTTAAACAAATAAATATCATATAGATAATATTATACTCGAATGTTTGATCGAACCGTTTGACTTTATTGATCAAGATCAATTTTATAATTATAAAGAATAAAAAAAACAAGAATAACGCAATTGTCCAGGTTCGTTTTTATTTTTTTTTTTTTTGTATATCGTTATAATATAATTGCAATCTTTATGGACTATATATATGTCATTAACAATAAGATAAAAGATTTTTTGTCAAAAAAATATCATTATTACCTATAAGAAAGGTCAATTTAATATTTATTTAAATTATTATTTAAAATGAACTAAATTGTTTTATTGATAAATAACATATTTAAAAAACAAGAACAAAATAAATAATGAATAAAGAAGAATTATTTTTCGAAATTTGAATATTTATTTTAAAATTGATTTTTCTCAATATAGTTAATATTTAAATAAAATATTGAATTTTTCTTTTTATTTGACAAATAAAATAATCGTTATTTTTTTTAATAATTTATCCAATTTAACTCTAATGATGACGATTTTCGAAAAACATAACATTAATTTATTTATCAATATTTTTATTTATTTATTCAATTATTATTCGAATATAAGATTGTTATTAAACATATTTTTAAAATTCTATTATTATTATTATCATTAATTAATTCTGCTTTGTCAATTGTTGATTAATATGATCAGAATATTTTTTCGTTTTTTTTTTTTATTAATCTTCTATCTCATTGGTATATATATATATAGGAGATCTCTTTCTCTCGTTTTTCATTCTTTTCATAAATTAATTCATCTCAATACTTACTCAGCTAAAAACATTACTAAAATGTTTTGTTTTTTTCGCGCACGTTGAAGTACATAACACTATTACTAGGCATTTATATATAAATACTTTTTAACTTTTCTTTTTCGTTTTCGTTTTCGTTTGTTTTCTTTCATTTTATCTTAACTCATTTAATATTGTTCGCACTTCTTAGTGGTTGACCAGATTTAGTTTTTATTCTCTCTCTTAATGTTTTGTTTTTATCATTATCCTTTATTGATATAAATGACTTGTTTAAACATAATTTGTTTATTTATAATAATGAATAATGTTCAATAGTTTTTTATTTAAAATAATTAATTATTATTTAATATAAGTTAATTATTTATTCATTTTTGCTAAATAAATCAAATTGACTAAAAGACAAAAAAAATAATAAATTGAAAATATAAATCTATATGTTAGGAAGTAATAACCAATGATTAACAATCGATCACTTTTAAAATATTAAACGAACTGATTTACTTTCAACTTTTATACATATATATATATATATGAAAACAATCGATTATAAGACAATTTAAAAATAAAACAAACTAAACAAGGTTAATTATTGTCGATATTAATCATAGGGGTAGAACTCTATAAGTTTAACTAAGATTTATTTAAACATTTAACTATTGAATAAATATATTTATAATCGATTGTTAATAATATTTTCTAGCAGATAAATCTCGAAATAATTCAATATTTTGATTTTTTTTTAAATAAACTAAAATAAACTAAAATAAAATAGATTATTTAATAATATAAATATTCTATTATAATCGATCGATTGATAGACACATTATATTAAACAACAACAACAACAAGAAAAAAAATATATGCAACAAATAAAACTAACTTTGAATAGAATTAAAATCCATATATATACATCTATCTATATTATTATGGTTGAAGAAAAATCTAAGATAAATATTTATCTGTATTATTCTATGATAGACATTGAATAGGATATGGTTGGTTATGGTGGATCTTGATCATCATGACAAGGTCAACGATAACCAACGAATTTTATCATTGAAATTTATCCTATTGAATAAGTTCTTGATAATTTATATTATTTACAATTAAAACTCTCATCTTCTATTAAATGATATTCACCTATTGGTCAAACATTATCTCGAAGAAAATCTTGATCATCTATGATAGAATTATAACAATTATTAATAGATTTTTAATAGAAATATCGAATTATATTATTGTCTATTGTTATATTATATGATATTTAATAAAGGCAAAATATCAGTTAATATTATATTTGAATATAATCGATGATAACGAATAATATGATAGATTTTATTAGATTTTAACTATTGATTAACTGATTGAACTTCAAGTTGAAATATAAGTGAATAAATATCTCTATATATATACATATCAACAAATATCGAATAAAACGATGAAATTAATTATATTGCATGATTTTAAATATAAAAAAACTAATCTTCTCTTATGTTAATATATATGATAACAGACCAATTTGGATAACAAATGTTTACCTTGAGAAATAAATTCAAGTTTAATATAACCATATATTATCAATTCGATAAATATTATCTATTGATCATTTATAAACTGATATAGATATAATTCGTTGATTAGCAATAAACTGTTAAATGAGCTCTATTTCCCATCTCGTGCTCAGTCCGATGCAAAAAATTGTTTTTGCCAGAATTTAACTTCTTGAAGGTACTGTGTGGAAAGTTCGGGCATTAACTCCTCTAGTTATGTGTTAAGACCATTTTAATTAGCCCAGTTGAATGAATCCGACAATGAATGCGATCGAATCTGATAGAATCCGATCAACCGACAAAGCCCGATCGGAATCCGGATTGCGGACCCACTAACGGATCCCTAATGTTGGAATCCGGCGAGCATTCGACCAAATCCAACAGTTGAATTCGATAGGAATTTTAGTAAGCATATTCCAACGAGATTCCTGTAGGATTCTATCGGATTTCGATCGGATGCCAACATGGGATCCGTTAGTGAGTCCGCAACCAGGACTTCGACGGAATCTAGTGGGATCCGACAGAATCCGGAAAGGATCCGATGAGATTCACTGTCAGATTGTTCGTCCTGGGAGCATATGCACTTTTTATTGAGTAGATTTATTTAACATAGTTTATGAAACACTGAAGTTTCAGATTTTTTTCTAGAATACCCAGGAAACGTAAAAAATTAGAGGAAGCAATAAGTTCTTATTGCTTCTAATAATTGTTTTTAGGGGTAGCAATTGCTAACCATTGCATTGCTGGCACGCCGCCTATGATTACTATTACCAATATTGTCACCTATAAAAATGAATCATTGAAATATATATTAGGATTTGGAAAGACATACCAGGTTTAGCACGTGTTGCTATTTTTTTTTGTATTTCGTCGTCGTGATTTAATACACTCAAGCATTGGTTCCCAAACAGTGATCGTCAGATGATATACCATAAGACTCAACCTTATTTAAGAAATTTGAGGCTGCTTATTATTTTTTTCAAACGTTGCTGTCGTAGTCAGCTTGCTCGACTAGTACATGGTATTTGAGAGTTAAACATCTAAAAAAATAAAATATTTAGATGAGATAAATGAAATATATATGTTATGACCTAAATTAGAATTCAGCCTAATTAAGACTTCGTCCAGACGAAATTACAATGCTAATTTGGACTAGACGAAATTAAAATAATTTCTCAATGAATGAGAAAAGGTAAAGGAAGGCATGATTAAAGTACCAACAACTACTTTATTTTACAAATTTTTTAACAAATATTATATAAATCTTAAGTTTATTCAAGTTCATATTACGTAGAGCAGAAACAACTCGTACGATTTTAGTTATTTTATGGAAATCATCAATAGCTCCTCTGTAAACACTACTCAAAATAGCATTGGTTTTGAGACGTTGATTAATATTCTTGATAGCCGCTCTTGTAGTACTGACATTAAACGTAATAATTCAATTTCATTTATCTTATTATGATTGTAGTTGTGAAGCCAAAATCTGATGTATTTATATTTCTTTTTTGTATAATAATAAATTTAATTTTGTTTATTTAATAGAAAAATATACACCTGAATAAAAAAAAGTTCGATTAACCACGATTAATTCCGATTAATCACGATCAATTCCGATTAATCAAACTGATTTTCCCCGATATAACGATTAATCGATTCTCTTGTATATATCGTGATAAAATCTTATTTTATCGCCGATTTCTTAAGCAAATACGATTAATCACGATTTTACGCCTGTTTTTTCCGATGATCGGCAAAATTGCCCCGATTTTCACGACATGGGTGACTAAATATCATACATTATATAATATAATATAATCGAGAAAAACTTTATTAAAAAATCTTCTCAATTGACTTAATTCATTTTCGTTTCGATCGAATATTTTCGAAATTTTTATTTATTTATTGCTTTCGATAGATTTCAAAGTATTATCTATCGAATGAACTGTTTTTCAAGTATTCATATGGAACTTTTAACAATCGAAAAACGATTCGAAAATTTTACTGTAAAAACATCGAAATTTTCACATTGTTTCTCGGATTTTCAGAATGAGATCTTTATAATTGTCTATGATTATCAACCAAACTGTATCGAATAGAGCGAAAAATTTTTTCTTTTAATCATACGATAATATAAAAAGGTTATTATTTCATATAATATATTTAAAATCTCTATAATATAATATATGAAAATAGTTCGACATAAAATATTCTAATAGATTGAACGTTTTTTTAAATCAATGATAGAAAATCAATATAATTGTTTGATATGTCTCTATCCCCAACAATAAATATATATTTTTATTTTTAATACTAAGATTTTATGCATTTTTCTTCATTCAATTAAATTCATAGAAAAATATTTCCAAAAACAAAAAGACAAAAAAAAATCAAAAATGTAAAATTATCTATATTTGTGTTTAGTAAAAGAGTCTCATTGGTTTTTTTTCCTTAATTTTTAGATTTTTCTTCAATAATTTCGACAAAAAAAAGGTAATTAATGATTGAAAACATATATTGATATTAAAATCGAATTAAATATAATATATATCGATGTAAAATTTATTTCTACACGACGATCTCTGTGTTCTCCTTAATACTTTTTGAAAACTTTCTCCCGTAGTTGCTTTTCCTCAAGTGCTTTTTGATGGTAAAATATCTTTCATCGATATATATTATATTCAGTTTAGCTTTTAATTGATATTCAATTCGATTTTAATATCAATATATGTTTTCAATCATTAATTACCTTTTTTTTGTCGAAATTATTGAAGAAAAATCTAAAAATTAAGGAAAAAAAACCAATGAGACTCTTTTACTAAACACAAATATAGATAATTTTACATTTTTGATTTTTTTTTGTTTTTTTGTTTTTGGAAATATTTTTCTATGAATTTAATTGAATGAAGAAAAATGCATAAAATCTTAGTATTAAAAATAAAAATATATATTTATTGTTGGGGATAGAGACATATCAAACAATTATATTGATTTTCTATCATTGATTTAAAAAAACGTTCAATCTATTAGAATATTTTATGTCGAACTATTTTCATATATTATATTATAGAGATTTTAAATATATTATATGATATAATAACCTTTTTATGTTATTATGTAGAATATTCTTTGTAAATCTGTATATAAATCAAAGAAATAGACATGTTTAAAGAGAAGATTAAATTTAAAAAGATTTTGTTTGTATGTAAATATAATATAAATAGACGATTTAATAATGATTTCGAATAAAGGATTCTTATATTAATAAATATAAAAGATTTGACTTTTATTAAAAATAATTCTATTTACAAAATCGATTAAATTTATTTTGAAAATAGTTTTTCTTTTTGTTAATATAGTAAACACATTGAAATAAACAAATTTCTATTAAAGACATCATCATGACAATTCTAATAATAAATATTTTAACAAAATTATTAGAATGAAAAAAAGAAAAAAAATAGATGTCAATGAAAATAAAATAAAATAATGTTATTATAATTCTTTGATTAAAAATGAGTAATAATAATCGAAGATGATTTTTCTTTTGGTTTGTAAGGTCCAACAGGTAATATTGATTTTTTATAAGTTGTATTAATAATAGCAGCAGCAGAAGCATACCATGCTAAAAATGCAGTAACTATTCCGAACCATCCTCCAATATTTGTTATAACAGGTACATTACCAAGAGTACCAATAATCAAAAATAAAAATGTTAAATTAAGTATAGTAAATATAGAAAATATTACTTTTGAAACTCTCCAAGCAGCAACATTCATATAAATAGTAAAAATAAACCATGATAAAAGAAAAAGTCCTGTAGCTTTTTTTGTTTTATTCACTGCTTCAATTTTTGGTACAATCAAATAAACATAAGCTGCAAATGACATCCAAAAAGCTCCATAACTTGTGAATGTTGTTCCACCGAATGTATTATTAACACGATATTCCCACATTCCAGCAGCAAATTGTGCTGCACCACCATAAAATAATGCTACTGGCAAAACAACTGCTTCTAAATGAGGATCAATTAAATTTGAACCAGCATTAAATACTGAAAGCATAAATGTTGTTAATGCAAATGCAGCAAGACCAAGTGGACCAGGATTTCCAATTGCATTTGAAGAATTTGGAGGAGAAGGAGAAGACGAAGGTGTATTATGTAATTTAATTATTCGTCCTAACATGAATTCCAATTGTTCATCTGTTAATACAAAAGTTTTTTTCGATGGTAGATCATAATTTTCAGTAGGATCGATTTCAACAACGGAATCTATTCTTTGTTTGTTAATAACTGGTGTATTTGTCGACATTTTCTTCTTAAATAATCTTAATCGAAATGGTCCTTGTTACTCAAGGTATATTATACTATTTTGTTTATCTGACGAAATCGGTTGCTTATATATATTCTAATTTACAAACAACAACGCAGATAATTATGAGAAAAAAAAAACATTTACGCCTCATTTGCTCTGTGACTGATGCATACATATTTTTCTTAGTATTAAATTGATATTATATTTTATCGAAACAAATATCGGTATTACTTTTTCAATGTTTGTTTGTCTTGAGAACGATTATGTCGCAATAACAAGTCTCGACATAAAGTACCTCTATGCATCATATTTATATTTAAAGTTGCCTTGAAAATATCGGCTAAAGATTAATATCAATCATCGTTCATAAAATAAAATATTATTTTGAAAATATTGAAAAACAAATATGTGAAAATTTATCGTTTCCCTTTTTAGTTCTGTCTGATTACTTTCCTAAGAAATTTACTGGTTGTTTTTTTCATGCTAATAAACAGTTGATTGATGCATTATAAATGAAAACTTCTGTTTTTTTTGCTTAATAATAAATAAATATATCTACTGATATTATCTTCCAATATAGATTAAAATAAAAAGACAAGGTGAATTCTATTTAAATGAACAAAATCTAAATAACAAATATTGAACAACGATCTTTTAAAATTATTTTTATGAACGAAATTATAATACAAATAATGAATCATATTATTATCATTCTTTTTTTTTTGTGTTTTATGATCGACTTTTATTGTCTACATCAAAACAATATTGACAAAGCATGAAAAATGATTTAGGCATAAGATAGCAGAAGGAAAAACAAAAAGAATAGAACAAAAGATATAAATGTCATCATCGTAAATTTGTTTGACTCGTAACACTTTATATGGGATAGAGAAAGAACAGAAAAAAAATATCAGTTAATAACAATGTCGTATAATCGGATATACGAAAAGTTTGCACTAAGAGTTGCGAATAGACATATGTGCACCAACGCGTTGCGCATCATGAAAATTGTGCGCAGAACGATAAATGCGGGCGAGTTTTGCGTATGTGTACTTTGCCCATGAAATGGCGAATTTTAATTGTCACTTTGGTAAACAATAAGAAACAAATGAGAGAAGAAATTACAGTTTTATTTTATTTTCAAAACCATAAACTGGATTTTATAGATATTTAAACACGACACAAAAGGAACAATTCATTTTGATTAGTTTAGCTTTTCAGTCTATTATACTTTTGACTTTCAGTTGATGAGGAAGATCAAAAAAAAAATAATGAAGAGAGAGAGAGAGAGAAAACACAAAAAGAAAAAGAAAAGAATGACGGTTCGAAAAATAATGTAAAAGTGCATGGAGACGAGTAGGAAATTTTTTGTCTAATGAGTTTTTAGTCCTTTGATCGTAACGATCTAATGTTGAAGTGTATATCATTCGAGTATAATCTTTAAATCTCTAATGGATCTGGTATCTTTCGTAATCATCAGTTTTTTTTTTATATCATCCATAATCTTATATTTTCTAGGTTTATATACAAAAGTATTTTGCGTTCATTTGGAATTAGAATAATAAAAAAAAAAAACGTATATCTTTATTTACAAAAATGTAGATCTATCTTCACTTGCATTTTCCATCCAATAGATACACTCAAATTAACTCAAACGATTACTTTGCATAATCTGTTTCAGAGATCAGTAAAATACATGAAAATAGTCAACATAAATATTAAACAGTCAATAGTAAAATAATCATTAATAAATTTAAAGAGGATTAGTTGATTAACTATAAGTAGCAATCAAAAATTTCAACTTGTATCACTAAAACCGAAATTATCCTTAGAAAAAAAAGCTTTACTACTGAAGATAAATTCATAATGTTATATGTGTGTTTTTTTATTTTAACATGCTATTAAACCAAATGGATAAAATGTTTGATTAAAATCTGTTGTTCCAATAACTACGTCATTAAATTGAAAAACTTCACCATATTATTTTCTAAGTAACATTAGCATGACTATCTTGTCATATAGATATGATGTTGAACGAACAAACGAACAGATGATACAAAGATACGAACATTTTTTCCACAATCATTTTCTACATTTTGATATTCTTCATCGTCATATAATACTTAGTATGATACAATTAAAAAAGTGATGAACTCTAGAATTATTTCTATTTTTACACTGATTCTTTAACATAACCGATTGTTAATAAATATTATTTATTAATCGAATATAATTTATCATTGACCGTCTAATCAATTTCCTAATCTATCATTAAATTGACTCATCTTTCTGAACATAATTAAGTCATATATCCATTTCGATAATTACTTGCATAATAATATCAAACAAGATGTTAAATAGAATGATGATCGGAATTCTCTCTTGCATAATATCTGTTTCTATATCAAAACTGTTGAGCAATTTGCTCTTTATCCGTCCGTATTCAACCTTTCAAGTTTCAATATAGTGATTGTAAAATTAAAATAATCTTATCTGTTAGATCATAATGGCAGTTCAATTTCCTATAACAATTTCTGATCGAAGGAAAAATATAAAAATAGACACTTGTTATGTTCCTATTATTTTTTTTCATAACTATTTTGAAAGTGCAAATCTGGTCAATAATTTGTCTATTTGATCATAAGGCAGTCACCTGTTTCAATGATTTGTTGTCGAACATAGTTTGACTATAGTTCAGTATTATTCGCGAGAAAGATTTGAATAGAAAATATTTTCAAGACGTTTGATTGAAAAATCATTGAATTTAACGATCAATTTTAGAAATAATAAAGTATTTAGGTAATTCATATACATTTCTAGATAAGAATATTCATAATTGATAGACTTATTTCAAAGTAATGACATTGGGAAAAAAACATACATGTCTCATTCTGATATATACAACTTTTCAAATACTTATGTAAACATCATATTGTATTAAAAATAAATGTTCTATTTATATATACATATATGAGCATTCAATCTTTTTTTAGTATAAAAAGTCTTTAAAAAAATTTGTACATGCTAAAGAAAACGTTTCAGACAATAATATATTAATATTTACTGTATCGAATATGTTTCTCGAGTATTAAACATTAAAAACCAATGATATCAACATTCTGCTTTTCAAATAAGTAAAGGCTCTTCATATAAATATGTCCATCAGTTTTTTTTAAATAACTGATTATTATCAAACATGCAATTTCAATTTCAAAACAACGATTTTGACGAAAGCATCTATAAATAAGACTAAACGGTATTTTTATTTGAATAATATTCATTAATATGTGAAATTTCTTTCGAAAATTGCAAAACTTCGACTTTGCTTGTTATTTTTGGACAAATAAATGGTTAACTTAGGAGATTCAACTTATGTAAGCCTAGTTTATTTTAATTTGTATTTTAGAGTTACAAACGGAACTAAAATAAACTGTTGATAATTTATTAATATAGTTATTTTCTGACAACCGGCTTAAGAAACAACAATTTTTATACGGTCATCTACAATGAAAATACTATATGGAAATAGTGCTGTCTAACATTATGATAATTGATGCATAAACGATGTTCGTTTTGATCGACCTGATAACCATATTGATTATTGGCACATTTTGAAATTAATTTTTTGACAGTATAGTACGCGTATATCTTTCTTCGAATGACGAACCCTAATGAATGTCACTGATCAAGTACGAGTGTATTGAGATCATTAAGCTATAATACAAGCCTATAAGCTTTCTGTTAGTCAAATTTTATTTCGCATTTTCATCGATATTAAACATCTTAACTCAGATATAGTTTGCAGCACAATGGTACTACGACCTACGTGAATATTGAGGTCTAATGAAGTTTTAAGTGATCTTTTGAAATCTGATAAATATTCTGATAGTAACATGTGTTTTGTAAACTTTTCAAAATGATTGATGTATGAAAAGTTAAAGTGTATTATTATTTATTGGTCTAAACCGAGGAGAAAGCTACTAAAATATCTGGCATTGTCATATAATATATATCTTTCAATGGTAAATCTATCTATCTTTCTACAAAAAAAAATTTTCCAAGAAAATCATGACCGACTGCCAGTTTAATGAAGTGAGAAAGTCAGACAGTTGATGAATTTATACACATTGGTCAAAAGTGCGACTCAAGCTGAAAAAAACTTACGTCAGAAAAAGATTATCTCTGTTGTCAGTGCAATTTTTATGCGACATAGTTTTCACTAGCGTACATAAATATATAAACAGTCTGATTTTCACGGTTTATTACAGTCAGTTTTATCAGAAGTTTATCTGTGAATTGCACAGAATCAAAATATGTTTGTTATATTAAAGCCGGTTACCTACGTAATTTCATTTAATTATTCCCTCGACTGTAGGGAGGGTCATATGAAAAAAAATAGTTTGTGTGTGTGTCTGCATCGGGATCAAAAAAACTTCCACTTTAGAAAATTTTCCATAAAGGTTGACGAAAGTAAATCGGGGTCGGGGAATCCGACTCTGAAGTCAGTTTTTTTTAATTTTGAATTGGATTTTTAGGGTCAAGAAAAGGTTTTTTGAGAAAATAATGATATCTTATAAAGGTTGACGAAAGTAAATCGGGGTCGGAGAATCCGAATCTGAAGTCAGTTTCTCGAAATTTTCAATTGACTTTTTAGGTTGAGGAAAGGGTTTTTGCGAAAATAACGATATTATATAAAGGTTGACGAAAACAAATCAAGGTCAGAGAATCCGAATCTGAGGTAAGTTTCTCGAAATTTTCAATTGAATTTTTTTGGGTTCAGGAGAAAAGTTTTTTTTGAGAAAATAAATTTTTTCTCGAGTGTAGGAACGATTATATGAAATAAAATAAGTTTTTGTCATAGTGGAAGGTGAAACATCATAAAAAACGTTGACTAAGTATTCGATTCTCGTGCTTTTAATATTAAATATTCAACCAATTCAATTTTTCAGAATGAAAATTCAGTTAATCCGACATATGTGATAAGTTCTCCCTTAATCAGCTATTTCATAAGTGGGTGTCCATGTCCATGGATTAGACTTGTATACTTCTGTCTGATACAGTCGAGGGTCAAGTGAGTCGGACCGACGAAGGTTACTTGTCTTCTTTCGTTAATTACAAAACAGTGACGATAGAAGAGTAATAAATTAAAAAACTGCTCTTACATTTAATTCTAGTAAATGATTAAATAATTTTCCAGCATTGATATAGTTATCTGGAGTTTAAGATGCTTATATACCTTTAGTAAATATATTCAGATGTAAAAAATTTCTTTGTTTTTGATAGAAAACTGTAAAAAAAAACTTTCTCAATATATTTCTATACTGATATAATAAATTGAAATAATATTGATAGATCATTGAATATTTTTACACATCAAATTATTTATGATATATTTTAACAGAAACAAAAAGAACAAGTTTTGCCATATAATGTTGTATTATTATTTTATCTGTCATATCTTTCGATTTATGATAATAGTTAAATAATGTCAGATTGAACTCAAAAAATTATTGAAGAAAAATTTTTTTAGATTATTTTCTTGTTTTCAATGTGAATATATATATATAACAATGTCTGAAGTTAACTGATATTCAAAGTTTTCTTTTCTAATACAGAATCTAAGCCTAATATTTACATGCAATAGTGAAAAAATGTAATGGTCATTAAATAACATATAGCGATTATCAATTAATGTATAAACAAATGTTGTGTAATATACTTTGACAACTTGTATATACTAGTATGTTTGCTTTTTTTTATTTTTAATAATAGCATATGTATGTCTACGGTTTTTCTTTCATAATAGACTCAATCGGTTGACATACATACTGTTTTTAATGTGATGATGAACTACCAGTAGTAATGGAAAAAAAAAGTAATTGATGAAGAAGAGTTGGAGAACTAAACAAGAACATTTTCTTCCATATAATCGATGTTTTTTTTGCAAGATGATAACAATGTTACCTTCTACTTTATATAATCTAATTACTGCTCATTGAATTAGTTTTTTAGCCAATTTATAATTGAGTTGATCAATGTCCATCGCAATTTAAAATCAATTTAAATCAGTTTATTTCATGGTTTTATATCGAAAAAAGTTTCGCTTATTTGAGACAATTGATATTGATATAAACATTTATTTTCAATGTTTTTCATTAAAAATGGTTAATGATAAATAAATAAAAAAAAACAAACAACTTGTTGCATAAAATAGTCAATTGAAACAGTTAAATTGATTATATTTAAAATAAAATAAATAATTCTATTAATTATTTATTAAACTTGTTTAATATTTTCAAATTTATCAAAAAAAATTATAAAATATATTCTTTTAAATCTGATAGATATTTATTTCTATATAGTTTAAATTAAATTAATATATATTAAACTATTTTATAATAATATCATCATCGATTAAAATCGTTTAAATAAAATCTAATCATGAACAAAACATAACTTTAAAATAAATATTATTATTATTTAATCATAATATAAATTATTCTTCGATTATTAATATAATTTAAACCTCTATAACTGGATATTGCCATTCTAGCAACATTCAGTCAATATTTCATTAACGGTTTACTTATATGGATCAATATGTTTTTTTTTGTTTTTTGACAATTCAATAATAACCGTAACATATATCATCCCAGACAAATGCATTGACATAAGATAAAAAAAAGTCTTTAACTGATAGAAAATGATTGAATTCATCAATAATATTCTAAAGCAGCATTCAAATAGTAAGAATCATTTTTCTGCACGTTTTAACATTAAATGTCGGTCGAATAATTATTTTATTTTCGTTGATAGAACTGTTCAATATAGCATCACTAAATAATATCATTTAGTAATTTCGAACAATAAAAACTAATCGATATTGGCAAATGGCAAGATTCAATCAGTCGGTATCAAAGAATTATTCTGTTGTAAATAAGAGACTTTTCCTATTGTTATAGTGAAAGAAGTTGAATGATAGAATAAAATATATTTATTGCTATTTGTCTTGTTGTAGTTGACTGAAAATGATTAATGATGATTGTTAATAGAATTGATTGATCTAATAAAGAAGAAAAAAAAAAGAAGCATATATTAATTGTTGTTTAGATCAGAGCTGCCGGCCTGGCCTGCTGCCTGACAGGCGCCTCGCAGGCCCTCAGGCCGTCCACCAGGCCAGGCCGAATTCTGAAATTTTAGCCTGGCCTGATCCGTCGAAATAATATTCGGCCTGTCCTGCAGGCCAGGCCAGGCTGAAGTTGTTGGCCTGCAGGCTAGACCAGATCAAAATGATCAGCTTGTCCATGTAAAAATTTTAAGAAAATTTAACGATTTAACGAAAAGAAGGCATAACATTTTTCACTATTAATATGTGCTAAACGTTCTTTTTAACAAATCTCATTTGTTAATTCAAGCTAAACTGTTTCTGTCGAGATAGAATGTGCGGAATTTCGTTAAAAGCCAATTTTTAACGTGTTTTCCGATATATAACCGTAATATATTTTCTCGTTAAATCACAGAATACTTATTGACTTTTACTTGAGTAGTTCCTAAATGTTGAAGATCAAATATTGATGCATGGTCTTATTATCCGAAAGTGATTTAACAAATTCATGCGATTCTAGCGGTCAAAACTTGTACTGAACATTAATTTAATGTTATAGGATCTGTATTCACTCACAGAAGAGCTTGTTTAGATTCAGAACAAATGGATAATAAATTTTGTGATCGTGTATTCATTAAATTTGATTCTTAAATAAAAATCTCGTTGCCTCCCATCATAAGTAACACTCATTGACGATATTTTTGTTCTGTATTTTCTTTACCTATTCATTCTACGGTTCGTCATATGTTGTTTAGTTATCATGGATATATTTTTTCGAATAATGCAGAACAGATTTGCTACAATCGAAGGCATTTTGTTAATTGAAGCCTTTCTCGGACGGTGTGTGGGTGTCAAAAATACCTAGACAGATTAACATCCACTCACACACTATAGAAGTATCCTTTCTTCAAAATGGCCGACTCCAACAGGTCTTAGTGTGTTGAAAAAGAGACCTATAAGCTAAACAAAAATCTGTTGACTCACCATTGAAAGGATTGTTTAGGCTTTTCAACAAGTTCCTCACTACACTTAAATAAAAATCAGTATAAGATATGCAAATTCATATTCGAAGTTTGCAGGCAATATGAATTAGACCAGGCCAGGCCGCAAAAAAGTAGTCTGCCGGCAGCTCTGATTAGTACAGAGTTATTGAATTTAATGGATTTCAAAAATCAGAAACATCAATCGGCCTGGTTTGACCTGCAGGTCAGGCCGCAGGTCACTCTTTGGTTTTTGGCCTGTCCTGTACGCTAGGTCAGGCCAGGCCAGACCGGAAAAAAGTGGCCTGTTGGCATCTCTGGTTTAGATTTTATTTAATATAATATATAAATAATCAAATAAAAAATCTTTCTTGAATAATATTTTTATTTTTAATTAAATTTTATTTTTCTTGTTTTTGTTTTTTTTGTTTTCGAGTAAAAAATGAACAACAAAAATAATAATTAATAGGTGAAATACCAGTTAAAGGTATATCGGTTTGTCGTGATGCTTTTCTTATATATGGTAATCGACGATCAATTTGTCTTATTAAATCCATAAATATCTAAATAAAAATAAATATTTAAGGAATAAACGAATATTAATAATTGAACTAACTTGATTAACATTAATAGAATGTTTAGCTGATGTTTCATAAAATGGACACATCCATTGATCAGCTAATGTTTGACCTTTTTCTCTATGAACAATTCTCTCCGTTTTTGATAAATCAACTTTATTTCCAACAAGTACTAATGCTGGTTGTTCTTTCTATTTAGATTTATTTAATTAATGGTTTTGTTCTTTTTTTTTTTTGTTTGTTTCTAACAAATAAATAAATAAAATTTACTTTGATATTCATTATTTGATTATAAAAAAGCTGAACTTGATCAAATGTTGATTGAGATGCAATTGAATAAATAATTGCAAAACCTTTACTATTTCTTATATATAAATCCCGCATTACTGTAAATATTTCCTATTATAAAAAAAGAAAATTTCTTTTAAAATAAAAAATATTAATTAATAACAAACGGTTCCAGCTGTATCAAGAATTTCTACAGAAAATTGTTTTTCATCGATTTCAATTGTCTAAATGGAATTTCCAAATCTTCTCTTAATATAATATAATATATTAAAAACAAATACTTTTTTATAAACATCTTCAATAGTTGGATCATATCTACTAATAAAAACACCATCAACAAATTTTATTGCCTAAAACAATAAAGAAAATAACAAAAAATCGATTAATTTAATAATAAAATTAGTTTTTTAAAAACTAACAAGAGAAGTTTTTCCAACTGCACCTTGACCAAGAACACATAATTTATATTCTTGATTAAAATCATTATTCGATTTCACTTCCAAATCTTCCATTTAAATTAATTTTTTAATGAAAATATATTTTCAATAGTCTATAGAATAACACATAAATATATATTATCAACAAATAATAACTTGTTTTGATTTTATTATTCTAAGACTGATTATTTATTAATATATTCAAATAAAATGAATGCATTCATACATTAACATTTTATCTTTAAAAACATCATTTGAATGATGTTTTTCGATTCAGTTTTATTTAATATGACTATTTATTCAACAAAACAAAACAAAATATAATTATATTTATTCAGTTTTTTTCTAAGCAAATTGTATAAATAATCGAGAATACCTTTTTATATAAATTGATTGGTTATCGGAGAAATATTCTAATAAATATAATAAGTTGAAATACTTATTCATTTTGATATATTATGTCTTATAGAAAGAGAGTAACATATTATATTGAAACAATTCTCAAATGTTATTATTTAAGATAAAGATCCTATCGATAATTACTTACCTTCGAACTATGATCAATAACAAAAAAACAAAAACGATTTATGAAACTGATGAAATCAGCGAGAGAATGGTTCTCAAGAACATTATCGCCGTCGTCATCGTCAGATGAATTTAGGGATTGATAGAAGCATTCTACCTGAGATTAATTTTCATTTATTATCATTAATATAAGATAAGTCAAAATCTTCTCGAAAGATTTTATTTCGATCAATCTATATATCGAACAATTTTTCTAAGACTATTTAAAGTAATAAACAGAATCAAAATCTAATTAATACAATATTATTTCAATAAAACACAATATCAAAACGTCAAGATAATAAAAATTTTCACTATGAAGATTGTCAACACTTTTATAAATAATTTATAGTTTTTTCAAATCATAAACAAAATGCAATATATTTATTGATCAAAAATGATTTATTCTTTTTTTCTTTCTATTAACATATTTTTATTATATATTCATAGAAGTTTTATTTTCTATATAAGTAAATCGATTATATTTTAATGTTAATTATAAATAAATAAAATATAATTATATATACTCAAATAAATATAATTGAATAAAATAATTAGTCAATATATTATCTAATTAAGAGTTTTTTTTTCACTATTGACAAAAGTGACGATGAATATTAAATTAAGTTGAATAAAGAAAAGAAAAGAAAAATAAGATTATATTCAGGAAAAAATAAATATTTGAAAGTAATAAATTTATCGAATTAAAATATTTATAGAATTGAAAAACAAAGATGATCTGTTAGAACTCGAATGTTAAAGATAATAAATCGATTATCATGGATTTTCTATATAATGACAATATAGATTTGTTTTTAATTAATTATTGTTTATTTTATTAATTATGAGAAGACAGAATATATTTCACTATCGAACTTGAACAATTTCAAACATATCTTCTCTTTATATAACCTTGAACAGAAATGATATTGTGTCTCAATATAGTGGATCAATAAAAGCATTATATAATTTTTATTCACTAAAAACGAATGATCTTATCATCATTATCGTATCCTTTTATTATTCAAACATGTCAAAAACGACAAACTTTTTCAAACAAACAATATATAACTCTACACTTTTAATTCGCACATAATCGAATTGAGTTAAATGCAAAACATTTTACTTATTGTCCATTGGCCAGAATATATTCTCTCTCATACACATTTCCTCTCATTTTATTCAATTTCGGACATGTCAAATAACATTTACATGCAACGTTTGTTTTTTACTTATAAAAAACACTTAATTAAAGTTAATTCATGCATTCCCCCAATTATTGGATAATCAAGCAGATTTTAAATGACATTACTCTAATATATTCTTGTTTCTACTTGATAAGAAATGATACATTAAATATTCAGAAAAAAAACCCAATCATTTGAATATTAATATACTTGTGAATGAATGTATAGATTAACATAAAGGATAAACAGGTAAAAAACCATGCATACCACTTTATCATCATATCAAGCGAGAATAAACTATAAAAGAAAACATCGTACAATAATAAACTTTCTGACAGTTAATGAAAGTTGAATTATCTCTGTAGGTAGCTATTAGTGACGATTAATGAGATCTTCATAAACTCTTTTGAGAGAGGATATATGGATATAGTTTATCAATGGATTTATAATATTCATAAATCATTAAACAATTTTATGACAATATAAATATTATCTTCCGATGATCTTTTTTTTTTCTTTATTCTTTGTCTATTGTTTTTTTTTTTGTGCTCATTCGCATCTCCTTTCTCTCTTCTATATAAGCTTGTGTTATATGTCAGTTAGTCACTTTGTGTATATGTTAAGTAACTAGATAAACATTATTAACAAGAGTGTTAGTAATCTATTCAGGTCAGTCTAGTCTGTTAAGATAGATTTTCTATAGAATAGACTTTCATAAATCCTTGATAAGTATGTATGAATTACTAAAACGGTTTCAAATAGCCTTAAAGGTGATTATCAACAAGGTACATGAACGAAAAAAGACTCCATAGAAATCTTGAAAAAATGTTTCGAATTTTTCCAATGAAATAAAGTCCTTTTCTAACCTACGTAAAACGAACCGTTCATACAAAATCATTTTCATTTGATTTTAAAAATGTTTTCCTAGTCAATATATCATACAAAGTATAATGGAATCTCACTAAATCCATACCAATCCGTCCGTCTATTACACGTATATTACTATATATATATACCTATTTTCTTAATCCATTCATATTATTTAACAGTTACGTTTATCTATTCAAATTATCCTCTTAATCGATGCTTTTAGTCATTGACGATAGATATGTCCCTGTTGTTATACCGAGGCTTGGTAGAATGGAATAGACCATTTACATTATATTTCTATTGCACCACCAACTTATTCATTAATATAAAGTAAAAGTTTTTTTTTCTTAAAATATTATTTATTTAAAATAAAGTGGATAAATGTTTATCTTCAGGTTAATACTATTCCAATGAAATTTTCTCGATAGGAAAGGTCTTTATTACGATAATAATTGTTTTTTCTAGAAAACCAGACAAACAAGATAAAAATTTGAGATTGTGAGACCTAAAAAAGTGAATTTACAAGATTTTGAAAAATTTTTATAGAGATTCGGATCCGTTGACCTGAAAAAATTCTAGTCAAGTTTTATTCAGAAAAGCATCATTTTTACAAAAGAGATCTTATTGACGGAAGAGAATTGAATTGAAGCAATATTGCCCTGTCTTAAACCAACAATGCTCTTATCCTTAGATAAGTTACGTATGACAAGAGACTAATGAAACTCAGTATGAAGGTTAACTTTCATCAAAGTCATTTTTCAGTCAAGTTCAATCTGATCGTAGTGAAAAGGTTATGCTGAAAATTCTATCCATATACCATGAAGTTTTTATAAGAGATGCATCTACCAAGGGTCAAAATTATTTCATATGGTATGATAAAACTTCCCTCGAACTCTTTATTAAATTATTTCATTTGAAATAACATGTTAAAATAGAGCTTATGTCGAAGCCTTTTTCTTTTATATTCTGTATTTTAGAGTGAAAAACGACTAATTATTTTTTTTCGAAAAAACTCTAAATAACATTAAGGTTCTTAAACCATTTTTCAAGAGTTTTTTATGTATCGAATTATGTTCGATTTCTACCTGAGAAAGAATTCTAAAATATATTTGATAGGCAACACATTCTGATATGCTATTACATTAATTAACTTGCGTAAATAAATGTTCTATGTTTATTTCAACGAATTCCAAAGAAATCAAAGAGTCAATGAAGAAACAGGAGTATTTATTTAACTGATAAAACGTTCTCTCTTTACTCACTCGACAAGGACAATGTTAAATTAGGAAACAAGAAAAAAAAAAACTCCTAGTCTAGTGGGAAGTTTTTTCGACTATGAATAATTTTAATAGTATTTTTACGACACTATATAAGGCATAGTGAAGTTGAAACGAACAGTAATATACTCTTCTATTGTAAATAATAAATCATTTTGATGAAAATGTATAAAAATCTATTATTATGCGTAGAATAATAAATGATTAAATATATGTCGATTGATAAAGTCTTGAGGAATATAGAATATTTAGTTAAATCTATCAAGAGTTAATCAAATATTTTTAAAGTGAAAATATTAATTTTTTGTTCAACAATGTATATTATTGAAGGTACAATGCAAGTTATCGAACAAAATCAAGAAACTATACAAGTTAAAAGAGCTATTAATCGACTTATTAAAAAAATTGATAAACGTCTTATTCCTTTCTTTATGTTACTCGAGTTATCTTCGTTCAGTTGTCAAATAATAATAGGTTATTATTTATAGAATTCTCCGATATTATTTAACACGTTTAAATTAATTTAGGCCATACTCGACTGACTACTCTGAAGAATGATCTTGGTTTATCCACAATAGAAGATAGTTTGTCAATTTCATTATTTTACATATCCTATGTAAGTGATTATTATTAATCAGATATGAAAAAGTCTATTGATTATATTATCTACTAGACTTTTTCGATTTATGAAATATTCTCTTATTATTAAATTAATTTTAACAATTTGTTTTTATATTTATATTGATAATACAGATTATATTTGGAATTCCAAGTTTTTTACTATTACGTTTTCTTGGTACAACTCGTTATTTGTCATTAAGTATGATTTTATGGGGAAGTGTTATGATTGGTATGGCTTTTGTAACTAATGCTAGAGAATTACTTGTTCTCCGTTTTCTTCTGGTAAGTGATATTAATACAATAATAATAATAATAATAATAATAGATAAGAAAATATTTATTGAAGGGTATGATTGTTGCAGCTTATTTTCCTGGTATAACCATTTATCTTTCTTTATGGTATCGAAAAGCAGAACAAACTATGAGAATATCGCTTTTCTTTGGAGCTGCCATCACTGCTGGCATTTTTGGAGGAATTATAGTAAGAATTTGAAGATTTTATTTATTTAATGTGATTGAAAAAACTTAATATATATTATATGTCATATATTTAAATGTTAAAATAAAAGAAAAAAAGGATGATAAAAAATTGACTATTTAAATTTTTTTATCAAATTTTAGTCTTATGGTATCGCACAAATAAGAAATCTATCTAGTCTAAAAGATTGGCAATGGATTTTTTTGCTCGAAGGTATACCAATAATTCTACTCGGTGTTCTAACATATTTATTTCTTAGTAGTATACCTGAAACAGTTCAATGTAAGAATCAACAAAATAATAAAACAATATTATTAAATTCTTTCAAAACTTAGGGTTAAATAATTCTGAAAAAGAACTT
>CAJNOP010000366.1:193105-205142 GCA_905250075.1 Rotaria sp. Silwood1
AGTACCATTCCCATAACAGAACAATAATACTCACAACCCGGAAGTACTGTTCCCAAAACAGAACACAATTGTTCTGTTATGGGAATGGTACTTCCGGGTTGTGAATACTATTGTTCTGTTTTGGGAAAATATTTGGATGGCGGTGAAGTAAGAACTCGCATTTTGATTGGTCCATTTTCTCTATATGAAGTGAACCACGTTTCTTTGGTTAGCATGCTTGGCTCACTTCTTATGACCACAGACAAGTTAATATTAATAAAAAGCGCTGAATAAGATTGACTATTCAATGATTATGATGTAAGTATAGACATGATTCTTATTCTTATCTGCACTCACACTCACACCTTACCTTTTCAAACAAACAATAATATAATAATAATAAATAATTAGATCAATGAAACATTTAATGATATTAATAATAAAAGAGCGGTTAAATAATAAACTAAATTAATTCAATGTTAATATTGTCGATAAATTTGTTGTTAATTATATTTATTTTAAATATAAATTGTTTATTTAATCGAATTAATGATAATTTAATATTAGATAATATAGGAAATAAAATAATGAATTATGTTAATGAAAATAAAATTCCTTTAATATTAACAGATAAATTAATTGGAAGTGAAGCAGGTTCAATGAGTTCAACATATAATGGTTATTTAAATTTAACAAATAATAATATAATATCAGTTATTGTTAAATATTCATCATTTAATACAATGTGGAATTATGTTGATAGAAGTGAAATAAATCGTTTATATCAATATGGATGTTATTCACAGTTAAATGAAAATACAAATGAATATATTGTTTTAAAAGAAGATAAATATAGAATTATATATGAAAATTGGATACCATGTGAAGTATATGTTGCTTTTAAAGGATATATATGTCAAAATTTCATGCCAACATCTACTATTGTTCATTCAATATATTCATATTTTACTTTTTTTAAATCAATTGAAGATAATGATGATAAAAAAAATTTTTTTATTATATTTAAAAAGTTGGAAAATGGAATATCATTAAAAAAATATCTTGAATTATATTCAAATAAATTAACTATAGATATAGTTAAATATCTAATTAATTCAATATTAATTAGCATAATTAAATTAAAAAAAATGTCAATTATACATCTTGATCTTAATTCATCAAATATATTTATTATGAATAATGATAATCAACATAATATTAGATTTATTGATTTTTCAATAATTAAATTTATTTATCAATCTTCATCATTAAATGTAATCTATTCAGAAAATTTACATCTATCTCTTCGAAATATTTTTTTTAATTGTCCATCATGTTTTCATTCAAGTCATTCAATTCATACAATCATTTTTGCTCAACCATTTCATCAATCATTTAAAAATTATACTATTGAACAAATTTTAAATCAACCTTTCTTGAATTAGAATTCATTTAGATTTTATTTCTTTTTTTTCATTTATTTTTATAAATATCAAAACTATTCGTTAGAATAATTATCAATTGTTCACTATACAATTAATACTAGGATTCTATCAGTTCGATATATTATATATTTAAATAAAACAATATAATTGATATTTATCTAGTCAAATAATCTCATCATTATTCAACAATGAAAATCTATCAAAATTCTTTCTATTTTATATTTTCTATTACATTTCAATTCATCTTTCGTGTCTTGTCAAATCTAACATTATATTATCTATCAAAGGCACACATTGTCAGTCAACATTTTTCATCGACTATACAGATTAATATAAAAACTAAAAAGAGAATAAAAAATAAAACTAAACTACTGCCCATTCCAAAAAAGAAGGCGAGTGGGTATTTTTTGAATAACTTTTGATAGGCACAAGATAGAAAGGTTCGGTTTTCACTGTTGGAAAGAGGCATATCCGGCGCATCCATTCATATAAAATTATTGAGATTCATTACATTAATAACTAGTGATTCATGGTCCCCTTGAAAGAGTAGCCTGTTACTCTATGAAGATAGGATCAATTTTAAACTTTGAAGAGTGGACTAGAACCGCCAGCTGAAGCTCTACAAATCTGCAAAAGGCCAAAATTTTTATCTCGGTTTGGTCAAAAGTTATAAGCAAAATACTAACGGTATTTGATCGAGTTTTTGTCAATTTTACCTTGTCCAAAATATTTTTCAAACTATCATTACTGATGCTTTCGATAATGACGAATCAATTGACAATACTTTTTTAAATATAGAAGAACTCTTTTTCTATCAAAGCACTATTACTAGCGATTGTACGTTATTCCTTTCATATGTTATTACATTGTTAACTTGCAATACATACATCATATTTCACAAATGCTTATGATCAGAAGCGACACGTTTAGGACAGTACGTAGATTGGATCATATATTTTTAAGTTCTGTTTCGGGTATTTTTCTTACTGATTGTACCATAATTCATTTTCAGCTGTGAATAGTTATTTGTACTCTTCAAGTAAACTTTAAAAATGCCTAAAGGCTATGAATTTTCTGGAGACATGAAAAAAAAAATTTTTTAATGTCATCAAATTTGTCGAAAAAGAGAAGTTTGGTCCAGTAATCCCACTTTTCAATGTTAATGAACGACTATCGTCTATGCTTGATATCTCTATGAGATCTGTGGAAAGATTAAAGAGTGAGATGAAAGAAATCGAACATGAAATGCTGGAAAGGAAGAGAAAAATGGAGGAGGAAAAAGAGGTGTTAGAGAATCAAAAACTTCAGGTGCTTGGTCGACTTCGAAATTTACGATCGAGATCATCGTCATCATCATCGTCGTCGTCTATAGTCAGCACGAACACTATGGCAATTCGTGTTAATGTTCCTCGTTCGCCGCGCAAACTATCGAACTCTGGTCGTTCATCAATTCTTTTAACCGAACAACAACAAGAAACTATTCGGTGAGTTGAATTTAACTGAAAGAGTAATATTAATATGATCATTTTTTAAGATTTCATATTCATTCTCTTTTGGCCGAACGAATCTATCCTACCATCGATAAGATTGTTGCTCGTATTCTGGCCGAAGATTCTGATTTCCCTATTCAGGCAGCAACATCTTTGTGGCGTTGTGTGAGAAAAATTGGATTTGCATACAAGCGGACATCGAAAGTCGTCGTACCACTCGATATTCCATCATTTATGGTTGCGCGTGCGCGCTACTTTGCGGCTGTTGATGAACTACGCAACAATGGCTTTAAGATTTTTTGGCATGATGAAACGTGGTGTAACAAGAACGAAGAGAGACGTTTTGTATGGACTGATGGAACAACAGGTATAGATCGAATGCGACATAGTCAAAATAAAGGTATTGATTATTTCTCTTCTATTTCAAGTGATAGTCTATACTTATAGGGAAGCGACTAGCGATTTCGGCTCTTCTAAACGAATCGGGTTTCCACAAAGAAACAATCGATATATTCGAATGCGATAAGAATCATAGTATGGACTCGAAACACGTTCTGGCTTGGATTGATCGAACAACTTCTCTTTTGAGAAATAACTGGGTAATATGATTTCTAGCATTTCACTATGAATTTTACTGTTGACATTTTTAGGCCAGCATGTCAAGACTGTCTTGATTATTGATAATACGACTTGGCATAATCAACTTACTGAAGACACTATCCCTCCGAAGAGAGCATGGCGAAAAGACCTGGTCGTACAATGGTTAATAAATCATAATATTAGAGTCCCTTTTAAAGCCACTAAAGCCGAGTTACTTATGCTCGCTTTCGATAAACTATCACCAAAACGTTACTTACGAGGGAACATATCCAACTGTCGGATGCCGTTCGAGCCCATATTTTGGCTGCGAGTAGGACTCGGTGAGCCTAAGAAAACCCTAAAAGGGTTCGCGCCCATGATGTATTCCTGGTGAGATATCAAGTGTTTAGTAAATTTTCTCTACAGCATCCCACTTTTGCAGCAAAGCTATACTTTCGAATTTTGACTTGAAACTTTGCCCACATAAAGGCCTCAGCTAGACCAGCTTGCATAAAAAATTTCAAAAATTTTGAACAAAGTCTTTTCCAGATACCGAGTTTTCAAAAAATGCATGCTATATATACTATCTATGAAAAAGGGTCTGTGTCTTGATAGTTCTATATCTCGGAGAGACCTTGTTCAAAACTTCTGAAATTTTTTATGCAAGCTTGTATAGCTGAGGCCTTTATGTAAGCAAAGTTTCAAGTCAAAATTCGAAAGTATAGCTTTGCTGCAAAAGTGGGGTGCTACAGAGAAAATTCACTAAACACTTGATATCTCACCAGGAATACGCCATGGGCGCGAACCCTTTTAGGGTTTTCTTAGGCTCACCGAGTCCTACTCGTAGCCAAAATATGGGCTCGAACGGCATCCGACAGTTGTATATGTTCCTTCGTTAGTGGATGAAGCAGCAAAAAAATACAATGTCGATATTTTACGGTTAGTTTTACTCCTTCAAAACTATTTTTTATATTGATGAATGTATTTTCATAGCTTGCCGGTCAAGCATTGCATGCTCAACCCGATTGAATTAGCATGGGCTGGTTTGAAAAACTATGTTCGTGACAAAAATGTTAACTTTGGTCTTAGTGATGTTGGACATTTGGCTTACGAATGGATGACGTCTTTAAGTAGAACAACTTCTATAGGATATATTAATCAAACACGCAAGATCGAAGACATCTTCAAGAAGTCTGATCGAGTTATTGATGAAATCAAGGAAGAATTGGTCGATGAAGACGAAGAGGTTGATTCGGTAGAAGAAGAGATGAATGATTAACAATATATGTTGCTCATCTTTTTTCATTCCTTGGTCGTTATTAAAAGAATGAAATTTAAGATACTGCTCTTCTGATCATAAGCATTTGTGAAATATGATGTATGTATTGCAAGTTAACAATGTAATAACATATGAAAGGAATAACGTACAATCGCTAGTAATAGTGCTTTGATAGAAAAAGAGTTCTTCTATATTTAAAAAAGTATTGTCAATTGATTCGTCATTATCGAAAGCATCAGTAATGATAGTTTGAAAAATATTTTGGACAAGGTAAAATTGACAAAAACTCGATCAAATACCGTTAGTATTTTGCTTATAACTTTTGACCAAACCGAGATAAAAATTTTGGCCTTTTGCAGATTTGTAGAGCTTCAGCTGGCGGTTCTAGTCCACTCCTCAAAGTTTAAAATTGATCCTATCTTCATAGAGTAATAGGCTACTCTTTCAAGGGGACCATGGATCACTAGTTATTAATGTAATGAATCTCAATAATTTTATATGAATGGATGCGCCGGATATGCCTCTTTCCAACAGTGAAAACCGAACCTTTCTATCTTGTGCCTATCAAAAGTTATTCAAAAAATACCCACCCGCCTTCTTTTTTGGAATGGGCAGTAGTTAATTAACCCTTTGAGGACGGGATTACTTTGAAACAGAATGGGGATTTCCGAAACTCTAAAATGATGTATATATTAGAAACAAGATCAATGAGGGCGCAATACCCATGACAGTGTCGCACTACATCGGACATGGCAGATCTATGACCTGTGCAGCATATAGATTATAACAGTATCATAAGAGACATATGCGTAAGTCGGTCATCATCCGGTCCAGAGCCGTTGCCTATATATAGGCTTCCCGTCCCCAAAGGGTTAATTAATAACCATGTGAAAGAACAGATAATTTTACATAAGCCTATGCAAAAGCAATTCACTGAACAAAACCTATTCTGGTAGAGAATTGCACTTAAATACAACGGATGACAGTGACGTAACCAGGATTTTTAGACCAATCAGCAAACCTTCCTTGAGTCGAAAAAACACGGTGGGCAAAATGAAGAAGATTTTTATCGATAGGCCAGAACTTTTTTGACCCAACGAAGTACTAATAACGTAAAAAAATACAAAAATGAAAATGAGGTTGTTTTATCAATACAAAAAAAGAAATAAGATGTTTTTGTTAACAAAAAAAAAGATGACATGAGACTCTTTTAATCAAATGTACATGAAACTCAGATTTTATGTTTGAGTCAGATGTGTTCTAGTCTATTTAATGTCTTTTTTTGCGAAGAAAAATTACCGCTAAATAACCTATTAGTATTAGGTCACTTTTCATTCAACATACGGTAGTATTAGAGTGTTTTAAAACAGAACTATAAAATTACAAATGCACAATTGTATATATGCATGCCTGTTCTTTTCTTTTGTCTTTGCTTATATTATATTACCATGGAAGAAGGAACAAAGCGATGAACTAGATGAGCTAGACTATAGTTCATTTTGTCCCATACCCGTATTATCAGAAGAGACGAAAGAAAAAAATATATTTACGAAGGTGAACAAGTAAAAAGTCAATGGACAATTGCGCATTTGCCAATTTCTGGTTACGCCACTGACGGGTGAATGTCCCGTTTTCGCTGATTTAGTCCATATATAACTGATTGAGTTTATTATTTAATTCAATAAATAAAAGTTAATTTATGTATTTAAATATTTTTCTAGAGAAAAATATTTAAATTGAATAATTGAAGAGCGTAATGATCTTTTCCTTCAAATATCATTTATTAACAAAAGAATAAGTGTTATGAAAAGCATCTAATTGAGACAGAAATGTGACTTTCAATTAATATAAAACATAATCAATTTATTGATCTAATAGAAAATCATTTGAAAATACTTCATGAAACTTACGAAGTTTTATAGACAAAAGTAAAACATGATACATATATTTTAGAGTATCGATATGATATCGTATCAAGATAAATAATAAACAAATACATTTAGTTATTCATCAATGAATTTTTTAACTTGTAAAATATTGTTTATTTATTTTTTCTGTAACATATATAAGAAGAATAAGAGAAGAATTATTGATAAAATCTCTTATATTCATATAAATGACAAAGATTTACCGTCATATATTTGACTGATATATTAAGAAACTAATGAAGATATTGAGTTATATAAAAAAAAAGCAAAAGAAATAATATGGACAATAGACAATATGAATTGTTTTAAAATGATTTGAAAATATTGCTCTATATATATAGATCATGAGTAACAACTATTCTTGTTAGATGACATTCAACGGTAAGAATATTTATAGAAAACATTATATTCTCGATTAGACTAAACTTTTTTCATGGTTCATTTATTGTTCCCCCTCAAAACCCGCCCTGTACGTCGTCGTGGTGTGGGGGCGAACACTGAGCAGGAGAATGCTCGTTGAGGCTATGCCATCAGTGATGAAAGCTCCGGCTGAAAAATCACCTAGGGCGCTACGCGAGGTGGACAGGCTCAACGAGAACCCTGGAAACGACGGCCAACACAGGCGGTGATTGGGTGGCCGGTCTAGAGCGGGCATAAAGATCTTCTTCATAAACGGTCAGCCACCTTACCTGCGTTCTTCCGGCAAGGAACCAGGAAATTCTCTGCCTACGTAATTCACTATGAGACAAAACCAGAATACTGTCACGACTAACGACGTAAACGGATCCCAATCATCAAGAGTGAAACCCGCGTCCGGTAGGGTCGGAAGTAAGGCCGACTCGGTCGTCATCAGGCGAAATCCTTACAATTCTTACAACTCTCAAGAAAAACGTTTTTCGTTCAAGAAACTATTTCGTGTTGGTACATGGAACATAAGAACACTACTAGAGACAGATGCAGCTACCATCCTCGTCTCAGAACTTGAAAAAGCAAGAATCAACATGATGGCTCTCCAAGAAGTACGCGGCTGCAGGAGTGGCTCTCGCACTCGATCAGACCGCCGTCGCATCTATGATCTCATGGCACCCAATCAATGAAAGACTGTTGACGGCCAGATTCAAACACAACTTCGGCTTTCTCTCATTAATAGTAGCCTACGCTCCCACAAATGAGGCGAGCGACATTGACAAAGATGCCTTCTATCAACAAATTGAATTAGCAATGAAAACGACACATCAACGCGACCTTATCATTTGTCTTGATGACTTCAATGCTGTTACGGGAACGTCAAGAATCAATATGGAACACGTCATTGGCCCGTATGGAAGTGGCACCCCAAACGACAACTCCGAGAGGCTACTGAACTTCTGTTTGGGAGCTGGCTTAAGAATCAGTGGTTCATGGTTCAAGCGTAAGGATATACACAGGTACACTTGGTTCTCAAACAACGGGGTGACCGTCAAGAAAATCGACACATTTTGGTAAACTCTAAATGGTCTGCCCTGCACAATTGCCACGTCTATCGTAATATGGAATTTGACACAGACCATCGACCTGTAATCGCTACAATGGCGCTAAGGCTAAAACGCACAAGCGAGAAAAAGTCACATACATTATGTTATAACATTAGGAAGCTGGAAGATCCTGCAGTGCAATCTCAATACGCAGTGAAAATAAGCAACCGCTTCGCTGCATTAGCAATTGAAGAGACCTCCAACTGGAACAGATTCAAGGATACATTAAACGATGTGGCAACAAAACAATTAGGTATTCGCAAACAAATCAAGAAGCCGTGGGTCAGCGACACTACCCTCACATTGGTTGAGAAAAAGAGACAAGCAAGACTTCTTAGCAAACATGATGAATACAAAAAATTGAACAAACAATGCAAGACAAATCTAAAACTGGATCGACAACAATGGGCTGACAACATGGCGAGAGACGGAGAGGCGGCACTCATCGCAGGTGAAATGAGGGACGCTTTTGCTAACTTTCGACGCTTAGCTAAGGCCATCAGGCCCGTCTCTAGCCCAATCCTGGGCGGAAACGGCAATCTGATCAGCGACAAATCACAAAAAGTGGAATGCTGGCGTAGCTATTACGCTGGACTTTTCAACCGACCCAACGCACCCGATTCCGAGGAACTGACTACCGCTGCCCAATCGGCCATCGAAGACCCAACCATCAATTGCAGCGAGCCAACGATGAAGGAAGTTATCAACTGTCTAAACAAAATGAAAAACGGCAAAGCACCAGGCATTTGCAATATCACCCCGGTGATGATGAAAGCTGGAGGTGTCGACTGTAGTATCTGGCTAACCAATATTTACCAGGATGTCTGGCGCTCCGGAGTCATTCCTTCGAATTGGAAAAAAGGCATTATTCTACCATTCTATAAAGGAAAAGGTAACAGGCAGGAGTGTAAAAACTACAGAGGCATCACATTACTGTCCTACCCCGGCAAGCTGTTTGCGCGAATTCTATTGTCAAGAGTGAAGAACTTGCTTTTGGCCAAGCGCAGGAACGAGCAAAGTGACTCCACACCAGGCCGATCAACGGTGGACAGAATCTTCACATTACTCACACTGCTTCAAACACGGCGCGAATACAACCGCTCACTCTGGATCGCCTACGTTGACCTCAAAGCAGCATTCGACTTGATCGATTGCAACGCTCTTTAGCTTATACTGACAAGTCTCGGCGTTCCCAAGAAAATCGTTGACCTAATAAGGGAACTGTATTCTGGCACATTCAGCTGCGTTCGCGTCGACGGCCAACTATTCGACTCGTTTGAAGTCAAAAGCGGTGTTCGCCAAGGGTGCACAATTGCCCCGGATCTGTTTCTAGCACCAATGGACTGGTTACTCAAACGAACCGTACACCGAGGGTTGCTCGGCGCTACACTGGGTAACGAAGTATTCACTGATTTGGACTTTGCAAACGATGTAGCACTTCTACTGGCATTGGAGGTCATGCAGCACGTAGAAATCAACTGGTCAAAGACAAAAATTCAAGAAACCAGAACCGAACCGACTAACAACAACGCACTATCTGTAGGCGGTCAAAATGTGAAAGTGGTCGACTCATTCGTCTACTTAGGTTGCACGATTAACAAAACAGGCAGCAGTATACCAGAAATCACCAAAAGGATTGCAATCGCTCGGAACTGCATGAAGACCCTGGACAAATCCATTTGGCGCTCAAGCACATCGATGCAGACCAAAATCCGTCTTTACAACTGCTATATATTACCAGTCCTCCTGTACGGCGCAGAGACTTGGACAATAACTGGCTCGGTCGAGAAAAAATTAGATGCTGTCGACAACTGGTGTCTTAGACGAATTCTCCACATAGAATACACGAAACACATCACAAACAAAGAAGTCTGTGAACGCACCGGCCAACCTGAGATTAGCACAACTATCAAAAGCAGACGACTACGACAATTCGGACACATAGCCAGAGGCGATCCCATCTCAGACCACACCAGAGCACTGCAAGCAGGCAAAAATGCCGTAGTCTTGTAGTGGAAGCAACGTTCAGTAGGATACGCTACAGATGACGATGATTTATTGTTACTTTATGTTGAATGCTGTCAATCAATTATTCAACAGTTAATTCTCCAAATTGTACGTATATTCAATTTGAAAATGTTCTTCAAGAAATTTTAAATAGAAATTTTATTATATGAATAAGCTGTCTAACGGTACGCTACTTGTTAACATATCTACTAAAACCGATACATCACTTCATATATGTACCGAAATATTTGAGATTTTTTTTTTAAATTTCAAGTAAATATGTGACTAGTGAGAGTGAGAGAGTCTAACTTTGCATCGATTCTGAAAAAGTTATCGTTGTATATAATATTAAATGAAATATAACATAGATATATGTATATAGACATTGGTATCAATTTTTTTAATGTCAAATTGAGTAAAACTCATTAGTTGATAATCAGATCAATATTAAATATTGATTAGAACTATATTCGAATAATTATAGTTCGAATGTCAATAGTCTATTGATGAATATAATAATATCCATCAAAAAATATATTCTAGATAGTAAAATATAAGTGAAATAAAAATAAATTGTTTAATTTATTTTAATTAAAATAAGTTTCAATTTATTTCGAAGAAATAAAAACGAAAGTAACTGATATTAAATAATAATTGATGTTATAATTAAGTTGAATATTTAATTATATATTAATATGGATAAGATTTTGAATAATCAATATCTAAACCATTATCACATTGTTCTTGATGTTTTTGATCAAGATATTTTAAGAGAACCTCTTCATAAGCTTTTTTTCCTTTGTATATAGAAACATCATCTGGCCAACTTCGTATAGCTGAAGCTAATCGTCCTGGTATACCTGCTTCTTTAGCTATTTCAATAACTGGAATAAAATAAGGATGAATAGTAAAAAGAATAGCTCCACTTCTTGGTAATCGTCTAAGTGTTTGTCTTTCATTACGAAAATAAATATTTTCAATTGGTGGATTTGGTTTAGCATTTATCCATCCAATACCAAATTGATCTTCAGAACCAATTGAATTTCACCAAGCTAAATCTCCATCTGTTTGAATAAAATAATTATGTCTCATAACAGGATGTTCAGGAGTCATCTTTTGAAAATATCTTTCCATACTATGTTGTAATTTTTCTTTAAATTTGGGAACATCACCTGATAAATGAATTTGTGCAAGAGGCATATTAAATTTATCTTGAAGACGCCAAAATCCCGGAATAATAATTGAACCAGCTTTAAGATAATATTGTCCATCAGATCCTTCAATCATTAGAGCTAAATCGTCTTGAATTAAAAGTGATGCATATTTAAGAGGATCATCACTATTTATACTATAGATTTCTCCTGTTGTTTTAATTCGAATTTTTTTATCATTATTATTATTTAATTCATATTGAAATAATGATGGATAGCGATGAACTAAATATTCACAAAGTAATTCCATTGTTTCAAGTGCAGCATCATATGCTTCAGGTGCTGTTTTACATAAAAGATGAGCTCTTTCTTCTGAAAGCCGATCAAGTTTTACTTGATGATATTTACTCCATTCATTATCTAATTCAATCCAATCATTTAAATCTAAACGTCGAATTCCCATTGTTATAAAATAATCAGGTCCATACTTAAATGGACGATATGGTAATGGACGAGTTGTTTCAATTGACCAATCAGGATAAGCAACTGGAATAGGTGATTTAAATGAAACTGGAATCCATTTACCAAATGTTCTCTTCGTAGAAGATTTACTCTTTTTTGATTTTCTTCGTCGATATTTAATGATCCTTAATAATGATAGAATA